>OZ005652.1:269875350-270099021 GCA_963930645.1 Salticus scenicus | reverse complement strand
CAACTCAGAGACAAATATTCTTGTAAATAATTTGACAAATTTTACCGATTTTTTCAGAAATTTGAATAGTAACAAGAGAGATTGCAGATTATAGAATAACAAGTACTTCATATGAACCTACATTATAAAGAATGTAAATTTGGTTTAGGAACAGTTTTATTTCACATATTAATCTTTGTATAAGGTTTATCACACTTAAATCCCAATTAAGACACTTCTAAATTTATAAAACATTCCAGGTTTTTTTTTACTTAAATATTTATTCCAAATTATTTAGACAACGATCTTTTGCAACACGTCTCGAATCATTCCGATTTTGATCGAACATTTAAAATTACGAAATTTGAAATATCTGCAATTATTTATTTTTTCATTTAAGCTGATAACAAGCATTCATACAGAAAAATAATGCTAAGCAATTAACTTTGGTATCCAGGACTCTTCAAAACGAGATATTATACCATAAAAATGGTCTGAAAATTAAGCTTCAAAATTATTTTTATGAATCGTATGGGTACGAAATATTAATTTTTATTAATGAGCAACCTTTCTCGAAATAATAAAATGTAGTTAAGCACTACCGTTATTTTATTTGATAGACAAGAATGTTTCCACTTAATTTGGAGTATCCCTGTATTTTGATTATAAATTATATACACATCACATTGTGTTCTTACAGTGAGACCTATATTAAAACCTCCTTATATGTATTTCCAGTAATTTCCACGCATAGCCCCAATATATCCAAATTCTTTTGAGTACCTTGTAAACAAATGTTGAATGATTTCCATATCATACTCTACACAAAACATGGTTTTATGAACATGAAAAATATGTTCTCATTCCATTTTATTTAGTGCAACATGTGGATTTTAAACATTATCTACAAGAAATTTCAATCATAAACATAATGTATTTGAATTCTCTAGGGTATCCGAAACCACGAACTAAATGCTTGATCTAAATGACCTCTATATAACACATATTAAGAGTACGAGTTAGGACTTTCTGCTGCTATTTATTTTTAGATATGATGATAAAAGACACACACACACAACCAACTAATAAAAACATATTTTTCAGGTGCCAAAACGTATAAATATAACAAAAATTCAATTTTGAAAATTTACCCCAAAACAATACTTCCTCTATCATACAAGCGTAAGAGAAAGTGAAAAGTACAATAGTGAATTAATATTCTATAATAGAGAAAACCATTCTCTTTCAGATGTTCAGACATTTTATATTTTTTAAGCATATTATGTCTTATTACATAGAGCTGCATACGATCTGCCCTTAAAAAAATCTTTCCAACTACGTTGAAAAGCGCTTATGTCTAATTTTTGCCTGTCCTCTCTCTAATACTCATATACAATCATGTACACTCATGTCCATAAATTAAGGATAATGCTAGCTGAGGCAAATAAAGGTTCAGAAGCAAAACAAACATGACTTATTCATAAAGTCCATTTATTAAACAAAAGATCAAGGACAAAAAAAGGTGGTTTATGTAGGATACCATTTATAAAAACTACGATTTTTGCTCCCGGAAGCAATTACAAAAAATATCTCCCTTACAAAAACTTAACATTACATGGTTGGTATGATGGTTAATACATTGTATGTCTCTCTAATGATGAAATGCAGTCCTTACAACGCCTAGGAATGCTGAGTATTAAATTATTGATCTGATCTTGGGGAAGGTTACTCTACTCAGTAAGCAATTCTATCCGAAGTTCCGGTACGCATGTAGGAGGTGGTTGACGGACTACAACTCGTCGGAAAAGTATGTCCTACACATGCTCTATCGGATTCTAAGCCAGGTGAGAATGCTGGCCATTCCATGCCAGTGATAGCTTCAGATTGTAGGCATTCTTGTACAATGTTTGCACGGTGAGGACGCGCATTGTCATCCATAAACACAAATTCTGGGCTCGTGGCACCCCTAAACAAACGTACATATTGTTCCCGAATGATGTCCTGATAAATTTGGCCTATCATTCTTCCGATCTGAACATGCAGATCTGTTCTGGTGCCCAATATGACCCCCCCCCCCCCAAACGAGCACTCTTGCCCCACACGGTGTCGTTCAATGACTTTGTTTTAGTGGTAACGGGTACCTGACGTTTTACATATGAAAGTCTGGCGAGAATCACATGTTAAGCTGAACCTGGACTCGTCGGAAAACATCACACAAGCTCACTGTGCCGCTGTACACATTGCATGTTTTCTACTCCAAGTTAACCGCTGGCACAGTGCATTGCCGTGAGTAGAACACATCTAACAGGCCTGCGAGCATATGGACCAATATCTCCCAAACGTCTATCCACGGTTTGTCTTGAAACTGTAGTACTCGTGGCTGCAGACAGCTGACGAGACAGGTCTGATGCTGCGCTTTATCTGCTTATTTTGGCAGTTACTACCAAATACCGGTGGTCATTCGGAATTGTAACTCGTGGCCGACCAGTACTGTAACGTCGACTAGCATTTTCATCATTTTGGAATCATTGCCAAAGCCTAGAGATGACACTTTGGTCGATTCTAAGTTCCCCCGATACTACTATCTGAGTACGCACACATCCTAGTCGTCCGATAATTCTACCACGTAAAAAATTATCCGCATGCGTCCTCTGTGTCATAACTATTCGGTTGTGGCACTGATCTTTACACAGAACGCTTGTGAACAATTTTCCTTCTTTGCTCCCATTCCTTATCTACCCCCTTGTTACACTTTCGTAATTGTAACATCATATCGGCGTCATCTGTTGGCTTCCTATAATTTGCATATTATTCTTAAAGATGTGTGTGGTATTTCTACAGGTGAAATTTTTGCATAAATGTTCGATTTCAGTGTGAATCTGAATTATCCTTAATTTATGGACATGACTGTAATTCCTTCAGGCTGATATATGTTATTCAGATTCAATATTGGATTTTCCCTATTGAAAATGGGGTAAATACTACCACTGTTTTGTTTCAAGGATAAGCGGAACTTATTCGAAGCATTGAACTTCATTAGCTATACAGGGTGGTCAAAATTAAACTGACAGTGCTTACAGTGTTCTGTAGTACAATCTAATTGCAAGAACGGAACCAAAGTTTGTAGGAAGGTTAAACCAGATGGGGGAAGAACTATTTCACAAAATAATAATAATGATAATAATAATAAATTTTAAGTTCCAAAATTTACTGCTAGGAGAATATGTGATGCTGTTTTTCAAAGTAAATTTTTTCTCATGGACAAATTAGTGTGGTGTCTCCTATTTTAAAATAATAAATGAGATAAAAGCAGTACTTAAAAGAAAAAAAAGTGCACCTTCATCAATTTTAAATTATAAATTGCAACAAAAACTTTACTTAGAAAACAGCATCACATATTCTCTTAACAGTAATACTTAAATTTTATTATTATTGTTATCATTATTATTTTGTGGAATCCTTCTTCCCCCATCTTGTTTAATCTTACTACAAACTTTGGTGCCATTCTTGCAATTAGGTTGTACTATAGAACACTGCAAGCTCTGTCAGTTTAATCAAGACCACCCTGTATTTCTAAAAACTGTATTTTAACAACATTTTTTTGCATAAATAATAATCAAATTGACGTTTGTTATTCATATTCACACACACAAAAAAAAGTTTTCTATAGAGTGTAGTAGGATTAACACTGAGATTTAAAAAGCCACAAAATAGTCAGATACATTAAGAGCTACTGTTGGAAATTGCTGAAATTCCATTTTTTTTTTTTTTTTTTTCTTGTATTTAGCGTTTTTAATACTTTCCAAGAATGTTTAAGATTGAATATGAATTTAGTCTGTCTATCCTTCTGTCTGCCTGTTATGTAATCACGTAAGCAAAGTACATTTAATTTAACCGATGCAGTGAGTGAAGCATTCATAATGCTTGCGAACACCACGTTCTTATCTTTGGTATTCAAACAAACACATCTGAAAAAACGCTTTAAAAATGATGAATTTACATAAGGTCATTTTGCAAATATATACTTTTTAAATTTTGACTAAGTATTACGAAAGGAATTAAACAACAAAAAAATTATAAAATTGAAATTTTATTTCATATACAACATAATAAAAAAAATAATAAGTTTAAAAATCTGAAGATATTAATGCATTTTATTTCATTTTACAGGAATTTTCCATCTTTCATGAATAAAGATAAAACCTGTAAATTGCATTTACGTCTCTCTTTCGTTGGATAAGCAAAATAAATTTATAGAAAATTTCTTAATTCTAGAAATATACATAAGATTTCTATGCGTGGGGAATACTCGCAACCATGTAAATTCTTTGTTATAACAATATACGCTAGTCGAGTGATAGCGTATCCAAAGGAAATTTCAATCTCTTTTGGAGCGTCTTTTTATAAGTCTTCATATATACACCCAATAATATCCTTTTACAGACTAAAAAAAATTTTGTTATACTGTAAACAAAATGGGGGTATACCTTACTTTACATTAGCAATTTTACAGGACTTATATACCTTCTTCTGCTGCCTGCACTTTTCCGTTTTTTTTTTTTTTTTTTAATGTATAGAAAAATATTACTTCAATTATTGATGTTATCCTAAAATAAATATACATCGAGCTTCTATTGTCCGTATCATTCTTCACTACGTTTTTGTAAAGTTTTATTTAATTGAATCGCATAAAAATCGTAAATAAATCTGCTATTTATCAATAGTGATTGAGAGCGTTAAAGCGACTCTGTATAGGTAACATTTTATAGTTATATAAAATGTAATTTTGGTAAGTTCTGTACATAACATTGCTACCTACAGTTCCTTTTTTTTTTTTTTTTAAATAGAATTCTTTATCTTATATAATTGAAAACTTCTTAAATTATATTTTTACATTATACCATACAAAATAGTAAAATAATGATAATAATAATAATAATAATAATATAAAAAATAAATAAATAAATAAATAAACGGTTGGAAGCTATGACATAATTCTAATTAACATTTCAAGATTCATTTAGTTTATTAATTTTGATAGATTATTTTAAAGATTCCATGTAATATATTTATTTGAGAAAAATTATGAAATATTTTGTACAACGTTTCATAATCAACAAAATTCAAAAAGATACATTGTATAATCTTCTACAAATTAGCTGTATTCGCGAGTGTACAAACCTCTTTAAACTCTCAAAAGAGCTATTTAACTAAGAAAAGATAATAGCGTTAATGATGGAGACTCAAAATGTCTCATGCATTAACTAAGTTCATGAGACGTTTTAATGAAAGTAAGTGGCAGCAGATTTCCACATCTTGAAACGTGTTTGTCAATTACTGAATTCTAAATAACGTGCTTCATAAAATCGCAATAGGTGGAATATTTTTAACTCTCCTCCCGTGAAAAAGGTATCATCACTTTTCTTTATTAGCTGTCACACAGCATTCTGCTTTCAGAGCTTCGCCCACGTCGGTAATAAAGCAGCTCAACTAGATAATTTATTTAAGCCGTAAAATGGTTTTTGCCATCTACTTACTTAATTATTTTCTTTTTACTGTCATTCATTATATTAAAGCTTCAAAAGCTGCCAACAAATTTATACTATGAATGTCTTGTTTTAAACAAGAACTAAGGAGAACAGATCACGATAAGCAAAACTAATGGAATTTATATATATTATTTCGTCTTGAATTGTTTATAGAATAATTAATATTTTTTTTTTATATATTCTATTTTCTTGGGATCAGCATAGGAAGAAATTTAGTTGTAAGATATATATTTTGTCGCTAAAAAGTAATATATATATATATATATATAACTTTAGTAATTTTTATTAAGTAAGTATTTTACTTAAATGAATATTAAAAAAAAATGAATGAAAGATTTTTTTTCTTTTTAATTCACTAGTAATTATATAAATAAAAAAGAAAGTATAAGCAAAAAATTATTAAAAGATTTTACTTCATATAATAATAAAAATGTATCAAACCGTTATTTAAAAAATATGGAAGCATTTATCTTCAAGAAAATTTAAAGTTAGTAATTTTTATTAATAAAATATTTTACTTAAATGAATATAAAAAAAATAATGAAATATTTTTTTTTTTTTTTAATATTCACTAGTAATAATATAAATAAAAAAAAATGAGAAAAAAATTATAAAAAGATTTTACTTCAAATAATAATAAAATTGTATCAAACCCTTATTTAAAAAATATGGAAGCATTTATCTTCAAGAAAATTTAGAACAAGTCATTTTTAATAAAATCCTTGTGTTAGTTTATACGTAAATATATATTTTTTTATTATTATTTGCTTTTAGTAGAATTGTATGAAAATGTCTCCAGAAAAATAAATTCATATAACATGTTATATTTAAACATTATTCTTGTGCAACACATAGATTCCAAGACTCTCGATTTAGGCAAGGGCTTAAAACTACAATCTACGTATAATTATATTTTTTATCAATTTTCCGAGATTAAGTATATGGGAATTTGCATTTAGGAAATAGTGATATTAGTTTTTCTTTAAAAAACTCCAAATTAGCAAATAATATATTCAGTACTTTTCGGATTAAAAAAACTGGGTTACAGTTCCAACGTAATACGTTCAAATCAAGTCTACATCACAGATAGAAATTATAGGATATTCTAATACTAAAAAATGTATACTTATCTCATATAAAATGATATTCAAGTATTATTTCCTAAAAAAAATTCAGTAGTCATCTGGTGAACATACTACCTAAAAAATAATCTTTGAAAGATGCTCATATTTAATTTTATAATGCACATTACACTAAATATATATAAACCTTTCATATAGTATTTAGTAATGTAAATCACACAAAAAAAAAAAAAAAAAAAAAAAAAAAAAACTTTTTTACGTTTTATTTTTTCAATAAAACATTAAGGACTTTTTTTAGGAACGTTTACAAAAGTTGCCATCTGACCGCCTTTGAAAAAGGCAAAAATGTAAAGTTTTCACTGCACAGTTTTTTCAATGTTTTGAAATAATGTTTATTTGAACTTGAGATTGAAAATTTAAGTACGCACATGATAATACTAAATCACTAAAAACCTACAACACTACTCACTAAAAAACACTAACACTATAAATCACTAAAAAAAAAAAAAAAAAAAAAAAACTATTTTTTAACGTTTTATTGATTCAATAAAGTATTAAGGACTTTTTTATGCAAAAGGCAAAAATGTAATGTTATTTTCACTACACAGTTTTTTTAATGTTTTAATATAAATGTTTATTTCAACTTGAGATTGAAAATGTAAGTATGCACATGATAATAATACTCATAATTATAATACTCATGATGATTATAATACTTATGATGATTATAATACTCATGATTATAATACTCAATATAATTATAATACTCATGATTATAATACTCAATATAATTATAATACTCATGATTATAATACTCAATATGATTATAATACTCATGACTATCCTTTCAGACCTTCAAGCTTGAATAACATATTAAAACTTCATAAATGTATAATTTTAAATTGCTATAAGTGTATAGTAGAAAATATAACAGGTCAATGACAGGATATGTCCATCAGCGGCTGTTAGATCTTGAAGTTTGTGCATAAATTGGATTCTTGTGATTCATATAATTCAACATCATTCAAATAAAGTACTGTTAAATAAAAGTTATCATATGTCCCTGTAATTTTGTTTATAATTCACTGACACCAAGAAGTGATATTTGATGTTTTTCTTCCCTTTATATAAATTATATTATCAATAGGAGAGGAGATATTATAAGAGATATCATAGTTTATAAATTCCCTATTTAATATATATCATTTAGTATTTTTAACGTAAAAAAAAAAGATAATTTAATTAATAAAATCTCAGATTTTACGCATTTGCTTTCTTTCTTTCTTTTTATTTTTATTTTAAAACTTTTTTTATAGAGGTATAATTATTGAATCATTTTTATGATTTTAACTTTCGGGAAAGGTTTAGCAATAACTATAAAGCACAAAGTCATGTATTAGCTTTTATTATTAAACAATAATGGCAGAACAAAATTAGGTTAATGTGTTTTTCCTGATTTATAAAAAGACCCCAAAATGAATACAGAGATAAAAGAAAAAAATCGGAAACGTGTTAATTAAGTAAAAGTACTAAAAATTGACTATAAAATATTTGGCTGTTTCTGGCAAGCTATCAGAAAAACTATCTATAATTACTCATCTTTTCTCCTTTATTACCCATTAACTAACATTCCACCCACAAAATATATTTTTATGTCAACAATAGTTTCTCAATTTTTTTTATACAGAATATTCATAAAATACCATTTTTTCCCTAGCGTGTTCCTCGTTATTTGATTTTATTAGTTCTCATTATATAAGACAAAGAAGGGCTTCGAAAAGCGAGATCCTTTTTTTGAAAAAGGGTCATAAAGTATAATACAAGGCAAAGAGTTATTGAAAAAAACAACCTTTTCATAACCACGTATTTTTATAAAAAGAAATTTGAAAAAAAAAGAAGAAGATATGAAAATGTCTTTTTACTACTGATATTATAATGCTTTTCAAATATAATCGTAATAAAATTTATTACAATTATGGCATTGCTCTTTATTATTCAAAAGAGTATTGTGATTTTAAATAAAGTTATCTTTTTTAGGGAAAAAAATGTTTAAGACTTTTTTCTCTATATAGTATTGAAAAGTCAGATTTAGGAAGCATAAGTAATCAGATATATGTTTAAAGCGAACGCTTTAGTAAATAAAATATTAAAAAGGAAGAGAAAATTTAAAGTTTTTGCACGTAACTGACGTAAAACTTTCTATAGAAAAGGTTTAATTTTAGATATGTTTTATGAACCATTATTTGTATAATTGTGTTGAAGTTTTGTGTGATATTAACTGTCATATTTTAATAAAAATATAATGTATAAATATGATAAATGAGTTTAGAAGCACAAATAGATAATTTATTGGAGTATTGTCATTACACTTTGTTCCTATAACTTTGATATATTTAAATGTTGTTATAAATTTCATTGTTTATTTATTTATTTATATTTTTGCACACATTATAAAAGAAAATATCTCTTTAATTTTGATATATGTTACTATCGTATTAAACTTATGCTACTGACGAACTATTTCTATATATAAATATGAATTTATATCGTCAATATAAATATTTCTCTGACGTAGACCAGTTATGATTACACATTACTGTAATTCCATTAATTTGATAAAAAACACAGTTAGATTTTAACTAATTGTATTTTTTTTTTCATTATTGTCAATTTATCACGACATTTATTGTTTTTGAATTTGTCGAATATAGCAAACTTCAACATAGCTTCATTTTGAAATATTGGCCGCTAGCGAATGAAGACCGTCTTAATCATGAAAAACGGCAGTTTTTCGAGTGACGCAAGCGGAAGCCCAAACTGACGCTGCTAACTCATATATACGGCTAGTTTGACTTCAGAGAGATTTGTAAAAGCCGACACTTAATATCTCAGCAAATATGCCATATTTTGTTCTGATCTTTTCAAAATAGTCTTTTATCTTCGGTCTTAATCTATCCTGAAATTTTTACATTTCTACAAGCAGTATGTTTTGAGATCTGAATCTCAATTTAATGCCAAAATGGGAAAACGGTTGGTGTAATGAACTCAAATTCTGAAAAATATCTCTAAAACGGCTCGAAGGATTTTCATATAATTAATATATGTTGTTAATAGGATCTTTCTGAATCTAGTAACGTCTTCGTTTTTTTCAGGAAAACTCTTGTTTTTTATATAAATCGCTTTAAATATGGAACTATATTACTCCGCCAATTACATGTGTTTCTCCGGGTGAAAACGCTGTTATGCGGTTCTTTCTTGTGAGGTATGTGGGCTGGTTGATTGTCCGACTTCAATGCAGCCAATGAATTATTTAGATTTTTTTTTAACGCAAAAGTACTTTATTACATGTTTAAAATATTTATTGTATATATACAAAGTCAAATTCACTTAAATATATTTTCTCTTCTGTTATGAAAAAAATATTTTTGATTTGAAAATTTCATATTTAGTCAAAAAAATATTTAGATAATATTTTAAATAAGGAAGTATTTTGTAATTTTAGATATTTCATTTTATCATAATAATGATGAATTTACAATTTTTTAAAGCGAAAAAATTTTTAATCATTCATGAACATCGATTTTATAATAGCTCAATGATTTGCGATTCATATTCATGTATCATTCCGCGTCGGGAATAGAAAAAAACAGCAAATAGAGTTTTGGCGCCATCTATCGGTTTTTATTTAAAATATACACTTCCGTAAATACATATATATATGTATTTTCTTTTTAAAAATTAAAAATCTCTTTTGAAAATACAGTTAGAGTTTATTCATTTATTTATTTTTCAGACTTTAAAATGAAACATATTTTAAATATTAACATAATCAATTTTTTTTATTATTATTATTTAAAGCAATAATGACTAGGGGATGAAACAGGGTTTATTAGAAATAACACTATTTCATGAATTTTATTAAAATTCATGAAAAATATGTCAAATAGCAATTATTAAAAAACACGTCAAAATAAATAAATAACATCTTTACTTTGAAACCCTAATGCATTTAAAAAATATTATTCTTTCTTTTATTTTTTTAATTAACTAATTTCTGCATGAAAAATTCTATTTCATAAATATATTTACAATTACAATAAACAAAAAATCCTCCTTTAATTTTAAATAACTATTTCTACCTGTTTCTAAACAAGGTTTTTTTTTTTTTTTTTTTTTTTTTTTTTTTTAAGGGGAAAAAAAAATAATAATAAAAAGTTAAATATATATGTATATGACTTTAAACTACTAGATGGCGCCACTACATTTATTTATTTTTCTTAAAAAAGAAAGAAAGAAAGAAAAAACTTTTAATTGCTTCGAAACATGTAGAAATAATTATTTAGAATTAAAGGAGGGTTTTTTGTATATTGTAGTTGTAAATATATTTATAAAATAGATTTTTTACGCAGAAATTTCATTTTTTTTTTTTTTTTTTTTAAGCTTAACTTATATTTTCCATAAAATTTTTCTCCAGGTGATTTTATCTTATTTTTAAAATTATAGAAATGTAAAGCTTAATTTATATTTTGGCTATTTTTTCCTCCAAACGTTTTATATGAAAATATATATAAAGTAATTTTTACCTGCAATTTTGATGAAAATTGCAGGGGCCTCAAAAAGGGGAAACAAAATATACAAATTTCCATTTTTAATATTTACTTTTTTTTTTTTTTGTAATTGTTTAATTTGTAATTCTCTAAAAAGAAACTTGTAAACTGTAAATTACGTAATTCTAACTTAAATTTGAAATAATCCACTTATTTTTCTTTCTTTCTTTCTTATTTTCTTATTTTTTATTTTTTATTTTTTTTAAGTTTGAGAATCCCAGTCAATAAATTTTTCTAGTGCGAAGCTTCTCCATTTTGTTTCCAAGTGGCAGGCTACTTGAAAATTTGTCAGTATGATAACGTTTGAAATACTGAATTAATTCACACTAAATTTGTAGTGTAGATTTATCTTAGAAATGTATTTGATATGTTCATTTGCCAACTTAATCTACCCTCTTGTTTCCCTGTGCTAGCACACTGAAAATTTCCAATTTACATTAGAAAGGTTTTATGAACCGATTTGCTTAAAACTCCATATATACAAACCTTCATTAATAAATCCACTAAGTCCATTAATAAATTGTAGCTGCCATTTTGGAAAAAAAGTGGTGGCAACTTCATAAGAAAAGATAAATTAGTTTACCCTTCCTAGGAGCCAGAAGGACTTATTTTAATTTCTTGATCAAAAACCACTAAAAAGTAATGATATCAGTTCAAAAAACCCTTAACGGCTTAAAAGTTTGTGACGCCGCTACTTTATGGCTATAAGAATTTGAAATATGAGTCTTAAAAATAATGATATCAAATTTTAAGTGACACTTTGCAATTAGTTAAAGTATACATAGATTTTCATATTTGATCATTTACTTTTATCTTTTATTTATATTTATAATGCAAACGTAATATTTTTAACTTCAAGATCAGACAGATATATAAAATACACTCACTAGATGCTTTTTCATTCGTATTTAAAATTCAAAATAACAGTTTTAAAAGGAATTATATAAAAATTCCAGTGGCGCCTCGGTGTTATTTTAAAAGATATGTTTTTAGATTCCATTAAAATTACTTTTGTTTTGTCTAATAAAGTATATTTACACATTTAAACAGTGCTTTTAATTTTCAAATATACTGTCAAATAATTATACTTTCACCGAGTTTGCATTATAAAGTAAAATTATTTATTTCAATAAATTGATTCATCTTTTGCGTCACGCTGTCCAAAACTGCAAGTAAAATTTGTGTAAATGTTTTCTTTACGTCGCACTACCTCTTTGAGCAAATTTTCACATAGTTGGATACTATGATACTATGTTTTGGATAGCGTGATGCAAAAGATAAATCAATTTATTGAAATAAATAATTTTACTTTATAATGCAAACTCGGTGAAAGTATAATTATTTGACAGTATATTTGAAAATTAAAAGCACTGTTTAAATGTGTAAATATACTTTATTAGACAAAACAAAAGTAATTTTAATGGAATCTAAAAACATATCTTTTAAAATAACACCGAGGCGCCACTGGAATTTTAAAACTGTTATTTTGAATTTTAAATACGAATGAAAAAGCATCTAGTGAGTGTATTTTATATATCTGTCTGATCTTGAAGTTAAAAATATTACGTTTGCATTATAAATATAAATAAAAGATAAAAGTAAATGATCAAATATGAAAATCTATGTATACTTTAACTAATTGCAAAGTGTCACTTAAAATTTGATATCATTATTTTTAAGACTCATATTTCAAATTCTTATAGCCATAAAGTAGCGGCGTCACAAACTTTTAAGCCGTTAAGGGTTTTTTGAACTGATACAATATACATTACATAGGATCACTTACATAACATTCGTGAAAATATCTACGTAAATGAAAATAATAAAATGCACACAAAATATACATTTCGTATTAACCGCATGCTAACGATTAATCGCTGGATAATATGAGAGGACCTAAGTTATTAATAATTTCTGAATGGGGTTTGTAAATAACATCATAAAAATAACAATACATTTTAATCACTGTTGCATGTAGGTATGCCTGGAATTATTTTATTTTATTATTATTATTTTTTTTTTTTTTTTTTTGCTTTATTTATTTATTTATTTTTTGTTGTAGTTTCCAGTTTAAGAGCATTTAGCATAATTTTTTTTCTACTATATATCACTTAAATCATTATTTCCTTTGTTTCACATCTCCGCCTTGATACTGCAGTGCCATTTGTCCAAATATTTTTCCGTTATTGTCTGTGTGTGTGTGTGTTTTATTTCTCTGATTAATTTTCTGTGTAAAATCACCAACATCTACCATCTGAATTTTTGTCTCTAGGTACACATTCTCCGTTCCGATTTGATAAATGCTATGTAAGTAAATCTCAAAACATAAACATTTGTTGTACGTACGTTTGTTGATACACTCTCAGAAATAGATGCTCAAATTTCATGAAATTTTCTTTAATTTTCACGAAAACTTTTCCAGGGAAATACTCCGAGAGAATATTTCGTCAAATTGAGAAAATTACTTTCGTAACTTGTTTGAACATACGAATTTCGTCAAAAATAAATATAGATTTTTTCATCCTAGTTTCGTGATACAGAATTAAATACAAATTATACAATTACAAAATTACCTGCAAGTTCGTTGCTTTAGACATTAAATCCTAATTATATTTAATGAAAATATAAATAAAACAGAGCAGGCAAATAAAAGTCATTTGGGCATTTATTTGACAGCTTTGAGACCTATAGTTACAATCACTTATGTCTCAATTGGTCCATATTTTTACAGAAATTCACAGAAACAAGCACACACAATATTTTGTAGACACAGACATCACAAACATCCATGCTCGCACCGGGATTCGAAACCGAGACCTGGGAATCCAGAAGGCAGTGCCATACCGACCGAACCACCAGGCCGGCAAATAAAACTTCTTGTAACGTAAAGTCCAAACAAAACAGGAAAAAAAATCAATATGGCGGTAATGAAAGCTAGAACACGCTATTGTGAGTAAACAGTTTCGTCAAATGTTTGAGAGTTCATGCTTCCTCAAAAATCACGTGATGGCTTGTCAAAAACAACGAAATTAAGCCCGAGGATGCCTGAATCGTCAAAAGTGAGTATATTATTTGTGAGAGTGTAGTTCTATCCTGTTTATTGTTATATACTGCTATTCCAATTAGATATTTAAAAATGTAATTTTTGCGTTTCTTCCGACATTTTTCTTTTAAGCTGTAATATTAAGTTGATGCCAATAATATAATAATGCTCACAACATTTTATTTCCTTCTTTTTTTTTTTTTTTTTTTTAACATAAAAAGGAACACTTTTTTTTTCACGCAAATAAAAAATAATTGAAAAATTAAACCTACATCATTAAAAACACTTGATAAAACTGACTTTATAATAGCTTTAAATTTAAATTTAAATTTATTTATTTTTGAAATATTAATTTCCATTAATATAATAGTGTTATAGGTTTTTTCTCCTTGATTTTACGGACCGCACGAGAAAGTGGGCGCAAATTTAGTATAGAACCTTTTGGCGACTTCTATTATTTTTCTCCAGTTTGTGAGAAATTAAAATGGTTATCAAAATTGTGTAAGAAAAAACCATTGTGATACGCCTGAGCTACTTCAGTGCCAGTTTTCAAATTCGACAAGGGGATCCTACACTAAAGCTGTTCCTTAGTGTGAATACATAATTAGTTTATTCTAAGTTAACCATGTTTCTAATCAAAATACTGAAACTTAAATAGTTAAATGCGATTTATATTTTCTTAACGGTTCTATATAACGGTACACGGCTATGGCTTTAACTTGCTGAAAACAGGACACAGTTTTAGTATGGGATTATCTTTGCTAAAATTAAAAAATTGGTACTGAAGTAGCTCGGACGTTTCTCGGTAAAGTGTTTACACACACAATTGCGATAGCCATTTCAATTAATCACAAAACTGGCAAAAAAAATTGAAATCGACAGGGGAGGGGGGTCCCACACTAAAGCTGTGCCGAAAATAGTCGCCAATCAAAATACATTTATTTAAACGTTTCAAGTATTTAAAAAAAAATCATTTAAATATACAGTGACCAGCGAAGCATGTAAAGCTGCTAGTATATAGTAAATAATAAGTGAAATAATTGTATTCCAAAGTAAATTAGTGTGTTACAAACTACGACGACGCTTTGAATAAAATAATATTATAAGATTTTTTTTTCTTTTTACAAATAAAATCTTTTACTTGAGATAATAGGAAATTAGAATATTGCTTCAAAACATTAAAATAAAAAAAAATGCTGTGATACTCTATTTAACTCATCAATGATTAACAACTATAAGCATCACAGCATGCAAGACCAATGTGTTTAAAACGTACCTAATAAGTTTTATAAAACAATGCATTTATGATATGGGCACGCAAAGTTTTAGTTATTTTTATTAAGGTGACAGAAGTGAAAGTGGTTAATAATTTAACAATTTAGATCCGCAAACATCAAGAAATCCGTTATAATGAGGAATCGAGTATTAAAAAAAATGCACATAGATTTTTTTATTAATAAATGTACGGCTAATATTAGGAAATTATTATCAATGTATGGATTCAAAGTACATAGCTTATCATATAAATTAAGAAATAAAATATGAGTTCTAAATGTTGTTGATTTCAAATAATTATCAATACATAAAAAAAAAAAAAAAAAAAAAAACTTTTTGTTTTTCTATTTTAAAGGATGTTATTGAAAGGACTTCAATTGGTTGGTTGCAATTAAGTAATATAATTTATTAATTTTACAATAACTATTATAAATTGATTTTATATTGTTATATAGTGATTTTCTCTAGTGATTTTCCTCTCATGTTTTATTATATATTACTCACGAATTATTTATTAAATTTGTCTTTCTTAAATCATACTCTGATATTTTTTTTCTCGTTTTTATTTATTAACCACTGGTAGTTAAAAAATATATTGCTGTTAGCTCATAAGCAATTCTTTATTTTGGTATATTTGTTTTAAATTAAAAAAAAAAAAAATAGTAGATAATTATATGCATCGAATAATTTAATTCGACAAAAAATATCTCTTTCAGTTATATATATATATATATATATATATATATATATATATATATATATATATATATATATATATATATATATATATATATATATATATATATATATATATATATATATATATATATAATGAATAATTTAATTCCTTTACAATTCTCAGCAAATGAAAGAAAGATGAAAATACCAACAATGAAATTTAAAATGAGATGTATTATGTATAAAGTTATAGTCACGATTATCATTTAATTAAAATACACTGAGTAGTAAAAACATGTTTAATATTACCTTGAGGAATATTATGACATCTTATTGGATGTAAATTAAATCATCATAAATGGATTCATTAACAATTTACTTTTCAGAGGTAAAGAGTTGGTATTTCAAACAAACAATTAAATGCCAAGTATAATATGCAAATATTAATATTATAAGAAATTATTTAAGAATTGCATAAAAACAATGTCAGGAATAATATTTGAAATAATACACAATTGTTTAAGCGCATTTTATCTTATTTATTATGCTGATTATCATTACTTATTAACTTAATTTCAAATTCATTGCTTATTGTATGTATAATTAAATATATACAAATAATGGCCTATTTTGGCATTAACACTATTTTTAAAAATTATGTATATATATATATATATTATTATTATTATTATTATTATTATTATTTATACACATTTAAATATAAAATTTTATTAAGAGTTTTATTACGATAATACTAATATCCTATTATTTAACTATAAATTTATTTATTTATTTATTTATTTATTTATTTATTTTTTTTTTTTTGTATATAATGCATCAAATTATATTCGAAGAAATTTTCTTAATTTTTCTTTTTGTTATATTGCTTTTTGCATGGTTACATATATATATATAGGGATAGTAATATATAAATATTGTCTATAATAAGCATTATCTTTAATAAGCATACCCAAAACATTACAAACATTAAATGCTTTTGCATTTTTTTTTAGAAAATTTAATTTTTTGCATTTACTAAATCAAGTATATTGAGTTAGATTGTTGAATTAAATACATTATTCTGACTACTTAAAATACACTTTTCTAATTTAAAATGCTACAATTTTTGCTGAGGGTATATTATTTTAATACAAATTTTATCAATGAGTATAGCATGGTAATTAAATAAATAATGCAAGCTGAAAATATTGTGAAGACTGCTATTTTTTTTTTCTTCATGTATATATATATATATAATATTTTCAATACCACTACTTATATGTGTGTGTACGTGCGTGTGTATATATATATATATATATATATATATATATATATATATATATATATATATATATATATATATATATATATATACATATATATAGCGGTGATGAAAATAGTAACTGCTAGGAGCATTGACATATGTTATAAGATAACGTGATTAACAATATTATTTTAATTCGAAACCCAGCTAAGATAGAAAATAAAAAGTTATTTTAAATATTAATTTTGAAAATTGTTTGTTAGTTATTAGTCATTGAAAGCATTAATGATTGTGCAACTACAGAACAATCCAAGGCGATTAATTGAAAATTTTAACTACAAATAATAACATTTCGTCTGATATTTACAGACTTCATGTAAAGTCATTAAATAGCCCAATAGCGGATTAATAAATATTTACATGCTATTATTTCATATTTAAAATTAATTTTTGTTTTCTAACATCTGTATAAATATCTTTAAAAAAAATGGAATTCTACATATTTGATTATTGTGATTAAAAAAATTTCTAAGACCTCGTTCATGTAATTTCAGATGTAATCAGATATCAAGATGACCTGTAAATTTAAATTTATAAAGTATTAATTTTCTGATGTTCTAAAAATATTTGGAATAAGAATAAGTTTCGAGATATGAAAGTATTATTTTTCATATTAAAAGCATTTTACAAATACAAGATAACAAACATGATTTAATTTGTTAATCTATGTACATTTTTAATATACCAGCGGTATATACTACATGCTTTAGTATTATACCATTCCTGAGTATAATCCAATCTCGAAAATTCATATAATTTATAATTGGTAAAAATATTAAATCTAGCAAAAAATTTTTGATTGTGTGGAAAAAAGAAATTCTCATTTAATTTATAGCATTAAAATGGTTAATATATAAATTATATATTTTGTTTGCTGTGTATAAGATTGAAAAAAAATCTACTAAGTTTCTATTTAATTATTATTTTTTTTTTTTTCAAATTTCCTTTCTTTATAATGAGCAATACAAAAAATGCACACAATTTAAGATCTAACTGCATACATTAATCTTACAAATAACTCCCATTTTCTGTAGAAAAAAAACGATGAAAAAATAATAAAATAGTAGCGCATAAATTAGAATGTTGCAGCGTATGTCACTTAACACGTAACTTATTTAAAGGAAATTAAAACGATTTGTAAGATTATTAAATTTGTTTTCAATAGATGGCGCAATCTACCTAATAGAAGAAATTTTAATTATTCAACTAAAGTTAAAATATCAGCGAACATAATTTCAGACATAAAAATTGAGATATATTTTACATGGGGAATCTTTATTTTGATAGGATTGGGATTTCTGTAGCGAAATTTATATCATCAACTGGTCAATATGATTTAAAAATTTTTAATTGTTTTATATTTTTAAATATACTTAATATTACATTTCAAGAAATTGCAGAAATTTTTGAAAAAAAAAAAAAAAAGCACTTATTTATATGAATGTTAAAAGTAATATTCACTTAAGATGAATATCATTTAAATATGATATCATAATTTTTATAAATCTTATGAAAGATAATGAATAAGAGTTTCTTAACTAAATTATTTTTAAGAATATTTTATTTTAGCTGTATTCAAAAAATTAATGCAATTCAGCTCTTATTAATTTATATTTAGTTAATAAAAAAAAAAAAAAAAAAAAATACGAAATGCTTTTTGTTTTTATTTATAATATATTGTATGACCTCAAAGAAAGGAATGGTTATTATAATTGTTATTATTATTATTATTATTATTATTATTATTACCTGCAGTGGTTACCTATTTATTTATTTTTTTTTTTATGTAATAATCACTATGCTAGTTTATTATACAAACAAATGAGCCTCTGCGTGTTACTGCACTTGCACGCTGTCGAACAGAAATATTTGATTAATTCAAGTTAATATTTAAATAAATAAATAAAAATAAAAACATGTTTAATGGGATATAAATATAAAAATAAAAAGATTAGTTGTCTAAAATACGGCAGAAATAGCGCTCATAGCATACTGTTACAAGGGATTAAGTCTAAAATGGTGAACAAAATCAAAACTTGCCAAAGAGAACTATATTAAGGCTGTACTATAAGCAGA
This sequence comes from Salticus scenicus, assembly GCA_963930645.1. Classification (NCBI taxonomy): domain Eukaryota; kingdom Metazoa; phylum Arthropoda; class Arachnida; order Araneae; family Salticidae; genus Salticus; species Salticus scenicus. The sequence continues at coordinate 270,079,408 of OZ005652.1, read as the reverse complement.
TTTACAAACCATGAATTATATATAACCACAAAAAATTAAATGTCTCGTGCGACAGACGTAGCCGGTCATAGTATATTGTAATATTTGGCGTGAAATTGCTGTTATTTTATGGTTGATTGGATAAACAAAATAAACATAGGAAATAACATAAAAGCAAATATTATTTGCACCACGTATAGTGTTTTCACATGTAACTGGGATTCAAATATAAAAGGGATACTACAATTTTTTCGATACTATCTATTTCGAAACAGTTATATAATAAGCACCTAAATGGGAGCTCATTGGCAAACCATTGTCGCAGGTAATAGGGACAGGCGCCCGAGTTTCAGCGGATGACCAAATCGCTGCCGAAGGCAGCAGGGACCTAAAGCTAGCTTTTGAGCAATTCCAGTATTTTATTTTATTTTATTTTAATAATGCTGTATAGAAAAGCGTTCTCTTTAAATTTAGTGACCAGCGAAGCGAGCAAAGCCTTTTTGTTATAAAATATTTTATTGATAAATAAATTTCTACGCTTTTTTGATACATTTGTAATATTCATGTAAAAAATAAATAAATATTTTAACTCTTCATTCTTTAAATATTAAATATTAATTACAATTTTTAACTAAATAAATGATACAAATAAGAAAATTACAAATAACTTTTAAATATTTGAAATTATCATTATAAAAATGTTAATAATAAAAAGCGCACAGAAAATATAAAACATAAAGCATATATGAATTTGAATCTTAAGATTTAAAGAAAATATCTTGATTTCTTTCTTATTGCATTCAAAAATTTTCAGACTAATTTTATTCTTAGATAATTTTCGTTACACATTGTTGAAAAATACTAAAAATAATATGGTGTGTCACTCACACGACTTTCTATTACCCTGAAATTTAATACTATAAATACAGGTTGCAGATTAATAGGTAAGATAACGAGTACTGTTATTTAAACCTGTATTAAACAATTCAAATTAGTCTCCGGAAGAGTTTTATATGATAATTAGTTCTGTGGGGGCTACGGCCCCCACAGGGCTACGGGGGGCTGAGGGGGCTACGGCCCCCCTCAACCCCCGTTTCATTAATGTACCTACATTTATATGGAATTTAATTTTGATATTAAAATATAATTCTGTTTTTAAAAAATAATTTATTAAAATTATTATTTAAAAAAATTATCTTTTATGATAATGCAGACGATTTCCATATTAGAGAAGTAGTATAACACTAAATATCCAAAAAAAGTCCATTTTATTCTCAATATTAAAAAAAAAAAAAAAAAAAAAAAACAATTTTCTTTAAGATAACGATTAAGTTACGATACGAAGAAAAATACGATTAAGTTTTTTTTTTTTTTTCGTTAAAAGTAAAAAAAAATCTTTAACTTTGTTTTAAATTATCGCAGATCGATGGTTGTTTTAAAGGTACTGGCGAGCTCTTTTGAAAGATACCCATCATGAAAATTTACTCCCCTTGAGCCCCAGGGGGGGAGGCGAGGCTCCTACATACGCAATTTTTATTCCCTGTTGACTATCTCTATTACAAAAAATATATATTCGTTTCATTTGGTTTAGTGCAGTCTATAGATGTTAAACTCTACTTACCTGCAATTTCACCCATATACGTAATGTATTTGAATACTTTTGAGTGTCCTTGTACACGAACCATTTGCTTGATCTTAACGAAAAGTTTAGTGTAGCCTACTTATATGATACACATTTCGAAAACCAAGTTTGAGCTTTCTGCCATAATTTGTTTTTGAGGTATGCTGATAACAGACAGACACACACACAGAGACCATTTGCTAAATACATGATTTTCGTATTCAGGGGACCTCAGAACATGTAAATATAACAAAAACTCGCGTTCGAAAATTTGACCCAAAAACAATACTTTCTCTACCTTATGGATAAGAGAAAGTAAAAAAGCTGTGTGAAAATATGCGATTACAAGCACTGCTCCGAAATAAATTTGAGATGTTAAGATTTCTGTACACTGAGAAAAAATTCTGTAACTGACATCTAGAATTTAAATTGTGGCTCTAGAAAAAATAGTTCCATGCGATTTTTATAAATTCTAGTCCCCTTTGAAAGCGAATTCTGGAAACACCAATTATAATTTTAAAGCGTTTGTTTATTATCGAGGTCAAACTTATTTAAAAATCTCTGCAAATAAATGAGAATACAAGAGGCGAGTTTTAGCAGCTATAATCTTAGTTTATGACCCAAATATGGAAAATAAAGCAAGGATTTCTCGCAATACAAAGGATTCGTAATATTCAAAATATTTCTTCACCATTTCGAAACGCTCAGACTAGAAATTCTCGATCATATCGTCTATTCAGCTAATTGTCGTGCTTTATACGCATAGCTCGGGAATCTATATTTCTCGTTTGGGGATTTAGAAAGTGATCACTTATTCATTCTAGATGAAGACGGTATATATATATATATATATATATATATATATATATATATTTTTTTTTTTTTTTTTCCTCAGTGTAAATTCTGGATTATTATGGCTAGTTAGATTTTGCTTCTTGAAGAAGAAAATCTGTGCTATAAAATAAATAAATAAATAAATAAATAAATAAATAGGAGTTTTTTTTCGAAAGAACACAAAGAACAGAAAAAAATAGAAAACAAATAGTTTTTTTTTTTTTTTAAGTACTAGCAGGTTTGTTAATTTGACAATTACAAAAAATATTGAAATTTAGCCTGAATTTTATGTTTATTGTTAACTTATTATAAAATTACTTGGATTTTTTTATTGGAATTTATTCGTCTCATTTTTTATTCGAATATATAGAATTTTATATAATAACACAAAAAAAAAAAAAAAAAAATACGCATAAATTTAAAAAATCATAAAAAAATTTCTATTCATATATTTAAATCTTTATAGATTTATTCCTGGTGTGATATTTTTAACGCAAAATTTAGCAATTTTTAATGATGTAATTTGTTTATTGTTTTCCTATATTAAATAAGTTTAGTTTATCAATTACATTAGATTTGCTAAATAATCGATACATTTTTCAAAGGAATTTTTTTGTAATGGGTTTGCAATGCTAGAATCCCAAGAGTCATAATTTGATACTGTACGTAATGTATTAATATTATATTATAATGTGTAAAGAAAGAAAAACGAAATTTCGTTAACTACGTTCTTCAAGTACATAATAAAATTTTAATAATTTGATATCAAAGGCAAAAGTGCAATTTTTAGAAAATAGTTTTTGTTGATTTTGCAACTGCAGGACATATTTATTTTTTAATGATGCATGTTGCCGTAAGTTTTCAGTTTTTTAATGAATAAATAACTTATAATATGACTTGATTTTATTTAAAATGATCTAGACTAATTAGGATAAAATAAATTCAGTAAGATTTTCAATACAACATTCAAATCTCATAACACTGGCAAAGTGTACTTCAGGCTATAATTTTGAAAATAATTTTCCTGATATATATTTTTTTATAATGATATAAGAGTAATGAAAATTATGTAAATTTTCATGTTAACTAAATTTTTTAATGTCCATCTGTGGATTAAATTTATTCATATTTTTACACGATGGCGAATTATTAGCTAATTCAGATTTTGCAATCATTTTATTTTATGATCAGGAACTATTAGCTAATTCGAAAAACAAATTTATAATCATTAACCTGATATTTATAATGTTTGCAAAATTAAGCAATAATTTAAAAAGAAAGAATAATCAGAGTTGACAAATCAAAAATTAAAGTATTTCAGACTTAAAGATATCTGTTAGTAATATTCAATATGCATATTGCATATTACTAACATACATAAAAATGATTTTTGATATTATTAAAAATAAATAAAATGAAGTAACATGATTTGTATTTATGCATCAAGTATAAAATAAAATAAAATTTTATTAATATCCACACACACATATATATATATATATATATATATATATGGGAGGGGGTTGTATGTGTGTGTTGAATAGAAAAGAGAAATAATGGTTTATAAGTATATGAAATGAAAGCAAAGTAAGTAAATCATAGAATGATTAAACTGATGGGAATCACTAAAACATTTAAATATAACAAAATTATTAAGAAAATTATAAAATGATGCAAAAGCAAATTTATTAGTGAGTATCAGTGTACCAAATCAAATTAAAAAGTGTTTCAGCTAGGCTACCTTTTTCATGAGATTCCCCATAGGAAAAAATACATACAGAAAACGTATGTGAACTATATGGGACTGTTGATGCAAAAATTCTCTGTCACCAGAGAACATGGTTTAAAACACTAAAATAGTCAGAAACAGCACACAATGGGAAAACACATTTTCGTGTTTAAATAGTCATGAGATGTGAGCAATTTTGAGTAATTGCCGAAACGTCAGTGGAGCCCTCCATGTTTTTTTTGTTTCTACCTGTGTGTCTGGATGTCTGTCTAACTCGCGATAGTGGGCCCAACAATCTCCCGATTAACTTACAAATTGGTACACATTCTAAGGCTCAATTCAGAAATAAGTGTGTTATTTTTAATCCGTATATTTTTTATGGTTCGTGTACATGGACACACCAAACTTTTTCTTATTATTCCTTTTTCATTTAACTAACATAGTTACACTGCATAAAAAAAAAAAAAAAAAAAAAATAATAATATAGTTTATTGATTTTCTGAAAAGTATATTTTGTGTAGAAAATGTATGCTTAGACTTAATAATTTTTGCTCAGGATCATACCCAAGTTTTCTGAAGATGTCCCGTAACTATTCAAGATATGTCATACTTTTAACAAATTTTCATAAGCTAAATAGAATAAGTTGTATAGTTTTTACTGGAGTATATAATGTTTATGGTTTGTTTACAGGGACACGGAAAAGAATTTCGTGATATTAGAGCCTATGGTCAGATTTTTATTTAAGTTCGTTTTAACGAGTTTATGTTGAATTTAACATAATTGAATTGACATACATTATTAAGATGCTTAAAAGCGTGTTTTTCTCCAGTACGATGTGGCCACTACATGACTTTCTTCTATATAATTTTACACAAAATTTATTCAATACAAATTTTTTATTTAATTATCAAATTATTTTCCATTATAAATGCAGACGATTTTTATCTGACAGAATTATATCACTAAATGCCGAAAGAAAGTCATTTTTTTGCAATTATCAGAAGAAATGCGATTTTTTTTCTAAGTTTTTTTTCGTTAAAAGTTTAAAAAAAAAATCGATAACTTTGTTTTAAATTATCACAGATCTATAGTTCAATCATTTGTTTTAAAGGCATTGACGAGACCTTTCGAAAGATACCCATATTGAAAATTTATTCCCCACCGGGGGGAAGCGATGCCCCCACATGCACATTTTCCCCCCTAGTTAACCACGAGTATTATCAATAATTCATATCAATTTTACAATCACACGATTAAAATAACTCTCTTTATGTACATTTATACGAAATTTTGTCCTATACTGCCATGTGAAACATTTTGAAAAAATGCGATCACAGAGCCACCTGTTGATCGAATGATCCCCAAATCTCATCAGCACCAGTTTATTTACGGGTCCAACTAAATACCACGTTTGGTTAAATTTCATTTATTAGTTCGTGAGATACAGCGTCCACAAATTTCGTGATACACACATAGAGGCATACAGACAAACATGCAGACATTTTCTAAAAACAGTCGAATCGTGTTCAGGACATCACAAAACGTGGAAATCCATCGAAAACTAGAGTTCGAGAATTTTCACGAATCCAATACTTTCTCTATATATACAAAGTAAACTAGTATGTTGTGGCCACCACAAGACTTTCTTCTATATTTTCCTATACATATTCAATCAGTAACAATATTAAAATTAAAAAAAAAAAAAAAAAAAAAAAGAAAAAACGATTTTTTTTCTATATATATATATTTTTTTTTGTTAAAAGTAATAGTAATACATATTCAATCAGTAACAATATATGTAGATATATATATTAAAAAAAAAAAAAAAAGATTTTTTTTTTTTTTTAAGTAAAAAAAAATCGATAACTTTGTTTTAAATTATCACAGATTTATAGTTCAACCATTCATTTTAAAGGTATTGACGAGATCTTTCGAAAGATACCCATATTCAATATTTACCCCCCCCCCCGGGTGTACTTCCCATACAGGGGGGGGGGGGAAGCGATACCCTCACATGCACAGAATTTTTTTCCTAGTTAACTATTACTATTATGAATAACTCATATTAATTTTACAATCAGAAGTTAAAAATAACTCTCATTATGTACATTTATACGAAATTTTGTTCTATACTGTCATGTTAAAAATTTAGAAAACATGAGATCACAGCGCCATCTGTTGAGCGATTGATCCCCAAATGTAATCAGCACCAGTTTATGTCGGGGATCAACTAAATACCAAGTTTGGTTAAATTTTGTTAAAATTAAAAAAAAATCGATAACTTTGCTTTAAATTATCACAGATTTATGGTTCAACCATTCGTTTTAAAGGTATTGACGAGACCTTTCGAAAGATACCCATCTTGAAACTTTGCACCCCGGGGAGGTACTTCCCCCCCCAGTAGGGGGGGGGAACCGATGCCCCCACATGCACAATTTGTTTTTTCCCAGTTAACTACTACTATTATCAACGAGATCTTTCGAAAGATACCCATTGTGAAAATTTACTCCCCCGGGGGGGTACTTCCCCCCCATGGGGGTAAGCGATGCTCCCCACATGCACAAAATTTTTTTCCTAGTTAAATACTACTATTATCAATAATTCATATTAATTTTACAATCACAAGTTTAAAATAACTCTTATTATGCACATTTATACGAAATTTTGTCCTATTCTGCCATGTTAAAAATTTAGATAAAATGCGATCACAGCGCCACCTGTTGAGCTATTGATCCCCAAATATAATCAGCACCAGTTTATGTCAGGGTGCAACTAAATACCAAGTTTGGTTAAATTTCATTCATGGGTTCGTGAGATACAGCGTCCACAATAAAATGATTCAGACAGACAGACTGACAAATAGACAGACAGACATTTTTTAAAAACTATTAATTCGTGTTCTAGACATCCCAAAACGTGTAAATCCACCAAAAAACGGAGGTCGAAAATTTTCACAAATCCAATACTTTTTCTCTATATTACATATAGAAGAAAGTAAAAAAGGTATGTATAAACAAAACAAATTATTTACAACACCACACAAAATAATTCAAATGGTATTCTGTAATCATCCAAATGATGTCAGACTCGGTTAAAATAGTAATGGGTTGCAACGAATGGATTATATACTTTTATTTGGTGCATATAATGACTATGGTTCGTGTACAGAGACACACGAAAGAAATCTGAACCATTACGGTCTATAAATGTTATTTCTTATAAATGCATTTAAAAATGGTTATGCTTCATTAAACATAATGAGATAAGCATGTATTATTTGAATGTTTGAAAGCATGTTTTCTGTCTAAAATATTAGGCATAGAAATGATAATTAGTTTACAGGGTTGTAGAAAATATTTTTAATATATTATACTATCATTTGGCATGAAATTTGGTACAAGTATTTACGAATTAAAAGGAGTTAACACTGAGCTGTGAGTTACAAGGGAATATACACATTCACGTGTAAACACATAGATGTAGGCAGAGAGATACAACGGGAGTTAACTGTGGGATAGCCCTCCTCAGAAAAATATCTGTGTATGTAAGGAGTTAATCATATATATATATATATATATATATATATATATATATACACACAAATATTTTAAATAATATTGTATAAAGAAAAATGATTTGCTGCGTAATGAGTGATGCAAATAGAACACCTCCTGATCTGCAGATCCACTAGTTACTAAAACGTCAGTGAAGGCCTTCATGGGAGGCCAATTTCTTTGCAAAAAAGCCTGACGAATCGTACATTCGGAGCGTCTTTTTACATATATAACATGTCTTGAAAATTCTATACTGTAAAAAATAAAAATAAATAAATAAAATAAAATAAAATAAAATCGCGGGATTAGTCCGTTTTGCTAGGTAAACGGTTGAACTCTGTAAATTTATCTCATGAAAGTACAATTTTGGAATAGTGACATTTTTTTACGGAAAAACGCTGGTACTATACGTAATTTGCTAAAACTGCCATCAAACTGTATTTTTACGGTCACATCCCTTCAAGTGTGGAGTGACGTTTTCAAGCTTTTCAGTAACTCATATAAAACTCACTTCGTATTTGAAACTGAAAATATAATATCAGTTTTATTGGTTGAGCGAGATTATTTATACATCTACGTAAATTACGATAGATATAAAATAGCTATTGTTAACCTAATTTAATTCAAAGGATTTAATTCAAAGTTGAATATTTGTCACAACGTAAAATTATAGGGAAATATGTCTTTTATGGTTCAAATGTTTTTTTTACAGGCTTTGCCTGGGACCTCTGGTGCCAGACGTTGCCTTTAATCTGACATGATTATTTCTGACTGCATACGTCTACTTTCGTAATAGTTTATTGATTATATCGATATCAAAGATTTTCTTTTATAGTTTTAAAAAATAAAGTAGTATGCAAATATTGAAACTTTTTTTTAATGCATTAAATATATATATATATATATATATATATATATATAATAAAATAAAATAAAATGGAACGATTACGAAAATAATTAGCATTTCTTTTCTAAAAATGGGCATACGATACATATTTATAAACTATGTCAAAGGTGTTTAAATTTACATTATTATATTAGCAAAAATTTTGAATTTTGAAATAATATTTATGACCATTTTTTTTAAATAAAAATCTTCCGCGTTAATTTTTTATTGTTAAATAAAATGAAAATCGCTCTAATAAATTTCTTATATAAATTCTTCTATATAAATTCTTCTAACATAAAATACTTCTAATATAAAACCTTCTGCTAAGATCAGGAAAATTAGAAAGTTTGCATTTTATTCATGTGCATATAAAAATTCCCCCCCGTTAAAATATTCTTTCGATGCACGGCACAACATAAATAAATTCATTTTCATTGTATACTTTTATCAAGCATTAATAGTTATTTTGCGGAAGGAAGGAAAATAATCTAATAATGTAAGGCACATTTTAGGTAGAATGCATCGGAAAACATATAATACAAACTATAAATATACGTAGAAAAAGATTAAATATATATATATATATATATATATATAAAGGAAACTTAATCTAAAAATTATATTAATGTGTTGCAAAATGTATTGCAGTAATTTCATAATACTAAAACACAACTTTCTATTCCTATTCTCCCAATACTGAAACTATAAACTGGTTAAACACCTTTACGTTAAATATGATCCTCATAATAACCCGGTTATGAAAATTTTTGCTCTGTATTTCCATGTAAAGAAAATCATGAATTTTCAAAATCACGAAGTTTTCGATTTAGAATGCTAAAATTTTAATAGGGTTTTTGCCAGTACCATAAGTAATATTTTAAAATGGATCCGACCGCTTTACGATAATCGGTTCAAAAAGTTTTTTCTTCAGAGTAACAAACTAACAAACGGACAAAATTTAACGGACACACATTTTGTGTTTTTCAGATTCCTCATACCTAAAATCTTGTAAAAACGTCAAAATAGAAAAAAAAAAAAAAAAAAAAAAAGGTCGAAATATTTGTACAATTACCCTGGTTTCTCTTACTATAGTGTGAAAAGGAAATAAAAAGTATAACATAAATTATCATATACATTAAATATAGATATAAATTATCTTACTTAATTTTTATTTGTACAATTATTATATATTACTTTTTTTATCAAAGAAATTTCTAATACTTGTAATTCAAATACACGTTAAGATATTTGTTGAGTATGTTAATGCTTAATGTTTAAAGAATAAACCTTGACTTTATGATACATTTAATGCGCCACTATGCATATTTATGAGCAAAAGAAAACAATTTAATTTGCTGAATTACAGAGTGCATGCATGTGAAAAATGCTGAATAACTTATTGCTAAGAGATAAAATACACCTTTTTGTAAACAGTCTTTTTTTTGTTGATTTTGTAACTGCAGGATGCATTTATTGTTAATTTCTTTTTAAGAACACACGTATGAGTAAGTTTTAAGCTATTCAATGAATAAATCAATTCTGAGAGAATAATTTCCAGCACAAAAGTTTCCGCTTCTTTAAGGGTAAAAGATATTCAGTTAAATTTCTGAATGCTGCTTTCAAAGCTGCGGGGGTTGTGTTAATGTACTTAATGCTCTGATCCGGAACTAATGCAGCAAACAATTTTTCTTATTTGTTTTTCTATGCAATGACATTTGATAGAATAGGAAGCTTAATTTTGTTTCGATCTAGAATAAATTTTTCATTTCCATTATATAAGTATATAACTTTTAGAACAAGAAACGATAACATAAATAGCTCTTATACTTTAAAATATACAAAATAAAGAATAAAAACTCTTGAGAAAGGACAATGACAAAATAGTAAATAATTCAAATCGAATTACTTAAATATTTAATTGCATCAGTTATTATTTACTTGTATAAATGCAACCGGAATGAAAATTTAAAAGTTGTATTTCTAAAATTAATAAAAATATTGGAATAACATTTTTACTCACTATTATAAAAATGTCTCGGCTTTCTCCTATCATATAAATAATTAAAATTAAAATTACAAATCATCAATCTTTTAGATCTTTAAAAAATCCGCTGAGATAAAAGATTCAGTTTAAATAAGATTTCATATTCTTGTCCTGCAAAAAACAAAGGGAATATTTTCCACTTTTTTTTTCACCTATATTTTATACAGAAATCTTTATTGTATTTTTAAGTAACTTTTTCTGATTAAATAAAGCAGATATTATTATAAAGAAATAGTGGAGTAAAATAAATAAATAAATAAAGCGGAAAACTTTTTTTCCTTTAAAATGTAAGTGTATCTCAGACTGAGTGTGACGCTGTGTCTGCTTCTGATAAAAATATTTTGCACCGTCATTTTCTGGCTGCGACTGTGAGGCTAACAAAGTAAGAGAACATGTCTACCCATACAGAATCTACAACAGGATGATCCTTAGTCTAGATTTAGCTTAATATTTTTCGCGCGCAAGTTTCAAAGCATCATTTTGCGTTTTCTTTAGTTACAGCCTAATTTATATTCACGGCCACTCCAACATTCATTTCCTACAATTATTGTGTTAGTTATCCGTTATTAATAAAAGAAGAAGGCTTCCATCAGCGCTATAACATCAAGCAACTTTAATGATCTTAACTTCAATTTGACAACATAGTAACAAGAACAGAAATTGCAGGCTTGAACATTGTGAAAAGAGATTATAGAATATATGTCTGATATGTTTAGATACGTGTTAGGAAGAGAGTCTCCGTGAGGTGCTCTGCTCGACATTTTGAAAGGCATCAAAGCCGTCAAACTAAATTAACCCTTTAATGGGTCATTTATTTCTAGTAATGATATATTAAATATTTTGGGGACTGAGATTTACTTAAGAAAAGAAATATGAAAAGTGTGGTAAGTTACATTTCCCTGCCTACACTTTTTAACTTAAGAATCTATTTTTGCAGTAAAATTATTTATCATGGCCTTATAAAGACAATGTTAGCAAAAAAATTCATCATCACAGAGTATGACACTTTTTTATGTTCTTTTATTATGTTCTTTCATGTAACTTAGTCGAGTAAAAACGGGAGGTGCATTAAAGTAGTTTACCACGCCTTCCCCATTTGAAAATTCCTTATGAAGAGTTAAAGCAGATAGACAGGAACTGTTCAGATGTTTCATGCTAAAGGCATCATAGAAGAATTTGAATTGGGTTCACACGTTCCTTTCGCTTATGACTATGATTTTTTTCAGTGTTCTCGCTGTTGGGGGTGGGGGGAGGGGAGGGGAGATTTATGTCACCCCAAGTTTTCAGAAAAAATACTCACAGTGCATGTGGCTCAATGACGTAGCGGTGAAACTTTGTAAAACAGGAATTATTAAGGCTGAGCGGGTCCTCGCCAAGAAACTTTATTTGAATTTTCGATTAGATATTAAATTAGCATTTAAGAATAATAAAATGCATATATTTACACTTTGCAGTGGAGTTCTGCGCTTAAAACATAGCATGCAACACCAGGGATTTTCTACGGATAATATATTTTTCTGTGAATATGAAAGCGAAATCTTAAAAAGAAATCTTAAAATTATATTCTTATCACTTTATATTAAAAGAATTACAATAAAAACAGTTAATGTGTGCTTGATTTTAATTAACATTTGAAAAGACAAAAAATAATGTTATCCGTTACGAAAACATGTATTTTAATAATTCAATTATAAATTAACGGTAGAAAGTCTTCATTTTCACTATACATAACACGACAACCAATAAAAATTAATCATTTGACTAACTATATATTAAGCTGGAAGAAAGAAAGAAACACACGTATCAGCAAAATGTTAAACAATCACTTATTAATCATCAGAACCTGTGTATTATTTGTAATATATATATATTAGGCTTTTTACATGTAGAATATCGAAATAAATAAATATATATATACATACATAAAAAAGAAAAAAAATCTATATTAGTAAGATTCTGACAAGGATGGTCTTAAAGCGCATACTGAAAATATTGAGAAAAAAAATTACAGCGATAATACTTACATAGGTTACACCAGGTCAGTCAAAATTATCGGCGGAATCCCACTAAAATATCTACAAAAAAAAAAAAAAAATAAATAAATAAAATACTTTCGAATATTTGGCGCAAAAAGACAAAAAGTACACGCGATTTGGCGAGCAATCTCCTTCCTGCCAAACGCAAATAATTTTAACGCGTTTAAGAATTCCTTGCAAAACAAATCTTTCTGAAATTTGAAATTAGTCAATGAAAGAATTGAATATTTCTCATACAAGTCTGTACAGTACATGCATGTATCCTTTAATTAATTAGAAGTATTTCATTTTAGCTTTGATTTTTTTTTTTTATCTTCCGTGTTGAAAATAATTAAATTACAGTCAAATAAACGTATAGGTTACACATATCTTTAGTTTTTTAATTGGTAATGGAAAAATCTTGTGTATTTTGCAAGCTGCAAACAATAATTTTTTTTATCTTTAGTTAACGTTTAAAACTAATTTTATAATTTGAAAAATTAAATTCATTTTAATTTTTTATTGTAGACAATGTTTTTGGAAATTAACACGTACATTGTTCTTTGAATTATCTATAAACAATACATAGGAAAACAATTTCGCATTTAGAAATGTTATAGAAAAAGAAATTAAACTAAAAAAAAAAAAAAAAAAAATGTTGAAATATAACAAAAAAAATATGAGTGCGTAAGTTAAAATTTTAAGGCGTTCCTGATGATGCATATCCTTCGTATAACGGAATATCGCAAAATTCCAATGAAGATGTGTGTACTACCGAATTGCCTCTCAAAGATTTGAAACATAATATATATATATATATATATATATCATAGGACGATAAAAAGATTGTAAATTACTGGTATAATGTAAATTTTGGAAATTCATTGCGCAAATTAAAAAGTGTCCAAAAAAAGTTTAAATCTGTGAAAAAAAAAAAAAAAAACGTGAATTGTCTCATTGTGAGAAAAAAATAGAAAATGTAACTAATCGTTCAGAAATAAAGAAAGAAATAAAAAAAAAAAAATGTGGGGGAGGGGTAGAGTTACATCTTCTAATGAAGCATTTTAAAATATCAGACAGTATGCACTGACAAATAAATTTGTTTTTATGCTTTTTTGGTAATCTAAAGACCTGTTTTACTTCCCCTTCTAATCTATGATTACTATTTAAATTCATTATGAAATTAATTTTTTTTCTTTGTATTTTCCATTAAATCTGAATTAAAGTTTGAATAAATTACCAAAAGATGCACGGTTCAAAAATTGCAGTTATACAAATGCACTGCTTAAAATTAAATTTATTTCAATTAATTTGGTACCCAGATTTTAAAAAGTTATTTCGTAAACTTTATCTAACCAGTGTAATAAAAAATAAATTATTATGAAAAAGGTGTAAATTTTCTATATTAGGGGAAGCCGGGGTAATAAGAGACAGGGGTTATAAGAGACGCAGTCAAAAAACCCACCAAGAAATATACTTAGACAACTTTAAAAATGTGTAATATTAAGTATCATGTGTATTCTTTACTACAATACACTTATTGAGAAGTTTATAACACATTTTGAATACTTTTTATACGACGGAAAAAACCCTTCACTTTGAACTTACCCTGAAAGTTTGTGACTTTTTCTAAATTTTTCTTTATATTTTTTTGTAGGTAAGATGTTTGGGATTTATTAACGTGTAACCTTTTTTCCAAGACTATGAATTTGATGTACAATTTTTTAAAACCTTGAAAGCATTCTTCATTTACATGATCTAGGCATGTTTCTCATTACCCCATTTTCATTTTTTTTTTTTTTTTTTTTGTGGGGGTAATAAGAGACATGAGTCTCTTATTACCCCCCATTGTTAATTACTGTGCCCCCCACCCCCATTGTAGTTTCTGTTAATTGTGCCTGACTAGTTTACGAAGAGTTTACCAAGTGTTGGGCCCAATCTAAGTTTACCAAAAGAACATTTTTTTTTTTTTCACTTTAAATCAAAAAGCAGTTTTACTGATTTGGCTAGACCATATTTAGTTGTTATGATTATGTAAATTTATGTTTAGAATGTGTATAAGTTAGTATTTAATCATTAATACTTCATTACATAATAAACAAGTTCATTTATAATTACTAGAAAAATCTTTTATAACATTTTGTTCGCTTGTATACACTTCAAAGATACGTCTTTTTTGCCTACACTTTAGAAAATGGGTAAAATATTGTCTGCCCATTTTAAAAATTATATTGATGTTTTTGGTTAATCCCTAGGTTATGTTGATTATGTAGAACTATCATTAAGTACAATATTATATTATTTAGGACCTAATATTAAAATAAATGAATTTCACAAACACATTTATGACAGTTAATTTTCGGGAAAACATATTTTTTGGATGGATGTAAATAATAAAAATTAAAAACTATTGGCTGATTCAGAATTGTTTTCAGATGTCTTTTATTATCTCACATGATTTTACATTGTTATATATGGACAGTTACAAGCCTGGTGTCTTATTACCCCACGGAGGTTATTAGAGACAAGGATTTAATGAAAATTTAAAAAACAAAATTAACAAAAAATTTAAGTTCAAAAATCACCTAAAAATTCAAGAGGAGTTCATTTAATGAAATTAATACGAGATATTTATTTCAAGTTATTTAGATTAATAGTATAGATTTTATTAATATTTTTTGTCTCTTATTACCCTTTTGTCTCTTATTACCCCGGCTTCCCCTTTATTGTAATCTACACTAAAATTTGAGACTTCAATTTAAGTTTGAAATATTTTTTATAAATTTAAATTTTGATATAAATTACTGTTTGGGAAATAGTTATTCTTTTAAAACATAAAACAGCGCGCTGATGCGTGATTACCGTTTACCATTATTTCATATTCCAAACTGTTATTTACGTTATTTTTGATTTATTATGCAATATAAATAAATGCTTACTGTTTTACTTTAAGTTATATTATTTAAAGCTCAAGTAAAATTTCAGCTCAGTTGAAGTATTCCACGCTAAACTAAAGGTTGTATTATTTGATTGTTAAGTTTACTTATACATATATATATATATGACAATATTGTAGTTATAAAAGTGTATGTATTTAAAGTAAACTTTCTAAAACTAGTTTAAGATGAAGAGTATGGAAAACATTTTTCTCTAATGAGTATTTATGAAGAAAGCATTTTGCACCAGTTTTCATTGTCTCACCAAAGACTAATAAATAACCTAAAGTCGGAAAATTTCAATATCTTTTTACGTACGATAGTGATTCCGCCGGAATTTTGTTTTTTTTAAACATACGTAACCGCATGAAGAGAGTAATATGTAATTTTTAAAAAAAATTTTGCGTATGCACCAATGAAGACATTCCTTGTGAGAAATTTTACTTATTATTGTTATTATCATCATCAAATGAATGAATTTTTGTATTTCAATTTAGAATTAGGTGCTTTACAGCTTTTGCAACTTGGTCTGTATTTTGAACCTAAATGTGATTTTTGAGAACCCCTTGATTTTTCCAGAAGTCTTATATTTATAACATGTGTTTGAAAATTTATTATGAAGCGTATGAATATCGATATTGATAATATTTTTATTATAAAAACATTACAAACTGATAATAAAAATCTGAAAAAATTTACATTAAATTTTACAAAATATCTTCATCTACGTTTTAAAACAGTATAGCTTATGAAATGGAAAACACGCTAATTTCGAAAATGTTTTACAAAATTTTGTGAAATACATTTATCTTCTTTTTAAAATAACAATTTTTGTGGCATAGAATTCCTAAGTTTCGAACATATATTTTGTAAGAATATTATTTTAATTATGAAAAATTTGACTGTGAAATTTTCATGTATCTATACGTTTTAAATTCTCCAGAGTTCCTTCCCCCCCCCCTTGCTATTTAACGACGATGTAAGCATGCGTGTTCATGTACGTTTGTGCGTTAGTGAGCAACATAGCGTCTAAACGCTTTGGTCGATTAAGCTGAAAGTTCCTAGTTATGTTATAGGTCACCACCACACGAACTGTGTATAATTTGATGTCTAGCACTTATAGTTTTGTTTTTAGAGAAACACAAAGAAAAATTATTTATAATTATTGCTTATGGACTCAATTTAATTAAAGTGCGACAGCATCTAAAAGCCTTATTATATGCATGACCGTGATTGAGCATGATGACGTCTAGACACTTTGATTAATTGAGCAGAAGTTTTGTAGTTGTATTATAAGTTATTATAGCATAAATTGCATAAATTTTCATGAGTCTAACACTTATCGTTTCTTCTTAAGAGGACACGAAGAATAATTATTTATCTTTATATTCAATATACTCAAACTATTTAAAATGCGATAGCGTTTATACACCTTATGAGCTGAAAATTGATAGTCAGGTATAAGTAACCTTCGCACAAACTGTATAGATTTTGGTGAATCATAGAGTTTTTTCACTGGGATAGAAAGGAATATTCTTTATGAGTATGGTCTATGTACTCAAATTATTATGGACTCAGTACAGTTTATTAATTAAGATATTAGTAGTAATTAATTCATCATAATTTAATTAATTTAGTTAAATAATGGACTTTCTAAAAAATACATATTCTGATTCAAAACTTGTGTTCGAAATTGTACACCTTAGCAATATTTTAAGCTGCAATATAATATCAACTATTGCAACTAATGTTTTTCATTACATCTCAGGCTTGAAATATATTTGTATAAAAAAGGAATTGATACACGCTTTAATATACCTTTCATGAATTTTGGATAATATTAATTTAAAGCATCAACGTATTTGAAAACAATAATAATAAATCTAAATTTAAAATAACTCATTAATTGCTAATCTACAAAATTCCAACGTCGACATCTTTGAAAATATTTGTCATCTTCATAAAGATAATCAGAATTTGCGACTTATTAAAAACCACAAAATTAAAACCATTTTTTATATTTAGCAATTTTGCCAGTTTTAAGGAATTTCTGCATTTCAGTTCACTTTATATATATATATATATATATATATATATATATATATATATATATATATATATATATATATATATATATAATTTAAATAAAAAAAATAATTAATATATTTAAACATTTAAATTCCAAAAAAAAGATAATTTGTTTAAATCTTTACCTTTACAAAAATATAATATATATATATATAATATATATATATATATATATATATATATATATATATATATATATATATATATTGAAAATCTTTTCAAACATTGCAGCCGATGTAACCCAGCATCACATGAAGAAGTAGAAAAAAAATGAATAAAGGTGACGAATCAACAAACTGAGATTGAAACAAACAACATCATTACATTATATATTAAAATTCTCAACTTTATATATACATATATCTTTAGCTTCACGTAATGCGTAAAATAATTTTTAAAAAATCGTTAAGAACTTTTTTTTTTTTTTTTTACATTTTGTACGACTTTACTAAAACAAAAATGTCTATGATTTATTACTTTTTTCCAATATAAAATTTTTAAACAATTAAATTCAATAAAAAATAATTTAATTAAATATTTAGCTTCGAAAAACGAATAAAATATATTTAAAGGTTATGCATTTTAATTTTTTTAAACTTTTTTTTTTTCTTCTTCTGTGACTCTTTTCAAACAAAAACGCCTATAATATAATAATTTTAAAAAAAAATGTCAATCTGAAAAAAAAAAAAAAAAAAAAAAAGATCAAAACTATTAATTTTCTAACCCAGAAGTTCCAACTTCAACATCTTTGAAAACACTCTTCATTTTGTTAACGACCCGATTTAAAAATACTGAAATCTTTCAAGTGGGAAGATAAACCAAGAGTCATTAAATCTAACGCTTTTTTCATAGTCAGGAGAACATTTTGTACGCCTTCATATCTTTAATGTCATATACTTAGGGAGTAAACAACATAAATTCAAACTAACTTAACACAAAACAACTTTTAAAAATATTTCTGCAGTTACAGGGAAGAAATTTATATTTTTCACTGGCAAGGAAAATTAGGTTTTCGAAAAGTCGATAAAGAAACATAGATTATAAAGCGTTTGGGAAAGTTTTAGAAGAATTTCTCTGGGAATTTTAAATATGAATTTGAAAAAAGAAGAAGAAATATTAAAAGAAAGTAGAAACAGTCACAGTTGTCAAGGAAATTCGGGAAGGGATCGATAGAGTTCGCAATAATTCGTTTTATGACTAAATTGTCAACATTTCTGAAATAAGGAAAAATGTTCATTTTGGTCTTGTGAAAAACCCATGAACAAAATATCTGAAAAAATGATAAAAAAATACTTTATGTGAAATAAATATTTTGGAAAAAGTTTCACTTTAAGAATAAAATATTGTTAATTTTCATGATAAGATACTAACTTGCAGAAAAACATAAAAGGGATTTAAGAAAGAAAAGAAAAATTCTACAATATATGTATTACAAACCTCATGTTTATTGTTATTCAAAATTATTTTTTTTTCTACAGTTTGAAATAACTAAAGGGAGACTTTATTTATTATCTTTTTTTTTTTTTTTTTTTTTTTTTTAATCTTTTGAGAAATTTGTATGGATACACTGTTAAAAATTTATGTAAATTTAATATAAATATTTATACAGTGTCTCTGTAAATTTACAGCAATTCTTAGCTAAAAGTGAATAATCGAGATTCTCAATCTTTATTCTCTATTTTTACCTAATTTTATTATTGATTTTTTTAATTAAAATTAAAAATGACTGTTTCTACTTTAGAAAAAGCATTCTAAGTTCCAAATATGTTCTCATCAATAATTAATTAAATTAATATTAGTTATTAGAACGAATGTATAAAATAAGTATTGAACACCTCCGTTTATTCTTCTCTGTAATTTTACGTAAGATTTAAGATAATAGATTACACAGAGTTTTCTGTTGAAATTTTTCACAGTGTACATGTTAATATCAAAACGTTGTTAATTCCAGATATAAGCATTCCACTAACTTGGAATGATTAAAAAAAAAAAAAGATTAAAATTTAATTTTATGTTAAAGGGTGTATTAAATATGTGCAATTTGTACACTGAGAAAAAAAAAAATATATATATATATATATATATATATATATATACCGCTTTCCTCTGGAACGAATAAGTAGACATTTTTTGAATCCTTAAACAAGAAACATAGATTTCCGAGGTATACGTATAAGATAAAGAAATAACTTGTATAGATGAAATGATTAAGAATTTCTAGCCTATACTTTTCTAGGAGGTGAAGCTATATTGTGAATATTATGCGAGAAATTCTACCTTGATTTTCTAGAAGTGGAATATAAAACGAAATTATAGTTACTAAAACGCGCTTCTTGTGTTCGCACTTATTTACAGAGATTTTTAGATGCGATTGACCACATAAATATAGGAAAAGGCTCTAAAATTCTAACAAGAGTTTTTAGAACTCGCTACAAAAGAGGACTAGAATTTATAAGCATGACATGGAAATATTTTTACCAGATCCACAATTTAGATTCTGTATGTCAGTCACGTAATTTTTCTCAGGGTAAGGAATTCCAACACCCTAAATTTGTGCCAACACCTAGGTGATTTATACTGATTTTGAACAGCTGTAAATTTTAAGATGATATTTCAATTAAAATAATATTATGCATTTTAAATATAAGTGCAATTTGTAATTTATTGTAGCTTGATTATTTTTACAATCATTGATATTGCTTATTTTAGAACATTTAAATTTAAATATCAAGTGTTTTCTAAGTAAGTGATATTAAATATTTAAGAAAACTTATACATTTAAAAGTCTTAAATATTAATTATTCAAAATTTAATTTGTAGTTTAATTACTTTCTTCACAGGATATCTTAAGAGTGTAGATATATTTTACTAAACATTGTTTCGTTAAATAAACCTATATACAAATCGTATTTTTACTTTCTTTTATATATATAAGAAGAAAGAACTGGATTCATGAAAAATTTCAAGCTCCAGTTTTTGAAGTATTTACACGTTTTAAGATGTCTTGAACACGATTTTTAGAAAATTCCAGTCTGTGTGTATGTATCACAAAATTTCTGGACGCTGTATCTCACGAATCAATAAAAAGAAAGGTAACCAAACTTGATATTTAATTAGACCCTGAACTAAACTGGTGCTGATTAAATTTGGGGATCAATCGCTCAACAGGTGGTGTTGTGATCCCATTTTTTCTAAATTATTAACGTGGCAATATGAGACAAACTTTTGTGTAAATGTACAGAATGAGAGATATTTTTAATGTGTGATTGTAAAATAAATATGAATTATTGATAATAGTAGTAGTTAACTAGGAAAAAAAAATTGTGTGTGTGGGGGCATGGGGGAGTAAATTTTCAGTATGGGTATCTTTCGAGGCATTTCTTCAATACCTTTAAAACGAATGGTTGAACTATAGATCTGTGATAATTTAAAATAAAGTTATCGATTTTCTTTACTTTTAACGAAAAAAGGACTTAGAAAAAAAAAAAAAAAAAAAAATATGGTAATTGGAAAAAAAAAACTTTCTTTCGGCATTTAGTGATATAATTCTGTCAGATAAAAATCGACTGCATTTATAATGGAAAATAATTTGATAATTTAATAAGTAATTTGTATTGAATAAATTTTGTGTAAAACTATATAGAAGAAAGTCATGTTGTGGCCACATCGTACTAGTTTGAGTAATAATGGTTAAAATCTTGTCTTAGATGAAGATGCTGATTGCCACTTCTTAATAAATGGATGTTATTTTAATTAACTCTTAAGTAATAATAGGGAAAAAAAATCTACTATAATAACGAAAGATTTTGTAAGCTAATTATAGTGAATATATTATTGTTTTTAAATTACTTTATTCCCTCTTTGTCACAGACGCAATGCAATTTTGTACAAGAGTACAAGAGAAAACATAAGATAGAAGCTTCATAGACCAATTAGACGTACATAGATTACTATACAACTGCTTAATAATTACTTAAACTATGCTTCCAGTTAAATACTTTTACATTACAAAACCATTATTAACCAAAAAAAAACCAAAAAAACCAAAAAAAAAAAAAAAAATTGCATGTAGGAGTATCGCTTTCCCTCCTGAGGAAAGAACCCCTGGGTGAATATAAATTCTCAATATGGGTATCTTTCGAAAGAAAATGCCAATACCGTTAAAACGAATGGTTGAACCATGTATCTCTGATAATTTAAAATTAAGTTATCGATTTTTTTTTCAACGAGAAAAAAAAAATCACCTGTCGTCTGATGTTGGCACAAAATTGACTTTCTTTCAGAGTTTACAGTTATAATTCTATGAGATAAAAGTCATCTGCATTTACCATGGAGAATAATATTAATAAATAATATATACTGCATGAATTTATGTAAAATTATTTACAAGAAAGTCTTGTGGTAGTCACAACATACTTGTTCTTACAGATTTTTGAAGTGAACAAATTTTTTCTATAGTACACTGGTTATAAACTTTGTAGAAGTAAACAATTCTTTGAAAACATAATATTTAATGACATAAATATTTTTAAAATGTATAAAAAATTAGATCTAAATTTTTAGAGCAAAGATAAAACTAAAACAAATTAAGTACTTCTTTAAAAAAATATAATTTAAGAATATTAATATAATATCCTCCCTTTAAATATTTGCAAGCAAACCTTTCTTTGATGATGTGTTGTGTTATATTTGACAAAACGTCTAAATTCGAAAGTGTCCAAATACTTACCTGTAGATAGTGTATTTAGCACTTGAAAATAAGTAAGTTTCGATGAAAAGTCAAAAATTATGTAAAATTTGTATCACAACTTTTCTTACATTTTGCATACTGACTTCTGTCCTCGCTTACATTATTGTTATATTGTAATTTAATTTTATAAAGATTTTTTTTTACCTTATTTAATTTTATTTCTTCCTATTGCATATAGATCCTAATCGCCCCATTAATAGCACCAAAGAATAACACCAAGTTTATTCTTATGCCTGAACCTCTGCCTGCTACGTTCTAATTCCTCTATCTATCGCCCCAATATGAGGATAGAGTAAGTAAAACTGAGTTTTTTTTGCGCTATGACAAATTAAAAGTTTCCTAACAAATTTAATTATTTAAAAGAAAGCACATTACTCTCCATTCCAGATTAAAACATTTAGCAAAATCGGGAGATAGTTCTGGCGAATATGTGAATAACCACTGATGAGGTAGCATCTGCTTTAAAGGTCAGCTATGGTTATTCATATGGAATCACCTACGATGAAATCCGTTTTCAGTAAAGCTTATAAACAGTGATTAACAATAAATCTCACTGCAGTGCTCAAGCACACATGTTTTAGGTTGTTACTCCCCTCCCCCTTTCCTTCCCTATCCACTATTCCAGACCAAAAGCCATCTGAATTTTAGTTCATTTCCTCGATCAATGATGCTTTGTAAAATTGTCTATTTCTCAAA
The DNA here is from genome assembly GCA_963930645.1 of Salticus scenicus. Taxonomy (NCBI): domain Eukaryota; kingdom Metazoa; phylum Arthropoda; class Arachnida; order Araneae; family Salticidae; genus Salticus; species Salticus scenicus. The sequence continues at coordinate 270,056,272 of OZ005652.1, read as the reverse complement.
CATGACGTGCAAAATGCGATAGAAAAATAGCTTCGCAACCAAAAGAAAACCTTGTTTTAGAATTAGCTTGTTCATTGTCAGGAAAAATGCATTGCTATGGAGGAAGAATAAATAGAAAAATAAAATCCATAAGGAAGTACTTTTTATTATTTTTTTAAAGCTACACTTCTGCTCAAAAGTTTAGCAAGATTTGCAAACGATGAGTTTTTTTCAATTTAAACTCTTATCTCTTGATGAAATGTTTTCAAACAATGGGTATTTAAAGAACTGGGTATTTATCATGTTTTTCAGTGAAGGTTGGTTTAAGACAACATTTAAGGGGGCAGTAACAATTTGAGCAAAATCAATAATATTTGTGATCACCCTGTATCGTTAAGTGATCGAAATGAACTATCGTAATAAATAAATAAACCAAAATATGTTAGAGCTACAAGCTTATAAGGGGTTTATATATTTAAAAAAAAAAAAAAGTACATTTGGAGCGTGGTTGAAGTAATTGAATATTCAAATTAATTACGCGGCATGGGAGAAATCCCCTTAAGAAAATTCAACTGTTGGAAAATATCTAAAATCTAGCTCGTTCTTTTTCGAATAATTTACTTAATTTTTACTCTATTCAAATGCAATTTTGACGAAAGTTGCACAATATACCTAACTTTTAACCAATGCAATATATATATATATATATATATATATGTATATATATATATATCTTTCGCACATTTGCAGTGAAAATGTTTTTCATAACAATGCTCGTATTTCATGAGGAAATTGAGATATTTGTATTCCGATTGCAATATAATATTTTAAAAGTGTTTTTCCAACTTACCTCAAAATGGCAATAATTTTCGTTAAAAAATCTGTATATTATAAATGATAAACATGTTGATTTTTTTTTTATTTTGAGTTTTAAAATAAATGCTTATATCTCCGTTATTCAGTATGCTATGGTCACATAACTTTATACACAAATTGAACTGGGTCTGTATTAACATATTTTAAAGTCACAGTTTATTTCGTTCACTCAACGATACCGGGTGATTACAAACATTATTGATTTTGCTCAATTTGTTACCAGCCCTCTAAATGCTGTGTTAAACCAATCTTAAATGAAAAACATGAGGAAGACCCAATTCTTTAAATACCCAATGTTTGAAAACATTTCATCGAGTGTTAAGTTTTTAAATTGAAAAAAATCTGATCGTTTGAAAAGCTTGCAAATGCTTTTGAGTAGGGGTGTAAATTTATGTATGAAAAGTACAAAAGATCCCACAAAATGTTTTTTTATTGTTATTTAATGTATTTATAATGTTTTATGTTATGTTAAATGTTTTATGTATTATGTTAGTTTTTCGAACTCCCACAAAAATTTTTATTTTAACTATTTATGTTTCACAAAATGTTATGTTTGTTTAAAAGTAATACAAGTAGAATTTTAGTCTTTTTTCGTCATTTGAAATGTCCTTGCATTACTAATTTAAAACTGATATAGTTGTATATGATACATATAAGATCATTCTATATATTGTAAATAATAAGGGGTAAAATATAATGATCAAACAGACAATGTAATAATCTAATTATTATATAACAATAAAAGTTTGATATCAATGCATGAAAATACTATGATGTTTTTAAAAAAAAATTATACCTGTAAAATTTTACTTCTTCTTTGACAAATTGCATGATAGGTTTTTTTTTTTTTTTTTTTTTAAGATACAGATAAAAAAAAAAACTACTGCCGAAATTATTAAGCAATTATAAATAACCGTTGGGCTAATAAATAGTATTTTATGCAAAAAAAAAATATTAAAAATAATTAAATAAATTAAACATTAAAAGAATCCTTTTTCAAGACAGTCATTAAGCAAATCTTTGTGAAAGAGGGGGAAAAAAACAGCAACAACAACAACAAAAAAAAAATATATGAAGTAATATCATTGCTGCTTACAAATAAAATCATAAACAATATTTATTATGAAAAAACTAACAAATGCTTTGAGCCGTTTACTGCATTAGTTACGGATCATGGCCCTAAGTGCATTATGAAAACCCCCGGCAGATTCAGATATGCCCCGCTGCTTTCCGTTAAGAACTTCACTCAGTTTCTTTATCCTTGACTGTAGGGCAGAATTTTAGATCAAAAGCTTTGATATTATACTTTGAGATGTAAGATTTTCCTTGCAATGTCATTAGTTAATGGGTGAATTGACGAACTAAAAGACAAAAAAGCATATTTATTTAAAAGGTATGGGGAAAAAAATTAAAACATGCATCCTTATAAGTAAATAATTCTGAAATTGTCAATCATTTTTGTTTCATATGAAATATGTTTAAAAAAATACAAAATTGGATAACATATACTAAAAATTTTCATATTAAAAACGAATTTTTTCCTAGGATCTTCTTAAACCAACAATTTAGACTAGACTTTCCCGAGCAGATCATCTGCGTGATAATACTACCTACATACCTAATATGATTTCCCTAAAAATCGCATAAATAAAATCACTGGAAATATTCAGTTTTTTACTTTATTTTAATTATTCTTAAAAAGATTTAAATCTTTGACATCTGCGTTATAAAAACAGTAATAAAATATACTTTCAGCATATCACATAATTTAAATTATCTTTATTCCGACGCTTCGGTTAATATTCCATCATTAACCATCTTCAGGGAAATGGTATTCAAAAACATAAACGTAAACAATTTAAGCCATTCTAGGATACTATAAATACAATTCACAAAGAAATTAATAGGTGATTACACCATTTTTCTTGTAATGGTCATGATTGCGATTTTTAAGTGTTTTTAACTCATTTTAAATGTATATAGAGTATTTTTTATATAATTTATGTAATCACCTATTAATTTCTTTGTGAATTGTATTTATAGTATCCTAGAATGGCTTAAATTGTTTATGTTTATGTTTTTGAACACCATTTCCCTGAAGATTGTTAGTGATGGAATATTAACCGAAACGTCGGAATAAAGATAATTTAAATTATGTGATATGCTGAAAGTATATTTTATTATTGTTTTTATAATTATTAACAGCATATTTAAGTTGAATATATATTTCTTTATCTGCGTTATAATTTCAATTTTAGAATTTTTTTTTTTTTTCTGCTAAGTTAAAAAATTTTAGAATTGAATTAAATTATTTTTATATTAAAAATCAATTATTTCCTGAAATTTGACAGAAAAAAAAGATTACCATATCAACATACATAGCACAAATTCCGTAGTTAATACATGTATCTACGAAATAAATAAATAAATATAAAGATAAATAACGTTAACTGTAATTGTAATGAATGAAATATCTAATATATGTATAATAGATAAATTACCTTCTCTTAAAGTTTCTATTTCTACTGAAATCCGTTCTGGCATTTATTTATTCCCGTGTTCGTTGTGCAATTTAGGTAACATTGGTCAAACTAGGAGGTGTTTGAAATATAGAATAAATGAGCACCGTTGTAGTGTTCGTAATGAAGAGATCTCCAAATCATCTATTCTATACCAACTGCTAATAGACGTTGTTTTAATTTTTATAAAACTAACATAATTTCATCTCCTGCCTTATCTTCCCATTTGGATATCCATGAAGATTTCTGCATAATGAAAAAATCGAAAAATCTTGTTAATGATATTTTTTGCAGTCCGTTCTTATCTGATGCTTTGAAATTACTCACATAAGTTCCATTTTCGTTTAATTTTGATATTTTGATATTTTTAGAATTTGTTACATGTTTTAATCTTATTTATTTATCTATTTTCTTCTTTTATTTCATAATTCTGCTCACATCATCATTTATATTTATATTCGCCTTTTTATTTTGCTGTTCCCTCAACATGGTTTTGTGCGTTGCCGCTTTGACTGCGGTACTCGTGCCTACTTTGTTAGCTTGACGAAGGGTTGAGTGTTCTTTTGACACGAAACAATTGTTGTGAGTTTATTGCATTTTATGGTGTTTATTCAAAGTTTTGTAATTATTATTACTTTAAAACGTCAGTTCTGTGGTGCTTTCTTATTAACAAATGCTTACATAGAAACTTTGAAGAAAATTGTTATAAACGTTTTTGAAATACGGACCTACGGTCTCACTTCTGGTTTTCAATGTAGGCCCACCAGTGGCCGATCGGTTCTGCACTCAAAGATGGTAGTCGTGAGGTGCCAGGTTTGATCCCAGGTCGCGTTCGTCGGCCTACCCTTTCGGGGATTTTCGTGGCTTTCTCCGATACTTGGGTAAATACGAGCTAGGGCCCTTTAGAAAGACTTCCCCGGAGGGCATCCCCTCAGGCCTAGAACCCTAGTGCCGTCAGTCGACCTTAATCCCCACAACCCAACCAACCCAACTTGGTTTTCAATGTACCATTTCTGTTTTTTCACATTTCACCAAAAATTAGAAAAAATCATTTGTACGCTATACTTGTCTTAATTCTGAAGTTTCGTAATTCTATCTATGTTAGTTTTGGAAATATAATTGTCAGAATATTTCCCACTCTTATACACATACACACTAACGAATTGCCAAAAATAATTTTTTTTTCAACTCAAGAGACGTTAAAATATGCAAATGCTGCGAACAAATAATACTGAAATTTTTGACAAAATACAGTATTTTCATTACTTATGATAGTCGGGTAATGCAACTAAAAATTACGTCATCAATGTAATGGTACAGATGTATATTTTCATAATTAAATTTTCGCTCAGTATTACATAGATATAAATCAACCAAAAGACTAGAGCTACATCCTTCTTGTGGGATTCCGACAATTGTTTTATGCACGAGTGTAATTATTACGTAAAATGTAATTATTATGAATAATAAAATTAATACGAGTTTCCAATTATTCAACCTTAAAACGATTTGAAAGATTAACTTTATTTTGAAATTTATTAAAAAGAGTAAAAGTTCATTGATAGAGGTCTGAAAAACTAATATTATTAAATAGTTTTTAAAATAATATGTCATAACATCTTTAAAATTATCTGTCAATCGTTAATATTTCTTTTAGATTTTCAACATCATCTATGAATTGGCAACTATTTTTAAAGCAATACATATAATCAGCTTTAGCAATTAAATTATAAATTTATTTAAACATATACAGAAGAAGTTAATGAACATTTTTGTTGTATGTATTAAAATCTATAGTAGTAGTTCTAAGTTTAATACTAGATCTGTGAAGCTTAGTACTTCGTACTAGAAAAGGATAATTGAAAGTGATAAAAGGAAGTTTAAGTAATTTATAAAAAATTTCAATTTTTCGACTATATATAATAATACATTTTTTTTTAATTAAAATCACACAATCAACTGTGTGGAAGAAAATCATACATTAGTTGTAGTTAAACTAAAAGTAACTATTAAATTTTAAAGTATTTAAGAGTAATTACTAACAGTATTTTCATATTTTTGCGTAATTATCAACATGTGTGTTATATTGGAGTTCTTTTATTAGATTTATATAGATTATATTTTTTCATAAAGTGACATATATGAATAATTGAGAGGCAATTTATTTGTAAATTTTGACATCTCTAAACATTTCCATTATTTAAAATATGCGGTTTATTATATTTTAAGGAAATTTATTGGTAAACAAATTAATCCATGGTCCTTGTCTATGTATTTTACCAAAGAAGAATCATTGCATGCACAAGAAATATTATTATTATAAAAAAAATTCACTTTGATATAGAATTATCCTTGAACACATTTCTACTAAGGGGAACAGGGCTTTTAAAAGTGCGAGATATATGTAAATCTTCGAAACAAAATATGAATTCTTTATCGTTTATAACTGATAAAATTAAATTTACTTTATATATATATATATAATCACATGATAACATTATAATTCTTTTTTTTCCTTCAGGTTATTTTTTGTTATTATTTCATGGATCATTATTTTTTCATCATCATTTATATATGGGACTTATAAAAGAGAAGATGGCGTATCGGGAAAAACATGAAGCCAAAATCTTAACCAGAGAAACGGATACAAATCACAGTTAAATAAGAAATTCTGCATTGTTATTGTGAAATTATGTAATATGGATCATTTGAGATGAAATTCATTGCAATTATAGGATTCAAAGCTGTCAAATAAATAAAATAACATAGTACTGGCTAATGTATTGGTAGACTCAATATGGCTCCTGCAGTAGCCTTGGCTGATGTTGCGGCATCCATCTTAAGTAGACAAGAGTGAACTTCATTTACTCTGCATGCTAATACGCTGTAGGGCAGCTCCTCTTAAATCATTTATACAAGATCTTTTAGTTATATTAAGTTGTTTGTAATACCTGTGCGACTGCTGCGTCATCAAACCCACTTGACCACGCACCCAACGAAATTTAGGGGGAAAACGTAACTGTAGTCAGTAACTGTCTTTCCACAAAAAAAAAAAAAAAAAAAAAATCGTTTGCAGAGTTGTCGCCTGGGTGATTATTATTATTTTTTTCTTTTTCTAAAATTTCTAAAGTTAAAATATATTGTTTATTATAACTTATTAAAATACCTTACTTAGCTTCTGTTGTTTCCAGAGACATTTCGAGGGCACGCCCCCTCATCATCGGCGGAATCTAAGATTGGAGTGTATCCTGTAGCAAACCTCTTCCCTTTTCTTTAATGCTGTATTAGATGTTGCCACGATCGGCATAAATCCAGTGTCGGCTTGCTGCCATTAGTTGAATCACTATTTGTAAGAATTTCAATAGTGATTCAATTGACGGCAACGAGCCGACACTGGGTTTATGCCGATCGTGGCAACAGCTAATAGAGCAACAAAGAAAAGGGAAGAGGTTTGCTACAGAATACACTCCAATCTTAGAATCCACCGATGATGAGGGGGCGCGCCCTAGATATGTCTCTCAAAACGACAGAAGCTAAGTAAGGTATTCTAATAAGATATAGTTTTAAGCTTCTGGTTCAAGAATGGTTTGTAATGTTTATTTTTTGTTTATATTGTGTTTTTGTCGTCATTAAACTTTGTCATGTACTAAAATGGCTGTAGAGTCTTCATGTGAGTTTTCAACTTTTTATTCGAAACCTCAAATTAAATTGTTTTTATGGAAAAGCACAGAATAATTGAAAGATTAAATATTCTGTGCTTTTCCATAAAGTCTACATTAAGTGTTCTACCAAGCTAGCAAGTAATATATGCTTTCTATATGACATCTTCATTTGCTTGTGTTATTTTTTAAATTCTTAATGAATATTTTCATTTCTTCTTTGGATTCTGATTAACAACTTATATAGAAGCATTAGAAAGTGGTGTATGTCGGTCTATTTTCTTTTTTGTCTTTTTTCTGGATTTCTTTGGGATACAATGTTGAAATTTTGTAATTAGGTTTATTTGTATGGCGAACATTTATCTTAATGCAGAGGTTTTGTGTGGAGACCATGTAAAAATTCATAATTTGTAATACTTGAATTTAAATTCTTTAAAAATTTTGAAAAAGTTTCGTAAAATTCTGTAACTATTTTAACGCAAATGTGCACGTTAAAATGTATCTCTAAGATTAATGTTCAAGGGAAAAAGGGCGATGTGAAATTTTTTTTAACACCCTGTATTTATGTATGTGAGTGTATTAAGCGATTAGTAGTTTCTGTTAGATATTACTTTAATTAAAAAACTGATTTTATTCATACGTAATATTGTAAATGTAGTTTTGTTGAATATAAATGAAAAAAATGAAATAAAACTACTTAAAAACTTTTTATCAGTCATCGCTCATTATATTAAACTCTAGAGAATAAACTCCATTCCGTCCATCTTGAATGAATAATAAAAAATAATGTAAAAGAAAATTAAAATTGCTTATTTATTTATTTTTATTTTATATTTACTTATTTTATCTTATTTCTCTCTTTCATGTCATTGCTTTTTACAACTTAAATTTCCTATTTCGTATTTCTTTCACAGAATGTAAGAGAAAAATAAAAATGTCTCGCATTTATCGTTTTGGAAAATCAGAAAAGACAGAAAATAGTATTTTTTTTATATTGTTTCTACGCCATTTCGTTTGACTTCATATCATTTTTAGTAAAAGATAGACTAATTACATGTCCATAAGATGATTTTTGACTTTTTGATGGCTTTCCGCTTCAGATATTTGGAAGCATTAGAAATTAGGGGCATGTGGGAATATATCTGTAATGATAGGACTGAAAAAAAACGTAATGAGTAATTAACTGAAATGAAAGAGAAGAAATATAGATTTTTTTTTAAGTCTTAAGAAATTTGATGCTATTTAATAAACGATAACAAATTAAAGAATGGAAAAGGTACTTAGTTATAGTTAGGGGAAAAAATATTTTATTTCTTCACGTGTTTTATGGTAATATTGTATTTTATTTTTTAATATGTATAATGTAACTGTTTAGAAATGTCAAAGTTGTAATTTTTAAATATTAATAATTGTATAATTTCTATGTAAAATCCATTCTTACCCTTAAAAACAGATAGGATGCATATTTTTTAAATACTTTTTGGTAAATAATTCTTGTAAAGCAGCCGTTAATATACTTCATTATTACATAAGCTGTTGTAAATATAAGCTGGTCTAGACGTGTAGACTCTTTTGTTACATCAAATAGAATAGTAAGCTCCGTTTCCATCGATATGTGGACTTTCATGTTCTGAAAGTAAGCACAATAAATTTGTAAAAATTCGAGAGGCATTTAAGAATGTCTCTAATTCTCCGTTAAAAGGAAAAAGAAACAAAAAAAACAGAAATATTTAATGTATAATTATTGAAAAAAAAAAAAAAAAAAAAATCTTATTATGCAAGTTTACATTAAGCTTCAATCACTGTTATTTATCTTTATTTTTCTGGCTTCATATGTTCCTAATTGAGACCACGATTGTTCACATTTGGCAGAGAGTCGGACTCATTATCAAAAGATTGCATGTTCTATACGTGAGCTGGCTAAATACCGCTGTGTATATTAATGGTGTCTGGTGTACGTAAAATACTTAAGGAGTGTAATGTTGTTATTACATAGTGCAATTTTTCGCACAACTTTTGTGCCAGTTGTTAATTTGAACCATTTTTTTTTTTTTTTTTTTTTTATTGAAATCGCCTCAATTCTCAGTGTAACAGGAGTTGTGAGTACGAACTAGTCATAAAATGCTGCTTTTGCGAGCAATTTGTCCTACAATGATAAACCAATGAAAAGAAAGCTCGTTATACCGGGGCCTTCGGAGAAGTCGCCGTTTCTCCCTTCTTCCACCGGGCCGGCTCCTAGACATCGCTGTGACGTCACAAACGAGATCTGGTTTTCTTCTTCGAATGTGAACCATATAAGCTAGTTATATACGCAGAATCCCATTATTTATTTTAAAATCTTAATGTTTTTTCCTTTCAAACAAGACAAAAGGCAAAATATAGATTTCATATTGAAAACAGATATCGTTTTCCATGCAGGTAATGGAATCCGAATCCAAATTAAAAATACTAAGTTTAATTAGCATGTATTTCGAAAAAAATGGAAAGTTTCAAATAAAAGATCTCGAGTACATATTTGCAGACGAGAAAAATGAAGAGATTGAAATTCCAAAAATATTTTATGACACTTTTAATAGTAATGACGATATAGAAATGAGTAATGAAATTTTATCCGTATTAATATTCATAGGCGGTTACATTGCACACAAAGTATCTAATAAACTAAAATGTCATGATTGCATTACTTTGTTAGTTAAGGATAAAATATTAGATGTAGACTGTCCTGAAGATGTTTATAAATACTTGATGGTCATTGATAGAGGTCAGCTCAAATGGCCTCAGGGTATTTTAATTATTATTTTAGTAAATGCATTTCAAATTTTTCAAAAACTGATTAATATAAAATATGAAGATTCTTTTTTTAAAACTGCTAAATCCAAAAAATATAATTATACAATTAACACTGGAAAAATCAGAAATATTAGGTATTGATTTTTCATGCAAATTTAAGTGTGGAAATGATTTATGTAATATAAATAAACAGTGCCTTTCAGGAATATCTAATATTCTCCTAAATAATTATACGAAAGTTAGAAATGATACAAAAAAAATTAGTGGCACCAAAAGAAAACTAACTATATTAGCCAATTCCTAATCTTATTATTATTATTTATTTATTTAATTTATTTTTTTCTGTGCAATTTTTAATTTTATAATTTAAACATTATTTGGTTTTTGTTAGGTTTTATTGTAAGTTTAACCAATTAATTATAGCAATATTAAACTCTATTTTCTCAACTCCCTCCACCACCGACCAAAAGCTTCTTCTTTCAAAGCTGAATGACAGGAAATACCGGGTTCGATCCCTGGACGCGCTTTTCGACCTACCCGTTCGAAGTTTTCCGAGGTTTTCTCCGAAAATCGTGTGAATACGGGCCAGAACTTCTTAGATAGATCCACACGGACTTCCACTTGTTTTTTTTTTTTTTTTTTTTTTTTCAAATCATGGTTATTTTCATTATGTGTTGCTTTCACGAAAATACATCAATACAAATAATTTATTCAAGTAAATAATAATAATAATAATAATAGCTTATATTTCACAATTAATTTTAAGGAAGTAGTTAAATTACAAACAGGAAATAATTTGTAAGAACTATTAAAAAAGAAATCTATTTATTATATTTAAATGTACATATATATTAATATCTGATTCACATTCCGTACATATATTTTTGTGTGTTTAATTTTTTGTTCATTGTTTCATAGTATTTCAGTTATATTTTGTATTTTAATTAATCAAAAATAATTTAAAAAAATATTGATATGGTCTAGTTAGCTAATTTAATTATATGTGTTTGAAATTATTGTTATTTTATTTATTGTAGTTCTTTCCCTCCAAAAAATAAAATATTTCTTGAAGTTTCTATGATTATTTTTTTTTGCGGTGCCTTTAAATTGACATAAATAATTGAAATTTTTTTTAGATAAATAAATAAGAATTGTAAGTAAAAAATTTATTTCTGTTAAACACTGCAAGAAATGAACCAACGATTTTCAATTTTTATCTGTTACTACAAATATTTTTACAACTTTGTTATTTTTAGAAACGTTAATAACAATGTTGAGCATTCTAATCAGATTTTCATTAATATTTCCATAAAAAATAAAATGTTAATAAATCATGTTAAATTTTTCAAACCATTTTTTTTACTTTTGTAGAAAAATTATAAAATTTTCTCATTTTAACAAAAATTGTTTAAGATTAAAACGTGCATATGTATTTTCCTTTTCTTGAATTTCTTTGCATAATTATAAATACTTAATATGTTTAACGTTTCAGTTATTTGATAGTTACTTGACACAGAAACAAATATGTTATTAAAAATTTTTTTAACCTTCAAAGAAATAATCATTGATTCTTTAAAAAGAACTTAGAAATTTCAAGTATTTTCTGTTATTTTAGTTCCAGATTTTTATTCAGAAATTTTAGTTTCAAAAAACATCTATATACTGCATATTAACATTTAATACAAAACTATTTTTTGAAGAATAATTGAAATTAGTCTTATTTATGGGTAGTATTTTGCTTATAATTTTTTATTGTCATGTAGATAAAGTTTAATTTCATAATTCTATGGAAAAACGAAATTAATGAATTATTATTTAATGGTTTTTGCGTTGGTACTGCATCATACAGATCAGATGCTTTCCTAATACCAGATCTCGTTTGTGACGTCACCAATTCTAGGAGCCTGCCCGGTGGAAAACGGGAGAAACGATGACTTCTACGAAGGCCCCGGTTATACGCACCGAACGAAGACGAGGCTGGCATCTTAAGTCATTCATTGTTCTCTTTATTCTACCAGGAAGGCTTCACGTAGGCTCCGATAAATAGTTGCGCCTTACATCAAAGCTTTTTAGGTCATTACTCTCTAGGAAGCTTTGCAATGAATGACACGTATTGAACACCTTGGAAACCCTCTTTCAGATTTCGGCCTCGCAAAAATCGTTACAAATAAAATTTGCGTGAAAAGTTTTCGTGTGTACTAGAAGTATTAGGCATTCATCATTACAATAAATAAAAATCCCACGGGTTTATAGAAACGGGTAAGTTATTTCCTCAACGGAGAATCAGAATTTTGATGGCATCTCTCCATAACATGCTAAGGAATGAATCCAAAATCGACACCAGTTCCCCATAGTGCAGCTTTAGTGCAATTTCAAAGTTATTCAAGCCCAAACTTACCAGAGTTACAATCAACGCATTTTACGTCCATACTTTATGAATCCTTGAGGAGAATATTTATAGATTTCTATACTTGAAGCGTTTCTTTACATGTCTCACAACATTTTGACAAAAATTGTTCCCAGTGACATAATAGAAAGCATTTTTTTCACCTTGAAAATACGCATGAAAATAAATTTCCATTTTTTATATTTTTGGTGTTGCTTTAGAAATTAATATACATATATCGAAAATTTTTTCTCTTATATTGTACGAAACATGATTTAAATGATGGTTATATATATTATCAAAACATCGGTTCTTAAATACCTTAAGTATGACAATTTGAAATAAAAAAAAGTCATATTTTTATTGTTTTTTAATGGTGGAAATATGACCATTTTGGACTTGTTCTACACATGCTCAGATGTTGCCATTTTGGTTTTAACTATTTGTTTAAGTATTTACCGTTATTTTTTTGTATTTCAACGTATAGGATTGTTTGCTTCTATTAAGATGTAATATATTTAATCGCGTAATTCTATTTAATTACTTTAAAAAATTCTTCTAACATATAGAAAGGAAATGATGCTAGCTTTAAAAAATAAGTAAAACAGAAATATAATAATAATAATAATAATAATTATGCCAACTATCTCAATTTTCTCAAACCATTTTTTAGATCATTTATTTTCGTCTTATTTTATGACAGATTTTACTAAATAAAGTAAACATATTTACATTAAAATAGTTGTGTTAGAAATTCAGGAGGGTTCGCAGCGAATTTTCTGAAAGAAAGAATATTAGATTTTGGTATATGTCTTGTAATGGTAATGATTTAAAATAAACTTATTAAGTAATTAACTAAAGTGATGTAGAAGAAATGTAGAATATTTTAAAGCTTAAAACTCAATGCTGTTCAACGGACTGTAACAAATAAAATAACAGTAAAAACACTTATAATTATCAAAAGAAAAGAAAAATATTTTATCACTTTACGCGCTTTATTATAACTTTCGAAAACAGTCTTTTCTGTGAATAACTTTTTACAAATAAAAACAGTATTTTTTTAAAAATAAGTAACAACGTTTTATAATTTCTTAACTGATTAGTTTTTTATAATTTCAATATAATATTCTTCTTTTATTCGAATACAACGTTTTTTAAATAGGTGAATATATATCTGTATATATAATCTTAAAGACAACATAAGAAGTTCTTCACAAATAAAAAACTGAATTTATTATAAACTAATGTTTATTCATTAATTATTTGATACATTTATGAACTGAAAATTATTACCGAATATTCTTTTGGTTATGTAAAAATCCCATGTATTCTTTTAACAATATCTTTTTACACTACGAAAATAGATGTTATTTTATTTTTTAATAAAATTGTTAAGCAAATCTTGGCAGAAAAAAAGGAAAGAATGAAAACAGTTCTATAATTCCTTTTTTGTATATGAAAAACTATTTTTTTTTTTTTAATTTATTATTATTATATAAGTGAATGTTACAAAAATATTTTCAGTTATAAAATCATTTTTGACTTTCTAATAACTTTCTGCTTCAGATATTTGGAGTCATTAGAAATTAGGGGCATTTGGGAATATATCTGTAATGATAGGACTAAAAAAAGTTAATGTGTAATTAACTGAAACGAAGAAAAAAAAAATAGATGTATTTTTTTTTTTTTTTTTTTTTTAAGCTTAAGTAACACCATGCTTTTTAATAAATGATAAAAATACAAAAGGCCGTTTCTTATAATTAAAGGAAAATGTCTGCTTTATGCACATTATGAAATGATATGAAATGATTTCATTTCTGTAATGTAACTTTTTGCAAGAGTATTGCTCTTGTATTTTATAAATATTGAAAAAAAATATTAATATATGTCACTACACAGATTTATTACTTTTATGAAAATAAATTTTTATCAAACAATATTACACAAAGAAAAAACATATCAACACATTTCACATGTTTTAAAACAACAAAATTTTCTTTTTAATGAAATATTTTATCAAAAACGCATTAAAATGACTGCAATAAAGTTCTTTCTTTTACTATAAATTTTCTTACATTTTTAATTATCGAAATGGTAATAATACATTTTATATAAATTATATAAAAACTAAAATTTTGACATTGAATTATTGTTATGCTTATATATTCAGAAAATATCCATGTAGTATAAGTTATTAACTGCTTCTTAAGACTTTAGAATATTGTCTTTCAGAAAAATAATCAAACAAAGAGACATCAATATTTTAATTTTGTGTGTGAGAAGCATAATAAAGATTAGTTAAATTGCAGTTTACAAAAAGAGATAGATAAAAAGAATACAAAAAAAAAAAAAAAAAAAAAGTGAAAAATATCCTTTACATTTTTTTAGAAAATACGACATATTTGCACCATTTATGCGCATTGAGAAAACTATGTGAAGACCCTCTGTGACGTATCAATCGGTTAGTTTCGTATTAGTGACATGGAAAAATATTAAATCATATACAGATTTTTTTACGATATATTCTTGAATAATTTTACTGCTAATGACGGTAAAAATTATCAAATAAATTAAATATCTATAATGAAAAATACAATTAAACTTATCTCAAATTCGGTAAATTAAAATTGACTGTAACTTTCAATCTACTAAACGTATTCATGTGCAATGTCTAAATATTTTTTATGATTTTATGTAGAAGTTTGATAAGCTATTGAGAGAAACCATTTCAGAGAAAAAAAAAAAAAGAGTATGTGTTAGCAGTGCTGCCAGATTTGAGGGAAATTTTTATTCAATATCCACCGTTAAATTTTACTTGTAATGGTTACGTAATTACATCGAAGATTTCTGTAAAAAATTTTTCGAAACCGTTAGGAAATCGTTTCAGTTAAGATTTAGTGGTGGGTGTTAAATAAAAATTTCCCTCAATCTGGCAGCTCTGTGTGTTAGTGCCCCATCCTTAACATCTTTAGAATAAATTTTATGCTGACAAAATTGTGAAATAAATAAATAAATAATAAAAGTTAAAATAACACGTTAATTCTTAGAATTAAACAAAACTTTTTAAAGAATCGTAAATGAAACTTTAGGACATATTAAAAATAACAATTTATGGTCGCACAGTTATATGATTCGATATTATGTGAAGTGCGTTTCAAGTTGCTTTATGTACATTTTTTCAAATGGAAGTGCACTTTGTAAAGCATATACACCTTATAGTCAATATACAATACCTATCATAATTACTTGGAAAAACTTTCAGAAAGGGATCTCAGAGAAAGCTCTGTGAATATCTTAAAATCATTATTATATTTAACAACAATCTTAAACATTTTGTAAATGTTATTACAAAATTCAAACGATGGTTCAAAGAGAAAATATAAGCCAAGAAATATATGTCAAATAAGTTTTTTTATTAAATTATTTTTAATTGTTTTTAAAATACTTTGTGAATTCTTCACGATTGTACCTTTTACATTATATAATATACAGTTATTTATTAAAATCTTTATGAATAACCTAATAAGTCTTTATAAATAACCTAAATCATTATCTTTATGAAAATGGTAGCTGAAAGATAACAATTTGAGATAATATTTACACATCATTAAAAGATAATAGTTATTCATCATTTGTATTATAGTACTATTGGATTTATTAGAAATGTAAATTAACGAGAGCAACTTTTAAGAAGGTTTTTTCACAGATTTCGCAATATTTTTAAAAAATATACGCAGACATTTTAAAATAAATTTATTAAAAACCCACTTTTATACTTTATTACTACCATGTTTATATAAGAATATTTATCAAACATTAGAGAGTTTCTTCTAGTAAAAACGACAATTCAGAATGTAATGTCTTCTCCTTTGTTAAAATAAGGCTTTTAAAAATCACAATAATTAAAAATTATTAAAAATACCTGTTAATATAAAACACCAATGCTAAAAGAACTAAGTAGCATTTAGATATGCATTAATATTAATTAAGCATATCCTCGAGTGTTTTCAAAGATATGTTAACGTGTTTATAAATTTATGTTACGGTTATTTATAATAAAGACACGTTTAGTATTATTTTTGAGAAATATAAAAAAAAACTAGTTGGCATAGGTGGACTCTGCTCAGTTCCCCCTCATATATAGGTTTTCATAAATTTCTAGTGCGAGATATATTATAATCAGGTTAAAAGAAATGAATTTGACCAAAGCTTAAAACAGTGACCAAATGAAATCCCCGCCTAATAAGCTATCAACCGTTCAATTCGATATATTTATCTTATTCTAATCTATTAATTTATTTAATCAGGGTCGATTCCGTTGTTTAGTTTTCATGCTACTGTTTCCAATGCAATAATCCTCAAAATTCATATTTATATGAAAAGTTTACAATTTCGATATGTTGATAAAATCGTAATTTACGAATAATTTACGAAAATTTCCTATTAGAATATATGTATTCAATCATATTCAAACCAATATCATGAATGCAATTTTGAAGTTGTCTAATGTATTTATGATCCTCAAAATAGAAGTTTATGCTCAATTTTGCCTTATTCTGACATGTTAAGTAAATCGTTAATTCCAAATAATTCACGATTTTTTTTAATTGGAAAAATCATAGTCTATGATATTCATTCCAGTATCCTAAATAATGTCGTTTGACATCTTTACGATGAAAATATCCCTCAAGATTGACGTTTATGTGACATTTTGCTGTATTCTGCCATGCTAAGAAATTCGTAAATTTCCAATAACTTACGAAATTTTTATATTGGAAAATTCATAGTCATTAATATTCATGCCAGTGTCCTAAATAATATTTCAAAAGTAGTCTGACATCTTTACGATGAAAATATCGCTCAAATTTGACGTTTATGTGAAATTTTGCCCTGTACTGCCAGGTTAAGAAATTCGTAAATTTCCAATAAGTTGCGAAATTTTCAAAGTAGCATATTTATAGTTACTTATGTTCATTCTGGCATCAAACCTGATATTTTAAAACTGGTCTGACATTTTTACAGTCAAAAGTTTCCATTTAATGCATGTTTAAGTGAATTTTTGTCCTATTCTCCCATGTTAAGAAAGTCGTAAATTTCTAATAACTTACGAAGTTTTTTAATTCGAATGTTCCAAATAAATAGGGTTGTTGCCAGTATCGAAAGTAATATTTTAAAACTGATCTGACCTCTCTGCGATTATTTGTTCGTGAGATATCGTGTAAACAGACTAACAAACTAACGGACTAACACACTAACGGACTGACCCACTGACCCACTAACAGACACCCTACAGACAGACACCATACAAATTTTTTAATTTTCGGATTCCTCACACCTGAAAACGAATAAAAAACTCAAAAAACCGAGGTCGGAATTTTTCACGATTACCTAAGTTCCCCATACCTATTGTATGATGGGGAACTAAGCTAGTTGGCATAGGTGGACTCTGCTCAGTTCCCCATCATATTTATGTTCTCATAAATTTCTAGTGCGAGACATATTATAATCATGTAAAAAGAAATGAATTTGACCAAAGCTTGATACAGTGACATAATGAAATTCCCGCCTAATAGGCTATCCACCGTTCACTTCGATATATTTACCTCATTCTAATCTATTAATTTATTTTATCAGGGTCGATTCCGTTGTTTAGTTTTCATGCTACTGTTTCCAATGCAATAATCCTCAAAATTCATATTTATATGAAAAGTTTACAATTTCGATTTGTTGATAAATTCGTAATTTACGAATAATTAACGAAAATTTTCTATTAGAATATTTGTATTCAATCATGTTCAAACCAATATCATAAATGTAATTTTGAAGTTGTCTAATGTATTTATGATCCTCAAAATGGAAGTTTATGCTCAATTTTGCCATATTCTGACATGTTAAATAAAGCGTAAATTCCAAATAACATACGAATTTTTTAAATTGAAAAAATCATAGTCTATGATATTCATGCCAGTATCCTAAATAATATTTCGAAAGTGGTTTGACATCTTTACAATGAAAATATCCCTAAAGATTGAAGTTTATGTGAGATTTTGCTCTATTCTGCCCTGTTAAGAAATTCGTAAATTTCCAATAACTTACGAAATTTTTATATTGGAAAATTCATAGTAATTAATATTCATGCCAGTGTCCTAAATAATATTTCAAAAGTAGTCTGACATCTTTACGTCGAAAATATCGCTCAAAACTGACGTTTATGTGAAATTTTGCCCTATACTGCCATGTTAAGAAATTCGTAAATTTCCAATAACTTGCGAAATTTTCAAAGTAGCATATTTATAGTTACTGATGTTCATTCCGGCATCAAAACCGATATTTTAAAACTGGTTTGACATTTTCATAGTAAAAAATTTCCATTTAATGCACGTTTAAGTGAATTTTTGTACTATTCTCCCATGTTAAGAAAATCGTAAATTTCTCATAACTTACGAAGTTTTTTAATTCGAATGTTCCAAATAAATAGGGTTGTTGCCAGTAAAATCGTCTAATCTCGTCTACTCGTCTACTCTTGAAGACTTAAAATGTACCTTGCAAATTAACTGTTACCCGTCCCAATTTTTAACTGTGATTTTCCAGAGTTTTCCTATCTCGGTTTGTTCTACTTCCTCCTTCAAGGGCGATATTGAAGTACCGACGAGTAGCCCCGTCGGCCGAAGTTAATTTGTTTTCCAGATGAAGGTTTGTATTCTTATTTCATTTTATACTTTCTTGTTTACATTCAGTAATTCTTTATTGTATTGTATATATTTTTTAAATGAATTGATGTAATTTTGTAACTTCTACAATTTGATAATTTTGTGAAGTTTTTTTTAGTAGTTTTATATATTATATATATGTTTGATTTCTCTTCAGTTATTGGTGGTTTTCTGTTTGGTGAGAAGTTGGAGGCTAAGGATAGTTATTAGTTTATACCTACTGTCCTTTCAGAAACTTCTCGTTCACCCCTACACTGAGGGGTCTCCCTGATGAAGATCTCAGTGTTTTTGGGGTTTAATTTCATTCATTTGTTTATATATTTCTACATTTATATATTCATATATATATATATATATATATATATTTAAAGACATGTTTTAACTCATTTTGCCTACAAAAAATGCGATATTAACTAAATAATCGCGCGATTAATTGATAAAAAATAATTCTATTACCATCAGTCACTTTTCTAGTTATAACATTTGTCAGTTCCATAATTAAGAACATTTTCGGTTTTTAAAAGCAAGGACAATATTATCAATCTTTATATTAGGCTTTGATTTAAAAATAATAACTAGGTAAAAAATATATCATTCTGCAAATATGTTGGCATTCGCATTGTTCTATTATACAACATTCGTCTCATGATTAAGTTTACTTATAGTTAGTTTTGAATTCATTATTTAAAAACTTTAATGCGATTTTGAACAAGGGAATAACTATAAGTATAATATAGGTATAAGTAAAATTATACTTATATATAAGTAATTTTTAATAAGTGAATATAATTAAAATATTTTTTTCATGAAAAAATGCAGAATTAAAGGATTTAAAATATCAGCGATATAAATATATTTAAATTTAAAGGTAATATATAGTTCTTTATAGTCAACATATTTTTGCTCAAATCTCGAGAGTTTTACATATAATTCATTACCAAGATAAATGTTTTTCGTTTAATATTTTTATAAAAGTGCATATTTTTAACTAAATTAAATTTCATACGCACGTACTGTGTACATGCACTCCATATATGTGCATAAAACATAGTATGGAATGCATTAAATAATGTAAAATATAAGTTCTATCACTTTAATTTTTGTTTGAATGGTTGAAAGTTATTTAAGTGCCTGAAAGTTATTAAACTGTGTGTGAATTATTATTATTTTTCTTTATGTAAAATGTTCTATAAAAAAGGTACATTTTTATGTAATAACGACACTTCAAAATAAAATAAACCCTGCTTGAAGGAAGAATTTGTAAGAAGCGAATGGGCTAACATTTGAACAAGAGTTATTTCTTGCGTTAGAATTTTGTTTGGATATGAAAGAAAAATGTACAAAAAATAGAGCATATATTTCACGAATATTTTCTCAATTTTAACTACAAGTCACTTTTGTTCTATGAAATTCTGATACATAAAATATACAAAATTAATTTTACATATTTATGTTAATTTAATTTTAATTTATTAATAATTAATTTAATTAATTTTCCAATTTTTATATTATTAAATGGTAAACCAATTTTGTCTACGTGTTCAGAAAGTTATATAAAAAGTGGTTTGTCATAAAAATGTCTGAAACAATAAACATATAATAAAGAGTTTTATAAAATAAAAAGTAAACTGCACAAGTACAAACTTTAAGAAAATAAAAAGCTAAAAAACTGCATTTAATATGAGAAGTTAAGGACTCGTTTTTTATTCGTATTTCACATTTCAAGCTGTTGGAAAGAAAGATGAATGATTAATCTTGAAAGAATCATTTATTACAACACTATGTTTTACTTAGTTGATGTAGTTTTGTATGATGTTTTGAGCAGATGTTACTAATAGCTAAAATTTGAGAAAAACATTTGAAAGAAAAATGTTACAACAAATATTTTTGCTTTACACATTTTTTATTGCTCCGTTTGTCAGATTGTGGACATTCGTTAACAAAATGTATTACTATTCTAGTTTAATAATTTAGTTGGAAAAAGTATTTGTTTTACTATTGAAATTTTGCAAAATTTATGCGAAATAATTCAATTACTATTTTACATATTTTAATTAAAATTTGTAAGTCTAAGTTAAAAAATTAAATTACTCGTTTATTTTCCGATTTGTCTATACTTTTTTAGCTTTACTATTACGGAATCTTGCCTAAAATTAGTATTTAATTCAATACAAAATACAGAGTAATAGGTTACGTAAAAATTTGTTAATATAACAGGTTTCATAAATTTTAATATAACATATTTTTTTTTTTTAATGAACTCTTTAGGAGTTATATAAAAATTGTTCAGCTCAGTTACTACTAAAGTATTTTTAATTGGAAAAGGTTTGCGAAATTCTATAAATTAGATGTATTGACAGTTTTTATAGCTTACCTACAAAATTAAAGATTTTGGGCTTATGTTCAAATTACTAAATTTTTTCTTGAGATTATTATTATTATTATAATTAGTTTAATTAAGAGTTATTATAGAAATACTCTTAAAGAAAATACAAATAAATAAGTAAATAAATAAATAAATAAAAACTGTAATGTAATGTAATGTAATTTAAATATTTTAATGTATTTAATTTTATTTAAAATATTTTTCCTAAATATTAAAATATAGTGCTTTCAAATATCTGTTTAAATTGTTTCATTTCAATTACTGACTATAAACTAAAATAATCTTTATTTAATTAGAATAGTTTATTTTAAATTGTCAATATAAATTTAAGCAACCTTGATACAGATTTTAACAACTGTAAATTGTTGTGGAAGTGAAAAAAAAAAAAAAAAAAAAAAAAAAAAAGATTGGAAAATCGAGCCGGTGGATTTTGATTTCCGGAAACTCACAAGAAAAGTACTGGACACGATTTCTCAAAAACTAAGGCACCTATCTTATTGAAATTTTGCACACTTGTCCACAATACATCCTGAGGATGTCCATAGATGTCCTTTTCATCCAAAAGACATCTTCGGGTTGTCATTTGGGTAATATGTGCTGTAAGGGATAGTGCTTCAACAAAGGATTTAAAAAAAAAAAAAAAAAAAAAAAACAGTGTAGTATGCAAAAACAGAACACTTTTCGGTACATTTTACCTTACGTATAGCCTTGTAAAATTAGTTGTAATCGGGAAAAAAGAATAATAATAATCCCTATAGTTTTAACATAAGAAATTATTCCTACGGTAGATATTACTTCTATAAAATTCAAACTATATAACAAAATTCAACCAACATCGTTGCTTTCTTTATTCTATTCTATTTCTTAAAAGTATTTTTATAGATGCCACACGCACCACATACATTTTAAATTTTACTTATACTTTTTAAGATATCACGCGATCATGTTTTATATGAAAATTAAATCATTAAATTCAATTTTTTACTTATTTTTAATTCATTTTGCACGCGCACTTTTTATTTTCTAATCCAAAATTATTTTAAAAAAAACCTTTTTCGATAGTCTTTGTTTCGATAGTCTTTGTTTTGATACTGATTATTATTAATTTTCTTTTCTTTATTTATAATTTTCTTTTCAAAAGCAGAATTTAGGACGGAGGACTATTAGTTTTTTTTTTTTTTTTTTTTTTTTTCAAATTATACCATCGATTTCAAATTATTCAATTATATTTTCGATAAATGTCCAACTATCGAAAAATGACGTGTAAATAATAAATTTGAAGAAAAATCCGTAATTTGAGTCTTTGTAACAACAAAAACAACAAAAATTATGTATATAATTAACAATTTTCACACTAATTAACACAAAAAAAAAACTGTTGAGTAACAACAATACCATTTCCATTACACACTACTACACATACTATAAACTCTTACTCTAGATAGTGGAATGGCTAGAAGATAAGAAATTGACCTAACCAATCAAAAAACAACATTTTTTTTTTTTTTTTTTTTTTTTTGTTGTGTGTGTGTGTAGTAGGGAACACATAGATAAGTCGTAAATACATATAACAGAGAGTTTATATAGTGTGCTTAAAAATATCTGGTGTGAAACAATCACACGACTTTCCTACGACAATTACCCACTATTACATGAATTATTCGCATTTTTTGGAGACAATCTGATCAGAACGCATAAAATTAATCTACCGAAGTAGAAACATAAACTTTTGCCTGTAAGAGAAACTTAATTCACGTGTGACATATACAACAAAGTTTACATAGCGTGTTAAAAATTAAGAAACAAAATTTGGTAGAGTTATTTTCTTAAACACCAATTTCCAAAATCTAAAACTGACCTGACTAAGCAGGATGGCCGTTAATTTTTCTGTAATAACTAAGTAATACTTGAGAAAGGATGTATAAAATGGATTTATATAACAATTTTCAAGAAAATCGTTAGAGCCGTTTTTGAGATAACAACTTTTACCAAAACTTGGCATATTCAGTTATTGACAAGAAAACAATAATTACATACAAAAGGATATTTAAATGGGAGTTGATATGCCGAGTTTAAAAAATAAATAAATAAAATAAATCGTACAGCCGCTTTTAAAGGAATGTACTTGCAAGACCTGAATTTGAACTATTTATACAGAACGCCTATAAATTTTCCTGAACTAACTAGCTATATAACTCGAAAGCACATCTATTAAAGTGTTTATATAGAAATTTTGAAGAAAATCGATAGAGCCGTCTTTGAGATACGGACTTTCGTTCCCATTTCCAGTTTCTGATGTCACGCTTCCGGTTCTCCAATATTCACCAAAATTTGAAAAATGCATCTATACATCAGACCTGTTTAAATTCTGAAGTTTTGTATTTCTATTTTAATTATTTTCGGAGATATTATAGCCAGAAGATTCGCTACATACATACATACACGCATACACTGACAAATTGCCAAAAACTACTTTTTTGGACTCAGAAGACCTTAAAACGCGTAAATCAGGTGAAAACTCGATATCGAACTTACTTCCATTACCTACGGTACATTTGAACCATTAATTCCATTACCTATGGTAGTCGGGTAATGGAAGTAAAAAAAAAAAAAAAAAGGCAGACAAGTGTTTAAGACACCTATTATTAAGATCATAAATTGACCTACCGGGAGACCTATGAATTCTCCTGTAGTAACCGAATGATATGTACAATATAATCCTTGAAATGGGTGGCCTTCCTTCTTCAGGAGCAAAATACGTGCTACTGCCTTGGAAGTAAAAACAAGACATTAATTTTATGTAGTGTGAAGATGTTTTATGTTTAAATATTGATTGTACACTAGTTCTTTAATTTATTTTTAAACCTGAAATGGGATTTATATAGCAAACTTAACGAAGAGCGTTATAAAAGCTTTTGGGATACTGAATTTTGGATTTTTGTTTTTTCACCAAAATTTAGAAAACTCATCTATTCACCGGAAACCAACAATTAGATAGGAATAGATTTTTAAAAAGGAGTTAAAACCGCGAATTTGAAATAAAATCGTTTATTCGTTTGTTGAGGAGCCCATTTAAGAGACCTAAAATTGATCTACTTATACAGAATACCATTATTTTACATGAAATAACTAACTAGTACATATGAAAGGACAACTAAAATGCATTTAAGTATCAACTTTTGAAAAAAAAAAAAAAATCGTTTATGCTATTTTTAAGGTAAGGACTTACGGTCCCACTTTCAATTTTCATCAAAAGTTGGCCAAACAATCTGTACATGTGTTCAGTTTTGATAATTAAGTTTCATCGTTCTCTGTTATTTTATTGGAAATAGTCAGAAAACACCACTCCTCCTCCTTCGGACGTGCGTACACACCGACCATTTTCACAAGACATCTTTTCTTTGACTCAGGAAACTTTAAAACATATAAATTGATTGAAATATCGATATCGAAATTTTTGATCGAATATAATATTTCCGTTATCTACGTTTCAGGGTAATAGAAATAATACTTCATTCGAAGTTAATAATCATTGTACCTGAACAATTTCTAGTTCTCCTACTTAAACATCAAAATTAAATATCTATGAAGCTAAAATTTATTTATTTTTCCTTTTTTCACAATTTTACAGATATAAATGGTATAAAAATAGTTTTTGTGTATAAATGTACTATGATACATCTGAAATTTATATTTTTCAATTTTAATTAATTATTTATTCATTTTAACTAAGGATGTTTATTTTCTTTTATATAATTAAAATTTTGCATTATTAAAAATTAGAGTAATTTTTTAATAATACTACACACACACTCACACACACATTCACACACATATATACAGTGAAACCTTGAAGAGTGAATTTTATTCTGTAATTTTATTTATAATATTAAACCTTCATCTTTTAAACACGAAAATGAATTAAAAAACAGTTTTTTATTAAAGATTTTTTGTTTACATATCAAGAATTTTAGAAATGTTTATTCTTCGTTAAATAGATAATCAGAAGAGGACAGAATTTAATTTTACATAATTAATGTAGTTCTGGTTATAACACTGCTCTGTATGAAAATCGGCCCCAACACTATTTTTGCAAATTCTTATGTAAAATGACCTTCTGAATCCGAATATGACGCTCATTGTACCATATCACCAACAGATTTATAGGGACGCCCCGTAGTTTTATCACTTTTCAGTAATTTTATGGCTATAAATTTCTTGTGTAGGTGGAGAAAGGACTATTGTAACTGTTAAATGTCTTCTGAGTGGCTATAGATTTGGAAAATTCTAAAACATGAAAAATATTAGAGGGATTTGTTGCTGAGATTATATATTACATATATTATATTTTATTAATCAATTATTTCAAATATTTACCGTAAAATCCTGAAATTAACCCCCCTTTTTTGAAAAGCAAAACGGATAAATTTCAGGAGGGCGGGGTTATAATCAAGATTCTTTAAAAAAATGAAGAAAAGGGAGGGGAGGTTATATTCGATGGAGGGGGTACTTTCGGGATTTTACGGTACTTCCTTAAAAGGAAATATTAAAGGTAATTTCTTACATTTAAGGTAAAAAAAAAAAAAAAAAACTGTGTAATGATTCCATTGATATCATGCATCCGACACTTTATGAAAAATTAGTTAAATTAGAAATAATATATAGATATTAAAACTTATTTCAATGCCAAACTTAACTTGCAATGCCGACGTACGGTAAGTGCGCCCAAGATTGGATGTAGCTTTGTTGGATGGAGAAAAAAAAAAGGGGGTGGGAGGGAGTTAATTTCAGGATAACGGAGACATTTCACTTTCAGCGAGAAAAAGGGGGGGGGGGGTTATATTCGATGGGGGGGCTACTTTCGGGATTTTACGGTATTATACTTTTTTTTTTTAAGTGTTAAAATAATTCTATTCGATTCTTATATCAAATTCGTGGCCATAAAATTACTGAACAGTGATAAAAATTGGGGGAGAGGTTTCATCCCGAGGAAACGATGGGTGATTGGGAAAAATAGAAATTATATTCGGATTCAGGAGTTCATTTCACACAAGAATCAACAAGAATGGAAAACAAAGCTCGGTTTTTTTCCAGTAATTTGTGGCCATTTATACATTAAAAGAATAATGTTATCAATAATAAAAACTATATACTAGACCCTGAATTGTTTAACATTTAAAATTTCTTCTAGAACTTTGCACACACATAGAATTTAAATATATCCATAATTTAAATATTATGTTATATGAATATATTTAACTTATTTTACGAAACCTCTCACCTATTTCTAAAAATATATATGTTAGCATATAGGTTTATTCAAATATTATTTGACAATCGAAAGACATCAGTGTAATCTAAGATAATAACTTTGTGCAGAACAAAATAATTAATTTGTCATAAAATATTTACATATTATCAGAATAGTTTCAGTCAAAAGGTGATTACTTAATTAGGATTTATTCTTGAATGTCAATTCTATTAGTATGCAAATTTAAGCTTACGTAAACATGCAACCAGACGTGTATTATTTCAGAAATGGCAGCCAGTATGCACGTATCGTCCACTGCATTTGACGTATTGATTCTGAAATTTACTGGGGTCGGAGTGGTTTTCTATGAAATTAAATTTT
Source organism: Salticus scenicus (assembly GCA_963930645.1). NCBI lineage: Eukaryota > Metazoa > Arthropoda > Arachnida > Araneae > Salticidae > Salticus > Salticus scenicus. The sequence continues at coordinate 270,029,335 of OZ005652.1, read as the reverse complement.
CAGTGATATAATAATTATACTGAGAGCTGTGATGTGTTTGTAATAAATTACAGTGATTCAGTTGGATTTGAATGCATAATTAATAGAGATATATAAATAAATGTCAGAATTTAAGTAAGATACAATGTCACTTTAACTAGACTATTATTAATGTTTCATTATTTAATAAAATAATTCCCGGAAAAAGTAGATATTTTACAGCTTAGTTCTTTTATATTACAAAAGTTAGATTATATTTAATATAAAATATTTTCAATCTGAATTAATCAAATCAAATCATGTCACTTGTTTGACATAGACTTTTATTTTAACATTTTATATCTATTCTAAAACTCCTGCGTCAATACCAGATAAGTGGCAGTAAAAACACCGGAATATTTAATTATTATCGATAACATGGGGACCAATTCTTCCGATATTTTCACATCACTATTTCTTTTTTTTTTTTTTTTCTTTTTAAAGGTTAAAGTTCTGCAATTAAATGAGACGAATATAAGTATTTTAGAATAGTGCTGTTAAAAAAATTGGAATATGTGTGACCTATGCATTACTTAATTCTTTTTTAATCGATAAAATACGAAAGACATACACGAAAACAAAACACACCCTAATATTTACTTTCTAATTCTTTCTTATAAATCCTAGACAGAGCGAGGACGAATAAAATCAAATATTTAATACTAGCTTTGGTGCCCGTTCTTTGTATTAGGAATTTAATTTTTATTCACAGTATATTATTAAAAAAATATATTTATCTTAATTAAAGCGTAATATGCTGATGAATATAGAGGATGGATTATTATTACAATTTGCAAATTTTCACTTATCTATCGAATATTTCTTTAACGTGGACTAGTTACAGTTAATTTTTGTGGAAACGATACTGTAGTGCCGTAGATGAAATCTGATTGGTCAACTCAGTAAATGTTATCTGATTGGTGAACTCAGTAACGATTGATGGAAACGAAAGTATAAATTCTTCTGCTCTATAGAGATTTCGGCTACAAAAATGCAATCTAACACCCTTGAATTGCACATTTTCTTAAAGAGAGAAAAAATATATAAATTTTTGTGAGGAAACATATGCTGAAAATCTCATATTTAGAATTATATATGAAAAAGTTTATAGCCAATTAAACCTAGCATTTCATCTGGGTATTCTACAGCAGGAGTGGCGAACCGGGTGCCCCCCCCCCCTCCCGGGTCGCATGCGACATGCGGAGTAGTACTTCATGGCCCGCGAAGAAATTTACGATATTTAAAGTTTGAGAACTTTGGTTACCATTAATAAATCCGTTCTGAATTTTTGAAGATTTAATACTTTTCAACGATTGCTAAATGAACAAACAGCACACTATTGTTAAAAATAAATAAATAAATAAATAAATGAATACATTATTCATTCTTTTTATTTTAGCTATAAATGTATAGTCATAATTATTTTACGGTTCTTTTGTTAATTTATGAATGAAAATAATTTAATATCAGTGTATTTAGCTCTAAATATTCATCTTCTCTTCTCCTGAAAAGTATATTCATACATGATTCACAAATATATATAAGTCATAGCTGCCAAATTTTACGTTTTTTTTTTTTTTTTTTAACTTCACTATTTCTTTGCAAAAAAAAATCCTTATGTTTAATAACAGAAAACTGCTAAAACTCATTAAAAATTTCTATTAAAAATTTCCGGTAGAAAAAAAAATGTTGGCAGATATGATAAAAAAAAAAAAAAAAAAAAAAAAAACACATACATACATACGTACACACAGTGCGGACCGTCTGAGTAAGATAGGTTTCAATTGCAGCCCGCCAAGTGTTTCGGGTTAGATATGCCTGTTCTACATTACGACAGTTGTATAGCTATCTACTGTTCGACATCAAAACTATCATATTAACCCCTTAACGCGCGGCGTCCTCGCTGCGAGGACGCAAAATTTTAGATCCAGCTGCAAAAATTCATCCCGGAAATTTTTTAGCAAAATTTTATGTTTATAACATACCAGAAAAGGCAGGTTTTTTTTAACCTTAATATTTAAAATTTCTTTTAGTTTAATTTAGTTAATGAATTCCGGTGGCAGTATAATTTAAATGATCCGAATTGTCTTGCGCCGCAAAGGGTTAAGATACAATTTTAAAATGCTAATCTAAATAAATTTTTGAAAAAAAAAATACATACACTTATTATTAGATTTCTCATTCATTATAAATATAATGAACGTTATTTCTTTTAATTTACTTGTCAGCGAGAAAAGAGAAAAAAAAAAAGTGTTTTCTAAGATTGAAATTATTAAGGTTTAATCGTTTATTGAAAAAAAAAAAAAAAAAAAGTCCTTCCGGATCATTTGGAAGGGAAGGTTGATTTCTTTTTCCTTATCAAGTTTCAGTCATTTTTTTTTTTCAAAATGGCGGCTACAAATTATTAATTGATTTGGTAGAAATATGTATGTAGGCTATGTACAGTCGGTAACAAAAGTCTCCGAACACTAGCAAAAATTCCTATATAAAAAAAGTACACTTAATACAGTTTTGTTAAATAAATCCTTGTCGAATCCTGTTCTTAGTCAGTCAAAAAACAGAATTCGACAAGGATTTATTTAACAGAACTGCATTAATTGTGCATTTTTTGTATAGGAATTTTTGCTAGTGTTCGGACACTTTTGTTACCGACTGTACATATGGAGTTTTAAGCAAATCCGTTCATAAATAAATTTTTATGTGAATTTAAAATTTTCAAGTGGTCAGTACTTGGAAACAAGATGGCAAACAAATATTTCAAATGTATTTGTGAGATAAGTCTACTGTACAAATTTAGTTCGAATTAATTTAGAATCTCAAAAGTCATCGTGTTGAAAAATTAAATGACCGCCACTTGAATAAAAATGGCGGAACAAGTTTCTCAGTGAACTAATCCAAAATATTTGTAAGACAAATCCACTGTCCAACTTTGGTTCGAATAAATTTAGTATTTCAAATGTTATCGCGATAACAAAGTCTCAAGTAGACGCAACTTGGAAACAAAACTTCAGAGAAAATTGTCCACCGAAATCACAGTTGTTTGAATGATTAATCTATTTTTCAACTTTGGTTTGAATTGATAAAGCATTTCAAAATTTACCGTGATAAAAATTTTCAAGTGGCTGTCACTTGAAGGCAATATAATGGAGCAAGCTGCCCAGCAAACTCATCCAAGATATTTGAAGCATAGGTTCACTGTCCCACTTTGGTTTGAATCATTGCAGTGTTTCAAAAGTTATTGTTATGACAAATTTTTAAGTAGCAGTGTAAGTGGCTGCGACTTGGAAACAAAATGGCGAAACAACATGATCAGCGAAATCATCCAATACATTTGTATAGTAAGTTCATTTTCAACTTTAGTTCAAATTAAATCAGTATTTTAAAAATTATCGTAATAAGGAATTTTCAAGTGAAACCATGATTTCAGGTGGCCATCACTTGAAAAAAAAAAGCAGAGTGAGATGGCCAGAGAACTTATCTGAGATATTTTAATGATAAATCCACTACCCAAATTTGATACGTATTAATTCAGTATTTAAAAAGTTATCATGATGACAAATTTTCAAGTGGCCGCTACTTGGAATTAAAATTACGGATCAAGTCACCAAGTGCATTTATCCAAGATATTTGAACCATAATTTCACTATTCAACTTTTTTTTTTTTTTTAAATAGTTTAGTATATAAAAGTAGTACTTTAAAAGTTGTGATGGGACATTTTCAAGTGGCAGCGTGATTTCAAGTGGCCGTAACTTGGGGAAACAAGATGTCGGAACAAGTTGCCCAGTGATCCAAGGTAATTATATAATAAGATCACTGTCCAACTTTGGTTCGAATTGAATCAGAATGTAAAAAGTTATCATGTTTATAAATTTTCAAGTGCTAGCCTAATTTCAAATTGTCTCGCTTAGTTTAAAACATCCGCACTTTCTTAAAAATGGCGGATAAAGTTCATTAATAAACTTGGTTGTTACCCTTATATAGTCTATGTATACATCAAAATTCAAGCAAATCCGGTCTCAAATGCGCTTTTTACAGTGTGAATTTGAAATTTCCAAGTGGCCTCCACATGAAAACTAAACGGTAGAGCCATTTGGTTAACAAACTCATCCAAGATATTTATAAGATAAGTAAATAAAATTTTAAAATTTTAACAAAATTATACTTTTTCTTTAATTAATAATTTTAATGAATTTGAATTTCAAACATTTATTTTACCTAGAAATACTAATACAATTCATACTTTATACATACAATGTAATTTACAATCAATATCAAACCAATGTTTCAGAAAAGGGCATCATTTGAAAGATTATTTTCAATCAATTTGATAAAATGCCAGATATGTCATCGCAAGTTTGCGGTAATATGAAGAATTATATATATATATATATATATATATATATATATATATATATATATAAGAAGATAGACGTCTCTGAGTTTATCACGTGTACAGAGACTAGTCCCATTTCTCCTTTTATTTAAGAGCTTTTATCAAAGTGTTACGTTTAAAATTTGTCTTTAAAGTTTAAAATTAGACTCTGCACTCCATTTCTTGAACACACTGCAAGAATGGACAGATATGATGAGGTCACTCGAGACCTACTCTCCCACGATCAAAAAACTTATTGCAGCTATCAAAAAAGGAATGCAATTAAACTTTATACATGCTTGTACAATATCTGTGGCTTGAAATAAAACATTTGACTCAATCGTGTTGTAAATAGAAAAAAGTCGCACATGGAACGAGCTAAATTGTAAATTTTACATGATTGCTTTTTGAGCTACCACATTACCTATTATACCTTGGCAAAAGTAACCGTTTCATTATGAATATAGTATTTTTTACAACCTACGGCCTGGCCTATCTGTACAGTATGTCATTTCAATTATATTTAAAAAGTATATATAAAATAAATATTCACAAAAGGTACACATTTTAATTTATATTGCTTAATAATTAAATAATGATAGTAAATTCTAAACATACTATTTTAAAATTTCTAAACTGAGAATATTTTTTTTTAAATAATAACTCGTTTTTAAACTAAATAGTTTTATACTTTGTGTAAATACTATATATCAATGAAAACTCTGATATTTCTAACAAAACCAAATAAGCTAATATAGATAGATTTTAAATTGCCACGCCCATACATTTTAGTTTGAAATATGTTCTAATGTGAAATGAGTGTTTAAACGGTATTGGCTGCGTCAGATTTTGGGCGCGGCATGTTTACACTTTTAAACAATCAGTAAATGATGCGTGGCACAGAGAGAAAATGGAACCACTGGAGTGTGTAAATGTACAAGCATAACTAATTAATTGCTAGAAACAATAAATGATTAGGAATTTAGTATTTTTATTTATTTAATATATATTATATTCTACTAAATTCATTAATGAAATCATTAGTGAAAAATAATTGTTTTTTATCACTTTTTTTTTTTTTTTTTTTGTAAACATAGGGAAATGTACCATTGGAATTTAATATTTTTTATATACAAATTTATCAGCTTTTTAAATATATTTCGAATCATTGTTAGTCCTGCGATTATTTCACACCACTAATTTCACAGAGTGATTTTCTCTAATATGTAACATGGAAGAAATGCTTAAAAAATTACTCTTTAAAAAAAAGTGGAATGAAAAGGAGGAAGATTACTAACAGTACTCCGAAATAAATTATACATATTTGCAACTCTGCATATATACACTATATACACGCTTGTTTAGGAGTACTATTCCAAAATCTGCATGGAAATAGGAGGGAACACGATGAGCAGCAAGAATCATATGGGAATTATCGTCACAAATGCAATCCAAACTCGCTAAATGTCTCCAATGTCAAAGACTGAATGGTACTACACAGATTTAAAATATATATATATTACACAAAAGTTAGTTTATACAACGTTTTTATTTTAAACCCTTACATGCCAAGGAAAACGAGATTTGCTTCCTTGTGCCACCTTTCTCTCTCAATTCTGAAATGATTAAATTCTTCGAAAACACTGTCAAGATCACATTCAAAGTTATTTTATTTCACGGTCAAGCCGTATCAGAAGTTTTACTGGTACCGGTACAATACAAAGGATCGTACTTTGGAAAACACATATATATACGACCTGGGACTTTAAGGGGTTAAAATAAAGCTTTAAAGCAGGTGTTCGATGTTTCGGCTTGCAGCTGCAATACACGCCTTGGAATGACGAAACGTTGATCGACTAACGTTTGTTGGATGTATCAACAATAGATTCACTTGCAGCAGTGATTTGTGACGCAATGTCCATTTCCGATTCAACAGTGTTTTTGTGCAACCCCAAAGAAAACAATATTAAGATCTGCTGAACGATTCTACCTCGAGTTCCCACACAGCCACTTATATCCATTTAACATTTAAATCACATCCAATGATCCATAAAAAGTATAGAATATCTTAAGAATGCCTATTAAAAGTTCTGGATATCCTGTACTAATTATAGATATCGGTTAGATGTTTAAATGTAGACGAAATTTAGACGTCCCTTTTTCAATGTCTAATAGATGTAACATGTTAGATCAAAAGAAGATTTAGATATTTTCAGTTTTATTAGATTCAACAAGTCCAGTTATTGGAGATTTGGAGGGTATTTAACAGATAACTAATAGATGTAAAAAAGAATGACATTTGTCGTACTAACAGCTATCTGTAGGATGTTTATGGAAGCTTAATAGATCATTTTTTTTTTTACTTTTACAGATGCCTTATGGATGTAAGTGGCTGTGTGGGTTGTGTCCTGCGCACTCAATCCATCTCCCTCGGAAATATAGCGTCCAGAAGTCCAGATTTTCGTGGGAAATACTGAAGAAATAAACTGGAACTCTGTCCTGTTGAAACCACATCCGCTGCTGTGTATTAAGCGCTTCATTGTTTAGCAATTTCGGTAAGACTTGAGCCAGAAAAATGCGATAAATCTAACCAACCAGTGTCGATGGAAGCAGGCAATTTAATCTATCACCAAACAATCCTGCCTAAACATTGGTGCTTCAGCGACAATTTGCAGCATGGGCTTTGTGGTCCTTCGATTTTTCTGTGACCACACATGCACACTGTGCGCAATGAAGACGACTTAGCATAAAAATCGTTTCATTAGTAATAAGGACCCCAACTATAAATTTCTGAACTGTTACAGTCTGCTGTACAAATCAACGTGTCAAATTCATACGCTACTGGTAATCACAGGTGAAGAGATTCTGCACATGTTGTATGTGGTACAGCTGCACTAAGATACGCCAAACGCTAGATTGAGACGCACGTAAACATGCTGCAATACTTTGCATACTCGTTCCTGTTTTTTTTTTTTTTTTTTTTTTTTTTTTTTTTTTAACTTTTGACGACACGCCTTTTTTCAGGCTACGTGTCCATGTATTTCTGTCAACACAAAATGAATTCTTCATACATCCATTGAAACATACATGTGTTTACAAAAGTAATGACATTCTCATGTGTGGTAATCGATTTATAAATAGACAGGTAAGTTCTAGTCCATGAATATGTAAGAAAACAAGTCAAAAAATTATTCCTCTAATCTCAAAAGTCATTAAAATAACGTTGTATACAGAACATATCAGTAATATCGATTGTTCAAGTATAGTAATCCACAGCTTATTTCGAAATGCATAATTATAAAATACACAGCTTAAAGTTCAATGGAATTCAATCGAGTTCAAAGGGTCTCCTCCTGTACTATTTGGCACAAACTATTCTCTCAGAGACTGTGCTTTAAGTGGATGACCATTTTCTTCAATTAGCAAAATTTTTTATCTGTGGTGTAGTTAACGTTGTTTACTTGACTTTTGTGGTGCAATTGGTTTCTTGGATTATTTTGAGTATATTTATTAGTTATTAACACTTTTTGTGACACAAATAAAAGTTGTATTTCACTTTTTCCAAAATATTCATTAAATATGGTTAATTCGTCGACTAGAACATGCTTATGTCTTTACAAAATATTATATACTCTGAAGAATGTCGTCAACCTTTGTAACAATATCACTAAAGAATCTATCATTAGCTTCTGTTGATGCCTCTATGACGGTAGATCATATATAATGGCCAAAAGTTTGTATTTTTTGCTCATAATAGATATAATTTTCGTCGATATCGCCCAAACCAGAAGTCGGAGAAATACTAAAGAAAATGGTGAACAACTAGATTATTATAACAAACTTAAATATGAATTTGCAATATTCTACGCCTAACTGTTTATCAGTTATGGGATATACATACACAAATACAAACATACACATACGTACGTTACACAGTCACCTCGAAAAATCGTATAAAATTGTATCCAAAGTGACAGATCTAAATTAAATTTTAAGTGAGAACTCATGTCAAGACCAAAAAGGGTGATGTACAACTAGACATTATCACAGTCGCAAATATAAATTTGCAAGATTCTACGATCATTGTTATTTGATTTGTGCGTTATAAAAATCCATTTCTCAAATCGATTTCAACTTACTTCATTATAATTTCTATAAGAATGTAAAATAAAATAAAATAATGATTATAAAAATTTCTGACTTATGTTAAACATCGTCGATAGTGCGATATGAAAGACTCCTTTTACTAAATTTATACTTTTAAACAATACGAAATTATATTTTGTCTTAGAAATCAAGTTTCTTAGATAAAAAGTATTCCTTTTGACACATTTGTGACAAACACGATTTTTCTTTTATTTTTTAAACTTTATACGAAAACTCTTTGGTAAAAATGCCCAATATTCTATTTTAATGATGATACTTTTTTTTTTTTTTTTGGCATTCTTTAAAATGTATTTCTGTAAGTACTTTTCTTAAGACTCCTGTCACACAATCTTCTTTATTCAAAAATTACATTAGATTTTTTTTTTCTTTTATGAAAAGTGGTGTTGGAAAAGTTTTATTGTATTACGTAAATGAGAGAACAAAATTAAATTTCAGAAATGTGGGGAAAAGTTTTATTTACTGCTAAATATAGAAAGAAATAATGACATTTTGAGCAGAACTTTTCAATAGATTTTTATAAGTTTTAAATGGTTTCTATTGTTGCTTTTTAAAGCATGTTTTGAATAGTCTAGTTTTCCTTATGTTTTTCACTCTTAGAAACAGATTTAAATACACAAAAAATATTATTATTAGGTAATCATCTATTTTTTTAAAATACACAAAAATTGTTTAAGTCAAATTTATTAAGTAATGTCTTTCATCAAGCTGAAATATAACATTATTGTTCCATGAAAACAGAAACGCAAGACACAAAGATCAGAAAAAGAAATAGAATTGGATACTTAAAAAGTTGTAAATGTAATCGGATATTAATTAATATTTATTTCTAAATTCATATGTGAGAAATATTAAATCATTGTTATGGAAGCATGAGAAAAAACACTTCATCCATTAACGTATATTTTGATAAAGTTTTTCAAAATATTGAGCCACACTATATTTAAGTTTTAATTTTTCTATTCAATATTGTTGCATACTTGGGATTCGTGATTTGTCCGTCAATGAATGTCTTGCAGTGCCTTAAAAGTTTATTTACAGAATATTCCGGAAGATTACAAGTCTGTTACGCATGCATCAACTTCAAATTCACCAGAAAACACAGATTAGATAACAGTTGACAACATAAAAACTACAGCATAATCTGTATCATAAGCATAGCACATAGCATATAAGTTGTGGTTAATCAATAGCAGAAGTTTACTCAGGGAGCTCTTACACATCAAGTAACTTGGCGTGAAATTGGCTCAATCGTCGGAACGCGATCACTTTATATAGTTTCCTATATTTCAAGACTTTTCCAGTATCTCGAGAAATATTTGGTTTAGAGCTTAGATAATTGATATATCGATAATAAGAAATTTCTCATCAAATTCTCCAAGGAGCGATAAAGTCTTAAAATTTATCGCAAAGGCCATTATCTGCGCTGGCGAAGCTTTCTCGCAGGTTTTTAAAGAAAATCAGCTAATTATCAATTACGTATGAAGCTTTTAGTGCTTATTTTGGGAGTATATCAACAGTCATCTGTATATGTATATATGTAGAGATTGATACAGACAGACAGATACAAAGGGGTTTGAGAGGAGTGTTCCCCTTCCCTTAAACGTATACAGTTTTGTAACGAGTTAATCATGCATATGTATTTAAGTGTATATTAATTACGGATAGAAATGAGACTTTGAGACTCCAGATCTGCAGATCCAATACTAATTAAATTATTTTTACTCTATTGCCTACTTTTTAAAAAAAAATTTAATTTCAAACATATTGAAACACTACTCGAAAAGAACCATCTTACCTGACCTTATGTATTACTTTTGAAATTTTAATTTTTTTGTCTTTGCAATTTACATTTGCATCTTAAATACGGACCTACGAAAACATAAGAAATTTGAAAAATCATTTTATACATACTACTTAGAACGCTGAAACAGTTACCGACTTTAAAATTAAAATTTTAGCAGATATTATCATTGGAATATCGTATTTTACAATATTTAGTTTACGATTTATATATGATTTCTTATAAGTTTGCTCAAATTTAGTTTACTAACAAATTTCCTAACAGATTTTAAAATGTTCTTGCTCAAGTTATTTGCTATTTAGTAACTTTTTCTGAATACTTTCAATGGTATATTCTTAAGATATTTTAAATTGAATTGCACGAGAATGGTTCATCAAGCTTAGTATATAAAAGCTATAACACAGCGCAAATACACTTTTTATATCCACTATGTTTTGTTCATAATGTAACTTAAATTTTCCTATGAAACTATGAACTATAAACATTTTAAATTTAACTTTTCAATATCAAAGCTGCATTACAAATTGTTTAATTTATCCTCTACTTTACATGCGAATATATCAAGGAAAAAAATAATGTGTCAAACATTTACAACTATTTCAAAAAAATTTCACCGATGGAAAAAAGAGAGTTGATGATTTAAACGATGAAAAGCAGTTGAATTCAACAGCAAATCCAATTTATAAAGCAAACCAAAACTATTTAAGCTTGAATGGACGAAATTTCAGGTATGTTCTACATACCTAAATCAGTAAATAAAGTCTTTAAAATAGATTTTATTTTCTATCAAGTAATAAGTAAAAATGCCACAAAACAGAAAATAGAGTGAATCCCCATTTGATGCTCTACAATTTGAGATTAAAAGCACCAAGAACAAAAAGACAGTTATGTTTGCCCTTTCTAGGTAACTTAATTACTCTCTATCGATATCGAAAGTTACTAGAATTTATCATCAAAATTAAAGGAAAAGGTATCGAGGAATTTATACAATAAGTTACAAAACCATGGCTGCCAACTTGTTATTTTATTTTCCATACGGGAACTATTTAATGCTTATTTTTATTTTTATTTTTATTTTTACCTATTATTTTTTTTTAAATAAATGTTTTAGAAATTGTCTGTGATTAAGTAAGGCAAACATTTTCTCAGAAAAATTGATGCTAGAAAGAACCGTACATGTTGGCGCCTGTGTAAAAGTAAAATTCAACTGAATAATTCCCGGATGTATTCTAACAATTCTGATTTAAATTTAGATGAGATTAACGTATCCCAACACTCTAAAAGGTTTAATACACAAATCAGCTAAATGAAGAAGACCTTTAATTTCAACGGCAGAATAAGGAACCTTTTTTGACTTACATTAATGGGTGAAAATATTCACTTCGTTTCTTATTAATCTTTTTTATTTCTGAAATATATTTTCCTCTGAAATATATTTTCCTATGTAATGTACAAATGTTGAAGTTTCAAACTGTTAAAGGACAAAGCTATTGAATGTTTAAATTCCTTTATAAGCAAGTATTAAGAAAGATATGTCAGTCTTTGAACAATTATGCGCAATTAATGTACATGGTTAGCCTAAATGATTCATCGGGTTTCAAAGTACTGTTTCTTAATAAGTACACAAATTAAAATGATGGGTGATACATTGAAAAGGTAGATAGAATTACCAAGTTCAATAAGCCTGTCTCGTGGCTTGCATGCATGCTAGAATGGTTGGCATTTGTCATCAGAGAATTGCCACATCGCTGCTTAGGGCCTGCTGATGCAGATAATGTTCCTCTGCTACCATGACACCATAGATCATCAGATCTCCTACCATGTGACTCCGTTCTGTTAAGGACTAATTTATGTACCCGTAATGTCAAAAACGCTGAAAGAACTGCAGGAACGCATCACTGCCACTGTAATGAACATTGATTGGACGGAATTAAATTACCGTTTGAATATGTGCTGAGTTAGAAAGAGCGGACACTGAACATTTCTAGCTCAAAGCAAAGAGCACACCGAACATTTGTAGAATGTACCAGTAACTTGGCCAATGTGCTTGGTCATCTTGGTCATCTTGGTCATCTTGCCATGTATCACTCTTCGGTAAACGTCGTACGCTTGTAAACAAACGTTGCTTTCAAGCTCAGTGTATCATTTAGGCTAACATTGCATATTAAGTATGTTTAAATTTTCAATTTTTTATATTCAATACAAAAAAGTATTGGTCTTTCAAAAATTTCCAGCTTCCAATTACACGCTTTCAGAGTTCCAGAACATTATTTGACCATTTTAAAGAAATATCAGTATTTATGTTGTCTTATATGTGTGTACGTGATAAAAATTTATGGCGACAGTACCACAGAGAATTTTATATAAATTTACATACAGTTGCATCTTGACATACATTAGTGCCTATAAACTTTTAGTTAAAATCACTGTAAAGTTGACGCAGCTATACTGTACTTTTTCCATTCAAGGGAAAGCTATATCTTAGATTCTATTGTATATAAACGAACAAAACTTGATATATAAGAAGGCTACTCTGAAAGATTATATTCATTCAAATTTGGTGCATATAGGCCGGTAAGTGGCCGTGCTTATTCTGCAAGATTTCTTGTATAGCTCAGATTATATTGCATACATTTGCACAAAACTTGTTATTAAAGAGTTATTATGAATCGTTATCAAAAGAGTTATTATGAAATATTATGCTAATTCAATTACAGTGAATATGGGTCTACTGGTGGGGCTGTTTAACTGTTATTCCCCTCATGAATAAGAAGGTTAATTTTTTATTTCTTTGGCATATAAATGCACCAAATTTAATATCTCAGATAACCATTATGAAAACATATGCGATGGATACTTTGCGTATACATCGGCCTACAGTTGTTGCTGCTGTTACTCACATTTTGTGATTTTTCCACATGGCTGCATATTTCCATCTGTTGATTAAAATTCCCCCCCCCCCCTTTCCACATGTAAAATATTTATGAGGAGAAGCTACGATTAGCTTTTGTGTATATGTTAAATAGTAAGTATTGCTGTTATATAGAAAAATACGGAAGAAAAAAATGCGTTGTTCGCAACTTACTACTTTTAATATATATATATAAGAATAAAATAATTGCAAAATAAACACTTTAATTCATCTTTTAAAATAGTTACAGTAAATATTTAAATTTTAAAAACGAATTGTAAATGAGACAATAACATTTTTACCAAGTTCTTTATTGCTATATTTCTGAGAAATGGAAAAATTTGCAGACATTTTAAAATTTCTATTATAATATCCAGATCTTTGAATTATTTTATCTTCAAAGTAAAGTAACCTGATTTTAATTAAAAACATATGTATTAAAATTTTATACTAATTAAAACGTTATATGATAAAATAATTTTTCGAGAATTTTATTTATTTACTGGGGGTGTATTAATAGCTATTTCAATTTAAAAAAATGTGTTTCTACTTTTTAATTATTGAAATAATTATATTTCGCACAATATTGCTTTTCAAATTATACACATAGTTATATTCTTTTTTTATTTACTTTAATAAATACTCTAACACGAAAGAAACGCTTGTCGTTAGATATTTTACATAAGTACATATTTTTTGTGCTTATATATTCAAATATTAAATTTAAATTAAAAATAAATGAATAAAATTACATCTAAATAAAGGCAGAAATTTATCATAAATTAGCTTATTATGTTACATGTCTTAATGTTAAAGGTACACATGTATAAAGTATCCCAAGTAATTTAATGAATTATAGAGTTCTCTTGTTTTTTTTTTTCTCTTTTCGCTTTTTTTTTTCTATATGTTTAAATTAATATTAATTAAAATACATATATGTCTATACATACATATCTATATCTATACACACACACACACAAACATATATATATATATATATGTGCAACACATTTTATGCATAGCAACGAAAACATTATTATTTTTTTTTTAATTTGAAAATCAAAATAATATTGCAGGTAGGAAACATCTTTCTGTGTGAAATCGACAGATGCGTTACATTTTCATTCTAAAATCTTGGATGGAATGTAAACGTTTTAATCCTTCTGTATACATGCATTGGATATACATAATTAAGCTCTTATTTACTAAGTGTCTCTGAAAACATATTTTCCTTAAGTTTAACTTATTAACAAAAAAATAAAAAATAAATAAATAAATAATAAAAATAACACTAATTAATAAAATTAATATATATATATATATGTATACTAAGCTCTTGCAAAAGTAAAAAAGAAAAAAAAAAACTCTTTGTATAATAAAGCTGTAAAAAAGATATTCATAGAACAGTTATATTTTAGTAATTTTGTTTTAGGTTCTCAAGAATAATTTTTGACATGAAAAAGACTGTTTTGAAGTACTACTATCAATATTTTTTTGCAGATTGCTCAAATTTAATACTTTTATATTATAGAAAGCGCTTTATAAGAAAAGAAAAATAAATATTTCAAAGATATTTTTTAATACGGATTGATTTAAATTATTTTTAAAAAGTACTTAATAAATAATTCTCTCACTAAAATATGTCAAGTTTCTAAAAATGACATTTAATTGGACTTAACATCCTGCATGATACAATCAAAATAGGGGCAATTTTGTTTGAATCTTTTAAAGAAACATTTATGTCAAGGTGAGTGTATGTGGTATTTCCATAAAAATAAATACAGATAATTAAATTTGTAATTCTTTTACTGTTAAAGTAAAATTCTTAATCAAGTTCTCTAATTTATCTATCTTAAAATAAGTATTTATTAATTTATTGTTATTACCATAAATTTGAGACGTTATAATGTACTTTTTTAAAAGTTTTGTTTGTTTAATATCACTTTAAAGTTGTCTGCTGCATAAAAACAAAATAAAATAAATTCCTCATCTAAATTTATTTTAAACAAATCAGCCTCACTATTAAAGTTAATAAAGTACGAATCATAAACCAAAAAGTCGAAAATTTGCAGTTTTGTGTAATTTTGGTAAATGAATAGAATGAAGACAGATTAAACAAAACTTTTTTATTTTTATTTATGTTTTAATAAAAATGTTTAGTATCAGAATTTTAAAATTTAATTTTTGTAAAGCCCTTTCTCCTTCCCATAGCAGCCAGAAAATTCTTGTTCTTCTATTCTGTTCTTGTTGGATTGAAGGTGCCGAGTTCGGTCCTAAATCATGTTCGTTTGCCGAGCTCAATTCAAAGCTTCACATGGTTTCCTTTTAAACTTAGGTCGAACTCTTAGGAGAAACCCCAATGAAGGCGCTCCACCCAGGCCTAGGACCCCTGTGTTTTCAATCGGCTTTAAGACTTACAAGCACGTATCATTCTGAAATAACAATAATAATAATAGTAATAATGAATAATAAAGGATAATGCAACCTCTAAAAAGACAGTGCTATGTTCAAAAGATTTTTTTTTTCATTTATATATATTATTTTAACAATATCAAGCCGATCTAATGTATAAGTTTTCAAAAAATAAAGTTTAAAGTTTGTCGACATTTATTTTTATTAATTTTATTTATTATTATTTATTTATTTATTTATATATATAAATAAATTTTCATTTCTTAGTTTTATATATATTCCCCAAAATAATTTTCCTCAAGCAAAACTACTTACTATTTATTTCACTCATAAATATGTAGCCAAGGCATGATACCAAGAACTCGTAAAAACGGAATTTTCATCCTCAAGCCTTAACGAAAATTTGGTGTCCTATTAAAGCAGAATAAAACTGGATGAATAACATGAATTCCAAACCCTGGAGGCTATAAATCACATTGCTTTTTAGTTTTTATTTTCACTATCCTCGAATTCTTAAAACCTACAAAGTTTCATAAATGTAAGTGAATTACATACAGGCGGTTAGATAACTACATTAGGGATATGTATAATGGGTTCTGTTTTGCTCTAAACATGTTTGTGTAATGGAATAAATGATAACAAATATCATAAAAGAGAGTTTTTGTAATGAAATTTAGTTCATTTAATAAAAGTATTAGATAGTCTAAATATAATTCTTTTTATCCTAAAATATTTTTTAAGATGCCGTATTTCTATGAAAATATAGAGAAATAAAATAACTTTTTTTTTTTTTTTTTTTTTTAAGCCGAAAATAAAATTAAGTTTTGGATTTATTATTATTATGCAATATAAATGAATTTTTGTTAATATCTAGAAAAAAATGTTAAATATTAAATTTTTATTTGAAAGAAAATGTATTTTTGGAAATATATTTGATTTTTATTAGAATATAATTTTCATTTTCATTTTCATTTAGAATAATTATAAAATGATTTAGATTTATAATACACTTTTCGCAAAGTAAAAAGAAAAAAAAAGGTTCTATATTTTTGTAATTTAAATAAAATTATTTAAATCTAGAAAAACTCTAAAAGTATTAAGATATTTTTGCGAAATTACTTAAGCAGAATATATATAAAATTTTTGAATCGGTATAAGTCTATTTATAATAAATACATTAAAACAAATTATTTCTCTAAATAAATGCATTTTAACATATTGATTTTGTTTCTTTTACAATGTAATCAATTATAATGAATACAATATTTAGGGCGTTTATTTATTTAATGTATTATATTATTTATTTTATTTCTAACTTAAAATATTTATATTATAACGTTTAATATTACTTTATTCTTCTTATTTAATGGTTATAAAATTTCTACTTTCGTACTTAAGCTGGTTAATTTAAATTACATAAAAAAAGTAAACACGTGCATATAATTTTTATTACCATTTTAGTAAATTTAAAATCACAATAAAAAATTCTAACTAAGATGGTGTTACTAAACTAAAACATAGATAATCCTAGTATTTAATTTATACTTTTACCATCACTTAATTTCACTGATTTTGTGCACGTTCGGATGTAGAAATCCTGCGCAATTTTAACACTACTATTTACAAATTATAATTTGTCATATAATTAATTGCAGTAAATCATTATAAAAGTAGTTTAATGAATATTGTATTGACAGTGTTGCGCAATTAAATATATATATATATATATATATATATATATATATATAATCGATTGCTGTTATAAACATCATTTACTGCTGTTGACTTGGAAATTAATACAAAAACACTAAATAAATTATCAGTATAATCTGTAGAAAAAAAAAGAGTTTATTCTCTTAGATCTTTTGAATTTTTTTTTTTTTGTATATGTATATATATATTTAAATATTTGTTCCAGGAACTCTATATGTATTTAATAGCATTTCCTATTATTTCTTGTTTACTCTGAAACTTCAAATTCCAAGCGTTAGTAATTACTCGAAAACTTAAAGATTCAATGCTAAATTTATGTGTTCTGCGCACGATTTTTATTTTTTTAAATTGTTGTTGTTGTTGTGTTCGTATGCCACTCGGAAATTCCGAGCCCTGGTAGTGGAACTATATGGATTTTAAGTCAAGAGGTGTGAGCCTTCCGTTTTTCAGAGGAGCGCCACTAGGGAGGAAGAACGACTTAGCTCCAGAAGCTTGTGAAAGATGGCAGCACCAGCAAACAACAGGAACTCGAATTTTGATCCGAACAAGGCCGAGTTAAAGCCATGTTTATGTACCTCCAGAGGTATAATTTTTTTTTTTTCGGAACATGGAGGACTTTGCGACCACGACGAAATTTAAGGTGCACCAGTCGCCATTAGCGTACATGACGGTCTTTGACCGGCTCGAGCACCGAACTTGCAATCTTTCAATCACGAACTTGCTGCTCTTACCGATCAGGCTACCGCGGCTCTTAAATTCACTAAAATTAATTTTCCCCCTTTACTAAAATTAATTTGCTCCATTACTAAAATTCATCCCCCCCCCAGAGTGCTTAAGTAAGTAATAACTTATAATTATCATTACTTTTTCGTAGATTAAATTCCTGCAAAAATGTTCAAAAGCAATATTTTAACTTTACTATCTTATAAATCTTTCCAACACACTTGCACTACAAACATTTTAGTAAATTTATAGAAACTTTTAGGGAAATCTGAAGAAAAAACATATTAACATGTTGTACTGAACAAGAGTATACCTACTTTTGTAAGTGCACTTGTTGTTAATAATTTAATAAATATCGAGATAAACTGAATAAAGAAAGTTATGTTTATAGAGTTTATCATGAGAAACACGGGCCACATACTCAAGTTGTTATTAAACTTATGTAGTTTGTTGTTCAGAAGAATGATCTACGAGATTATAAAGGAAATTTCATTATTATAAGATTTTAAATACAGCCGATATTTAGAATGCAGCCTGTTCCATAATGATCTAACGGTGTATAAAATCTTCTAAATAAAAACTTCTGTTTCATAATAAATTTGTGCTAAAACGTTTATTAACATATATTTATTAAATAATATAATATTAATATAATATATAATACAATAGTGATAATAGTCAATGAAATATGTTTGCGTTTGTATATGTAGTATATTAAAGTGTTACTTTTTGTTAAAAGTATTGAACTATAGATAAAAAAAAAGTGATTTAGAGTAATCAAAATATTTTAAATTATTTTGAAATGTAACCATTTTTACTCTATACATTAATTAGAGCTGTAACCGAATATAATTGTATTGTTAAATAATTCTTATAAGTAACTTTACGTTTTTAAGGAAGCTGGAATAATAAATAAATAGAAGTAACCTAATTTTATTACATTAAAATGGAGATGTGTTCTCTCTCATAATTACTCAAATAGTTCCATCATCATTTAGTTAACACTCTCTGAACGCACTATTTTTGCCTGTAAAACATTTTCTACTTTTATAACGTCCTACCAAACACACTTCCATGTTTATCCTTCACTGTTCCTCATGTTTCTTCTGTTTTGAAATTTTATATATAGGGTAAGTCCACCAGTGATTCACACTTTTAGAGCAATCTCTGGTGTTTTTGATGTTCGAATCACCAGAAAATATTTTTAGAAGTCTTAAGTTAGTACATATGGTATGAAAGTTATTCAGAACCACATATATGTTAAAATATATACATTTGATAACATTTTTTTTTTTTTTTTTTTTTTTATGAATTTCTATTTGACACCCACTCAATGTTCCAGTAATTGACACTGCCAGTTTTTCATTTTATCAGCAATTGGCCCCTATGTTCCAGTGTTTGACACTGCTAGTTATTCATATAACCAGTTACTCGCATCCTATGCTCTAGTGTTTTTGACATAAAATGTTAAAATTCTTATATGCAAAATATGTGATTTTATTATTTTTCTTATTTATTAATTATTTCGGGATAGATGTCAATTACTGGAGCATGCCAATCACTGGAGCACCTACCATATATATATATACATACATACATTTCTTTTAAAAATAGTGTTTTAAAGTAAGAAACAATTATTAAATATTGTTTCTATAATCAACAAAAGCATTCCAGTATTCATGTTTTCACACAAAATTGAATTTATGATATGCTTTTCAGAAAAATAAATAAATAAATACATAAATAAACTTAACGAGACGGATATTTTTTTTTTTTTATTAAATTTTTCATTTTCACAAAGGAAAAATCTGTAAAAAACTGTTAATGCATATTATGCAGTTTTGTAGTTGCAGACAATCATTTAAAGCAATTTCTTGATATTTGTACGAATTATCTTATTAATACTGTGAATGATTTTTTTTTTAGGTGTGGGGGTGGAGGGAGAGAATTCCATAGTGTGGTGACTAATTATATATAATTTAGTCTTTTGGAATTTGAGAAGAGTATTCTAAATACACCAAAGAGAAAAAACTGCCTGATATAATAATCTTATAAATGACATTCGATACAACAGCAAATACAGTAGTCCAGATCGCTATTTCCTATAAAAATGTTAATTCCGTCCAGAAAAGTTGTCTTATAACCAGATGTGTGTTATGTGATAATACAATAATACAATAATAGCAAAAAGGGCATTTAATTTTGATTTTCTTTGAGAAAAAAAAATCATATAAATTTAAATAATGCATGTGTAATTTTCGGTGTTCAAAAAACACGAAACAACGCAATTCAATGTATTTGCGACTGCGCAATTCAAAACAGTGAATTTTATTAAATTTATTGATTTTCAAAAAATAAAGAAGAATATTCGTCTCTAATAAATTAATCTGTCTCTTTCTATTTCTTCCTACAAAGATTTTAATATCATTTTTTATTGAAAAATAAGTGACAAATTTTAGTAGCAAATAATAGTAGAGAATGTGGAGAATTTTTGAGAAGTGATAATAAAGTTACATTTATTATATTATTTATGACATCTAATATACAAAAACTAGCACTCTTTGTCTGCTTTACTGGTCTGTACGATGAAAAAAAGATGAATTTTTTTTCATGAACACCGAAATACATTTTTATTTAAATCGATCATATTTTTTCTCAGGAAAGAAATTAATTTGGAAAATATTAAGAATTCAGAAGTCCAGGGACTATCATTTTAGGGGTGAACTTCTCCTTCGCAATTACATTGTAGGCTTTAAATGGATATATGACATGTAGAAATAAAAAAATCTACCAAAATCTTCCATTTATCTTACCTATACCCATTACTACAAAACTGCAAATCACTAGTACTGCCATCCAGCTTTGTGCGTCCTTTAATCTATCTCTCTATCTACTCAATATTTTATTTGTAAAAATTTCCATATGTATAAATTGTAACAATGCGTATAAATATCAAAATAGGTTATTAGAAACCAGAATTTGTTACTAAAAAAAATAAAATAAAATGGTAACAATTTAATTAAATAAAGGAAAAAATTCATAATACTCATCTGAATACATCTATTATATCCCTCATTCACAGAAGCAGAAAATCATAAAGCTATTTGCATAAATTACAGTTAATAAAGGAGATGAAAGAAAAACTTATTAAAAACTTACTAATTTTGAAAATGCTCTATCTCTCTCTCTCTGCACACACCCACACACCCACACACATTTGCATATATATAGTGTGTATATATATATATATATATTGAAAACCTTTTCAAACATTGAAGAGATGAAAACAAGAAACATTGAAAAAAATAAAACAGAAAAATTCAAAAATAGATTGCGATTTTCAAACATCCAGAAATTGAAACATGCAAATTCATTACGTTTTCAAGGGTATAGAATGAATGTTGAGTGTAAAGTAGGTGTTATTTCTGTCTTGTTGTATGCATATTGCTAAATATTTACAACAAGCTACACCCTATAACACCACCAAAAAAGAGAAAATTAAAACTGAAAAGATATGTGAAAACCATATGAAAATCAAACATTTTGATCCATGCAGCATATTCAATATTATTAATGGAAAATACTAATAAAAATAGTTAAATGAAATACTAGTATTAATTAATAAAACTAAAGTATAACATACATTACACATGAAAAACTAGTATAAGTAGTTTGCACCCTTGGACGTAAAACCAGAAAACGAGACATACATGTGGCTGTATATATATATATATATATATATATAGATAGATAGATAGATAGATAGATAATAAATAAAGTACATCCACTAATTCACAGACAGACTGACTAAAGTGACTTATCAATGCACTGCGATATCTATTGGGGTGAGAGGTTTGAAAGTCGGTCAGATCATAGAACAAATAACTTAAGTACATGCTAAAACGGGATTTTTAGAAATTCTTCTCTCCTCCTCCCGAAGATGCGGAAAGTGGTGTAGTGTATGATTATTGCGCCTCCCCTAATGAACTCAGATTAATATATATACAACACATACATTTTTTGAGAAATTCTGAAATTATTCCCGGGCACTACGGAGGAGGGCTAACGAACAGATATATAGATGGACAGGCAGATATGTAGGTGAATAATTCAAATGATATTCACACTTAGAAATTGTTGGAAAATGTTGAAAACGCTTAATGTAAACGAAAATGCCATAGCAGCAAATTTCCAGTAATAGCCGTTAATGTGGTTGAATATTCTTGTGTGGTAATATAAATATTAATGCTAATCATACTATATTGTATCGAAAACAATCTTTTGTGTATAAGAATAACATTATTTTGATTTCATTAAGATTTGTAAGCAAAGTAAAGTTATTAAAATATGTTTTATAGAAATACATCTCATAAAACGCAGTGCTTTGGAAAACTTTTGTGCGTTCGTGAACACAAACCAGAAGTGGTACTTACTGTTTTTTCCTACAAGAAACATCCAATAGTGAACTTGAATGAGATATATCAGTTTTAAGAAATTACATTAATCTTTAAGGGTGTTAGAACGTGGACAGACAGACAAAGAGGGGGATGGACAAAAAGACAGAAAAAACGATGTCATAAACATTTTTTAACTTTGTTGAAAAGGGTTAAAAAATAATAAAAACTCAATAAAATATGTTATGATTTACACTTGACTAAAAAATTTAAAAAAAGTATAAATTTCGTCTACATCTTGTTATATTTAAGTCTCATATTTTAATAATAATAATAATACAACTCTCTGAGAATATCGAAATTTAAATATCATTTTAAAACCTATAAACAAATGAGTGTAAGGTAAATTATAAAGTAATAAAACCTTAAGTAAGAATATAAGTAGCAGTAAGAATAAAAATGTTTTTCCCCTAATTCGAAAATACGAATTAGCCATATTAGCCATTGCGCAGTACTAGTGCAACGTTAAAACCAATCAACCAGAGTATAATTCTATAAATAATGAAAATTATTTATTGATATATGCAATTACAAATCATGACTTTTGGACATATATGCCTAATTTAAGCTTCAAAAAATGATTTTTTTACCAAAAAAGGTGTTAAAAGGTCTGAAATATTGCAGAAGTAATGAAGGAAAACATTCTGCTTTTGTAAATGCTAAATTATAAATTTAAATAATGTCCAAATACTACAATTATTGTCTTCATTTCTATCAATATATATGTTTACACTGAAATAACTGCTAACAGCGCCTTTTAACAAATGTTTATAAACTCAATAAAATTCAGTATTTATTTTATGCATAAAAAGGTGACGTGTGAGTAAGTAATTAGAAATACGTGGGACTTCCCGAATCCCCCTAAATTAATACGAATATTGCGTGTTCTAAAAATTAATCGTTTACATTGGAAGTTTCCCCCCAAAAATATAGTGGTTATTACGGAAATAATTATTGTCGTGCGAGTACAAACTAATGGGTAATTGTGTGGGCACACACGTAAAACACTTAAATCGTTTTTGTCGCAATCCTTCTAAAACCGAGGTTTTTGAATATTTTCATACCAAGTTAATGCTTTTTTACATAGTTCAAACTAATTCAAGCGAATTCTGTTGAATTCTCTAAATTGTATTAGCTTGGAAAATTTTTTGAGGATTTTCCATGTATGTCGTCGTCAGAAGTAAAGCCTTTTTATAATGTACTAGCTGGTCAAGCTAGCCGGCGTTGCCCAGGTTAAATCAATCAAAGAACGGAACGAAAATGTGAAATGGAAACAAAAATGCATAAAATATTTCCTGGAGTCTTGATTAGAAAATAAATAAAATAAAAAAATGAATAAATAAATACAAATAGTACAGCTTTAGTATGGGAAGTCTTTAGCGACTTTAAACATTTTTTGATGAAATAAAATGAAATAAATTTTGTGATGAAATAAAATGACTATCGCTGTTGCGTAAATAAAGGTTTTGGCGAGGAACGTCCGAGCTACTTCAATGCCAAATTTAAAATTTTGTCAAAAGATTTGATACTAAAGCTGTTCCATAAAAGAAAAGGAATCTTAATATAATCCAAATTATGACTATTTACTATTAAGGTGAGAACGTAAGAGAACCTCATAAGTTAGATATAAAGTTTCAATAAAAATGAAAAATATTGATTCATTGTATCAAAGAAAACTACTTAGTTACGTAAAAATTTTTAGCTAATACCGAATATCTCTATGAAAATATTTATCCAAACACGAATTCCTTATTTAAAAAAGCGCACCAACATTCGTAGCGTAACTATTTTTTTCTCTATTTTTTATTATTACTCATGCGGAATTGAAAATACTAACATCGCACAGTGGTCGAAACTCTACAAGTTTTAAATAAATACAGAAATTCAACGTTTTCTTGTAAACAATGTTTGCAGCAATTAAATATACACTTAATAATAATAATAATAATAACCATTATTAGCATTTTTATCTACATGATGATTCATATCCGTATGAATTTCTTTATCTATTTAGTTCAATTTGCCTCAATCCGAGTGATTAAAGTTTTTGTCTGGGCATTTCAACAGCAAAGAAAAACATTTAATATCTAACCAATATGTCTACAGCAGTCTGCAAATGAATGAAATTATATTCGTTTTTCTTGCCAAACTAATAAAAAATAAAAACTGTAAAATAAAGTCACAAAAATATGCTGAATCGCGAACTGTATATTATTTGCATATTAATAAAGAGAAGAAAGAAAGTAATTAGATTTAAAAAAAAAGAGTTTTCATAAATTAAATCCTTTTTAAATTTACGTATATGTTCAATAGTTTACAATTTCGATCCGTTGCAATAGAAACGCAGATGATTGAAATGAAAGGGATTTTAAATACAAAAGATAACGGGCATAAATAAATGAAAGTGCATAAAAAATAAAAGCATTTTTAATACCTTCTTGACATCGTAATAAATTATTTTTGCATTCTGCAAATCTGGCTACTGACACATTTCGAATGATGCCCCTTTCAACCCTCTATTCGCATAATTATTATGTTAAAATTGTACGACAGATTTCATACTTGCCTATTAATATATAAGGAGATTTTATTTTATTTTCGAAATAAATAAATAAATAAATGTGAATTTTATTTTACTTATTTATTTATTTATTTTTGCATCAAATATTTATTTATTATTTTAAGCCTATTTTAAAGTTAAAATGGGTTATTATTATTTTTTTAATATATTTTGATCCAATTATCCGAATGAACTAAAAACTACGGCGTTAGCTAGATTTTTTCCTGAGTAATTAGTGCGCCACATTTGCAGCTGTCAGTGGAACGGTATAGATTTCATAGCTAACTAAAAATCTGGGGAAACAATCTTTATCTATATAGATGCCCCGTAAAACTATGATTCTCCATTATCAGTATTTTGTCAAACTTTGTAAAATTTATTATATTAATTGAATATGGTATAAAAAGAAAACAAAATATAGAAATCTATTTACTGAATATAAAAATTAAGGAAAGAAAATATATTTTTTTCAATTTAGCAAATCTAAAAGATATTTTCAGCTTCATTAGTACCCTGTAGCTTTCTACTTTGAACTAAAAAACTGTTTAAAAAGGGAAATTAAATTTTTGATGCTATTACTTTTTCTATCTCAGGAATTCGACTTCTGACATTTCCAAAAGTTCTATTTATTTTGTTAATGGCAGGACTGAAAAGTACTAAAATTTTTAAAATAAAAGTATAAGGGGAAAATGTTAAAGTTAATATTTTTTTAGAGTAAAGTTAAATGCCTTCTTACATGATATATCATTAATTTCTCCTACTCAGGAAGTAAATACCTTAAAAAAAAAAAAAAAAAAAAAAAATCATTCGTAGAAATACAAAAAGGTATTTATATTACAGAAGTAATTCTATAATTGTGTAAAGAAACATATATTTTTTTTTTATTACTGAGAAGGAAGATTTTAAGTTTCTAAAAAAGGGATAAGAAATTGTATATTATAAAATGTTCCATGACGTGGAAAGTGTTTTCTCATACTAATTTAGCTTATTAAAATTGCTATACCATTATAATATACAATTTGTTCAATGGTGAGTCAATTCTTTAAACAGAAAAATAAGCCAAATTAATGACTTCTAATCCAGCTAGTTAATTTTTTAAGTCTAAAGCGTATAATTTAGCAATAAATCCAAATCGATAAAGCACATGTATCTGGTACACAAAATTTTAAAACATATTTCTAATAAAAGATTTTTTAATCTATTTTTTGTTTTACTTATTTATTTATTTATTTTACGTTTAATCATGGAAAAGTATTGCGTGCTGAGTGTTACTTTGGAAATTTATCTCTTAAACTATATACACTTTCTCACGAGTTCAATTTACAAAATAGCCTATCCAAATATTTATGCATATTTACCCTATATACATAAGATTGTTATTCTGTATTATATTTTGCTTGATTTTATTTTATAAATTTCATTAAAAAAATATTGAAAATCTTTTAAACTGTTGAATCTATTTATTTATTTTTTCAATATTTTCCTATTTTATAATTATATGT
This sequence comes from Salticus scenicus, assembly GCA_963930645.1. Classification (NCBI taxonomy): domain Eukaryota; kingdom Metazoa; phylum Arthropoda; class Arachnida; order Araneae; family Salticidae; genus Salticus; species Salticus scenicus. The sequence continues at coordinate 270,002,701 of OZ005652.1, read as the reverse complement.
ATAATGTACCAATGTAATGGAAGTCAGAAATATACTTAAATGTCCTAAAGAAATTTTTTTTATTTATCCATGATATTACTACTTTCCGAACGTACATGAACGTGTAAGGAAAGTATTGCAATCATGTCAAAAATCCGAATTTCATATTTTGCTGTTTCAATACGTTTAGAAATCCCCTGAGTCCATTTTCACAATTTTTACGATGATGTATGTATGTGTGTACATGTGTGAGTGAACACACTAGCGTCTGAAAGCTTCGCTCGAATCAGCTGAATGTTGGTACATATGCTATAAGTCACCGTAACACGAAACTTATTGATTTTGGTGAATTTATAGTTTATTACAGGAACACTAGTATATAGTTAGTTTTTTACACTTATAGTTTTTTACAGGAACACCAAGAAACATTCTTTATCATTATGACCTATGGGACCAAAATCATAAAAGTGCGGTAGCATCTATATGCCTCACCCGTTTGAGTTAAAATATTGTATACATGTTTTAGGTCACTATCATACAAACTGTATACATATTTTGGTGACTGTAGCATTTACAGAGTTTTACAGGGACACAAATAAAAATTGTTTAACTTTATGGTCTATAGGCTCAAAGTGTGACAGTGACTAAACACCTTATTCAAATAAACGGAAAATTTATATGCATGTTATACGTTACCGTCACACGAACATTATGAACATTAGGAAATCTAGCACTTAATGATTCTTTTTTCAGGGACAAAATGCAAATGTCTTTATCATTATGGCATATGGATTCAAATTTCAAATTGCGATAGCGTTTAGATGACTTATCCGATGAAGCTGAAAGTTTATATAAATATTATGTCACTAAATATAAGCATTTTGGTGATTTACAGTGACACAACGAAAAATCCTTTATCACAATGATCTATGGGCTCAAAGTTTAGTAGCGTTAAATTAAACATAATGTACTGTATGGAGAAAAATACTCAAACATCCTATTATAATTTTCTCTCTTTTGTTTATTTAACAACTCCTCTTACCTTAATTTATCAACAAAGCCGTTACTTACTCAATGTCCGGAAAGTCGAGTGGGGTCACTCCAGATTTTTTTATTTTATTTTTTTATTTTTAGAATTCTCTTAGCTTTAAATTACAATAATTTCTCTACTTTTTCCTTTACTTATACTTGCTCTGCTGATTTAAGATTAATTTCTTTTGACAATTTCAATAAGTAAAATAATTATTTTTTGCATGTATTGTAACATCTATAAATGTAACAAAATATTCAAGATTAAAAACAAAAATAAAAATAAAAACTTCAAGTAAATTAATGGAACATGACTACTCTTTAACTTTAGTGAACAATTAGTGCTGTCTAATGCCCCTTAATCCAGGTGATCAATTTGTATCTTTATCAAAAAATACATTGTTTTGTATTAAATAAATTCCAATGAATGTTGATTTTCTCTATTGACTTACTAGATTATCCCACTTCTGCCTTTACTGAAATCGTTGTATGACCTAAGTAAAAAACGAGAAATATATTATCTCCTTTTCTTAAGTTACGTAAGGGATCTTTTTAAGAAATATTTGTCTTAAATTATGTTTAATTTTTTTCTTATTTAATTAACAATGTTGTAGTAATGATTCAGTTCACGTTGAAATATGAGGTAGTGCCGTCCTGGTGAAAGTATTTGATTCACCTTTTATTGGTATAGTAAATACGTTTTATTTTGCAGTCTTCTTCTTCTTCTTCTTCTTTTTTTTTTTTTTTTTTTTTTTTTTTTTTTTAACGAATGTTTGTGGACATATACTTGATCTCTCAATTTAAGATTAATTTGTTTGGAAAATTTTCATTCAATAAAATAATTATTTTTTCCATGTACGGGAAAATCCATAAATGTAACAATATATTTGCGATTAAAAACAGCTTTATAACAATTAATTGAACATGGTTCTTCTTTAACTTTAGAAACCAATTAGTGCTCTCAAAGGGCATTTAATCCAAGTGTTTAATTTGTATTGTTAGAAAAAATAGAGATTCTTTTATTTAATATATTCTTATTAATGTTGATTCTCTTTATATGCAACTGGATTACACCATTTTTCGACTTTCCCTGAAACCATTATACGGCGTAAGTAAAGAACGAGATAAGTGTTATCTCAGTCCGTCTGTGTTGTATCATAACAATATAAAGTTGTTTTAATGTTACTGTTTTTGGTAAATAGTCTACAAATGTATTAAACAACGTTTATTTTAACGACAATTTGATTGAATTATACTTAAAATATCTACACACAAGAAAGAATATGTAATATTTTTATTTTTTCTTAAACATAAAAATCATTACTAAACCCTTATGATAATGAAGTTTTTAGTGTATGATTTTAAAAAGAATATGGAACTTTTCATATATTACATAGATATGAATTTAAATTTAAAGAGAATATTTTTCTGTTAACAGATTAATCAGATTTAGATCATTTGAGAGTGTTTTTAATTTTTAATAAGTAGTTCTCATGACTGCTTTGAAAACACATATACACATACAAGTTACTATACTGATTATATCTTCATTATTTTATTTACATTCGATTACCCATGCATTTAAAAGAAAAAATTGCAAACTTCATTTTTTTTTTTTTTTTTTTTCATAGATTTTTTTTTAGTAATTAAATCCTTTATTAGCTGGCCACAAAACGTACGAAAAAAAGTGCCTAAAAACTAAAGCAGTGTTTTTAGTTTTGTACGCTACCGTAATCTCTAGTTAAAAATAAATTTTTCTCACTGTAAAGAATCTATCGGTTCGATATCCTGGTAAATTGTAAAATTTATTGTTATCTGTATCTGAATTCAAATTAAAATAATTAATATAAGAGTAATTCAGAAGACTGAAGTTAATATGGAATTTGTTTTGTAATTATTCAACTTCAAATGTACACCACATTTTCATCTAATAAAAGTAAACTGTTAAACGTCATTTAAAGAAGAAAAAAAAAGTTTCCTTTTTTCATCATTTTATTTTATGTGTCACAAAATCTTCATTAACAATAGCCGTTGGAGATTTAACGCTTAATTTCTTGTTTATTAATAAATTATTCTTGATTACGTAAAAAGACAATTTAGGAATAACTTACTTTTCACTACAAAGAGTCAGAAAACAATTAAAATTTTATACAGCTGTATTGAACATAAAATAAATATAGAGAAAATAGTTTCATCACGAATCTATATCATAGACGAATAATCAAAATGTAGCATATTAAAATAATACTAGACACAAATATGATTTTTATAACTAAAAATGATTTGTGCATAAATACACACACACACACACATATATATACATTTCTGTATCTACCTGTTTATCTATGTGTGTGTGTGTATATATATATATACAGTGTAGCCATTATTAAACTTGGCCTACTCAACGCTCTTTGCAGATGTGACTAAAATGTGAATTGAGTTGAAAATTTTTATATAGGCAGTTCATCGAGCGCGCTCAAATATTCTGCAAACATAATTAAATAAACAATTAAATAAAAATTCCGCTGGGGGCTCATGCCACCTACAACCAAGCAAAGGACAAGCCAGCTATAAATTTCAATGCAAATACCTTCATTTTATTACAGACATTTTTGTTATTTTTAAAAGACTGTTTAGCAGTGAAAAGAATATTGTCAATGTGGTCTCTGTCATTAAGTTGAAAAATATGCAGCCGATGAACAGAATATTCAAAAACTGACAGTAGCTGATCACCATGATCTGCTGCACGCGTGCCGTTACATGATCCTTCAAGTCAGCCAAAGTTACAGTATTTCCATGATAAAACAAACTTTTTGAATGGCCCCATAACCAAAGAAATCGCACGAATTAAGATCGAGAGAACGGGCTGGCCAAAGAGTAGAGAATAGACGTCTAATCAATCTGTCATCTGAAAAATTTTGTCGCAGAAATCTTTGCAAAATGTGAGGATAACAGAGTTGAATGTCAAAAGATTTGAAAGTGCATATCGTTTCGAGCATTTTCACTCTAATATTTTTCCTAGAAGAATTTTTTTTATTTATTTATTTATTTTTGAGCAAATAATTTGAATTGTCTATGTACAAATATTTTTGTTTCAATCCACATTTTGGCTACGGCAACCGAGTGTTCTGAATAAGCCAAGATTAATTATAGCCACCCTGTTTATATATTACTTATTTCGAAAAAGCAACAGAGACAATTTTATAACATGGAATTCATGCAGTGTTAAATATAACATAAAACTTCCCCACTTAATAAAACGTGTTCCCTTAGAATTTTGGAATATTTAATTATTATTATATTAAATTTCTGAATAAGGGTTTTTTTTTTTTCCTATTAAAACGTCCACTACTTCAATTGCTTTCAATCACTGACATTGATGTTCAAATTATTGACGTTTCCCGATTATTTTTATTTTTTTATTTTTTATTTTTTATTATTTTATTTTATTTTTATTTTATTTTTATTTTTTATTTTTTTTGGGGGGGGGGAGGAAGTTGAGGGTGCGTTTATATGTAAAAATAAAACTGCTTCTGTACATCGAAACTAATTTTAATAATTATTTTTCAAAATCAAAAAGATGATTTAACAATGTTACACATTTATTTAACGTTAAGCGTAAATGCATTTAACTCAATAGAATTTGAAATGTATTTTTGAAAGGTATAGAGAAACTCTGATTTGCATAGTCCTCAAACAAATAATAAACTAATATTTATAGAAAAGAGATGCAAGTATTGTGTAAGAAGTACGTTAATAAGTTTCAGGGGAAAATTTAAGTAAAACTCTTAAAGTATTTATATAAAATTAAAATTTCAAACAATATGTATTGTAAAAGAATTAATAAGTACTTTGAACCTTTTATAGCTTTAGATACGGATCATGGCACTAAGTGCATTATCCAAACTCCCTACAGATTCAGATATGCCCCAATACTTTTTGCAAAGAACTTCTATGAAATTCTTTGTCTCTAACTTTAGGAAAGAGTTTGAGATCAAAGGTTTCTCTATTTCCTTTAGAAGTAATAAATTCCCTTCAATATTTCAAATTAATGAGTAAAGTCACGAGTAAACAGAAAACAGAAAATAACAGTGTTTAAACAAAGTACAATCATTGTCAGAAAAAAAGAAGAAATATTTTCACCGCAATATGCTCTACAGAAGATTATAGAATAAAATTTCAAAAAATTAAACGAATGGATAAAATTTACGATAAACTTTCGGTGAAGTTTGTACATTTCCTTCATAGATGATTTAAGATTTCTATTAAGAATTATTATTTAAATTAAAATAACTATGCACTATTTATATTTATTCCTTTATTAAACAGTATACAAGGATATCAAAAGTAATATTTCTAATTGTCGCAATTTCTAAGTAATAATCTAAAAAAAACGAAAAAAAAAAAAAAAAAAGAATGTTTGATTAAAAAAGTCAAAGTTTCGTGAATACTGGTACACAATAATGGCTTTTTAAAAATATTTTTATAAAAATATAAATAGATATTAACGCATTCCTTTAAGTGTCTTCGGGATAAATAAACTACACTGAAAAAAAAAAAAAAAAAATCGAACCCTAATATCATTCATGCTTATTCTTATGTAAATGACCTCCTGAAACCGAATATGACCACCATTTTCTCGGAACGTCACCTCTTCCCCCAATTTTTATCACTCTTCGGTAATTTTATGGCCATGAATTTGATTGGGAGAATGGATAATAATCATTTTAACTCTTAAAAATAAGAAATATATAATGTGTAATAAGTGATAAGTGATAATAGTAATTGATAAAAAAAATATAATAAATGTAACTTATAATTTCAATGGAAAATCCCCCCCCCCCTTGAAACTTCCTCTTAGTGCAAAGGTTCATATTATAGAATTTTTCTCATATTTAGGCCCTCAGAAAATATTTAACAGTTAAAATATTTCTTTTCTCCAATATAAATCAAATTTATAGTCATAAAAGTACCGAAAAGTGGTGAAAATAGGGGGCGTCCCACAAAAAAGTATGTAATAGGGCAAAATAACCGTCATATTCGGATTCAGGATGTCATTTTACATAAGAATTTGCAAAAAATTGTGTTGGGGCAATTTTCATGCCGAGCAGTGTAAGTACAGAGATTGTGATTTAATAATTTGATGATCAATGATTTAATTATTTTTTGATTTAATTATTTTTTAATTATGATTTGATAATCAATGATTTAATAATTTCCCTTGTCATTTTTAGATACTAGTTCTTAAAAAAATTCCTATATACCCCGAAATACATTTATGTATACTACAAAGAAATGATATATTTCTCAGTTATATTTTAAACATTATTTTTTTATTAAAATAACACACATAAAATATATTTTTGTATGTTGTTCTTGTTTCTAATGACACTCAGAAATTCCGAGACCGGCAGTGGAACTACCCAGATTTAAGGCGGCACGGGAGCGCCTTCGGTTTTCAGAGGAGCACCACGAGGGAAGAAGAACGATATTAGCTCTTACGGCTAAAAAAAAAAAAAAAAAAAAAAAAAAAAGATATCAATTTCATTGTTTCACAAGAATAATGTTTGTAGAAATTTAATGACTGGTTTATTTGTTTTCTCAAGAATGCTCAAGATATAAAAAGATATTTAATTCGCTGATATTGCTGATCAATATATTTCTATTTAGATATTTTACAATTACAGCAAAATTTTTACACGGAAAACGATAAACGTATATATATATATATATATATATATATATATATATATATATATATATATATATATATATATATATATATATATATATATATATATGTATATGTATATATATATATATATATATATATATATATATATATATATATATGTATTATTTATGGTATATAATTTCAGGCACCAAGAATATTATAAACACATCTTAAAAATCTAAAACGCTTGCAAAATTTATCAACTAAAAAAAATTTTAATGGTCTTATTCTATATTTAACGTTTGATGTAGTATAACGTACGCCCTCAACCAAAATTTGAAAATCAAAGGGATTTTTTTTTCTTATTACTTTTCAAGCTTATCTATGAAGATGAAAAAAAATATATATATCTGTTTTTTTTATTTATTATAAGAATATCAAACGGTATATTTATACTTTTTAAAAAGATTTTCGTTACTTGATACAATAAAATGCATATATCTTTTCTTTTTCTTTTTTTTTTTTTTTTTAGGTGAAGAAATTGAGTTACAGATTTATATTTACTCATTTTTAAAAAACGTTAAAAAAAAATATATATATTTTTACATTTAAATATTAAGTATAAACAATGCGAAGTAAAGTAAGCATATTTAATAACACAAAAATGTGTGTATGAAATAAAAATTTGTTTCATAAATATGCTTTTTGAAAAAATTATAAAAATACCAAGTTAAAGTAATTAAAATCCAACATTGTAATTGAAACGTTACGTATATCAATATTTACAAATATAATAATTAATTTGAAAAGTGAAAATATAAATATGTGTAAAAATAAATACATTAAATAATTATATATACAGACTTATAAGTCATATTAGTTTATGAATTTTTTAAACTGGTATCTTGAAAATTGAAATTTAGATACAAAAATACAGGGATTTTTAAACAATAGATTTAAAAGTTTACTATGTGCTCGTACAGTTGATGAGTTTTTAAAATATTAATATGAATTTCACAAATAGCACACACCATGAGTGCCGTATCTGCAATTTATTGTTAATATTAGAAATGCCTATAATAACGTAAATTTAAATTTTTTCAAGTTTTTATACTTAGTTTGGAATGTATTTTATATATGTTTGGGGCTGAAATTTAATTTTTGTCTGTCATGAGGTGGAATTTCCCCCTTTCCTATCATCATATTGAACTAAAATTTTGTATACATGTAAAACTCTGATGACAATACGTGTTCAAACGTAACGGACTTAGGTGTGAGGATGTATGAGCCGTAAGCACCCAACTCCAGTTTAAAATTTATTTTCGAATTTTAACCCATTTCCTAACGTCTGAAACAGCTGAAATTCGAAATATACCAATAATTCCAACGATAATACATGTTTAAGCAGTAACAGTTGGTTGGGTTTTACGTCGCATTAATGCTGAGCAATGGGCAATTGGCGACGGTCTGGGACTCACCCCTAGAGATGGTCCTCAAGTAATAGCGGGCATAAAAGAGTAGGTTGAAGCTGAGGGCATGAGTTCGTCATTCCAGTTGATTTTTTTAAGACTTTTCCTATCGACTTTTCCTATAAACCTTGCATACATGTATGATTCCGAAGAATAGGCATATTCAAGAAGTGACGAACTTAAGAGAGCAAAGGCAGGCAGCAGACGGACTAAGTCTATTACTAAAATTGAAAATTTGTTTATTTTTTCTTATTTTGGCACTTTCCTATCGTCTGATTGACTTGAAATTTTGCATACATATATCACTCCAACGTCAATACTTCCTTAAGGCTGCACATCAGTTAGATTCTTGCTTTTTCCTTACCATGTTAACTTAAGGGATTTTTGTTGCTTCGTTTTATAAGGGTGTCTCGTTCAAAAATGAAGTTTTTCTAACTCTGTTTTTTGAGTATTAGTTTTTGAATATGTCGTTTTTTACCTTAGTGTTTTTTTTTTTTTTTTATATATATAATTTATTATGATCATTTTTCAAAAAGTTGCTCACTGTGTTAAAAGACGACACATTCAAAGCGTAATATTCAGAAAAAAGAATTTGAAAAACCTTTTTTAATGAGATATTCTTCTGGATAGCATGGAAAGATATAAAGAAGGAATCTGAATAAATTAAAGCTTATGGGAAAGGTGTTTGAAATCCTGGGCCCAATACTCTAGTTATTAGAAAAAAAAACTAATAATAACTATTTTTTAATAATCTAATTTAACAGACGTTTTTCGTACGTGTATTATACCTACAACAACTGCACTGAAGATTTTAGTAGATTTTGAAGTAAACAAGTGTTTTCAATTAATGTTTTATTCGTTTTTCTTTATTTTAGCAATATCTAGGCAGTTCCACAGCTTCCTTGGTACTAGAGAAGAGTTGTACTTATTTAAAACTTACTTGTAACCCTACTCAGCACCAGCTAAATGTGTTTTTACTATTTATGAGCTCTTTATATTTATGAGCTCTCTCGTTCTCTGTGAGAGTTATTGCGTCATATCACAATCTTTTCAAAATATCCACCTTTCGCTGTAGAGAGATGATGCAAGCGAAGAATGAAATTTTCAGTCTTTTTCTATAGTGTGTCAATAGAAACGCTCGCACATGCCTCATAGATTAACTTTTCGAGTTCCTCCAATGTTGTAGGACTCTGCGAAAAAACAGTGTCCTTCAATGCGCCCCACAAAAAGTAGTCACAAGGGATGAATATGGGGCCAATCCATTGCTTTTCCAGTAAATGAGGGATAGTCCAAAGCAATTACTCCGTTATTATTAGTAACATGATTTTGGGACAACAGCGTCATCTTTCGGCAGCATTTGAAATTAAACGTTGAACTTGTGCTTAAGATTTTTATAGCTTTCAAAACAAACATGCCGTTTGTTTCATTCTTTTATGTATCTTCGTTTAGAAGTAATTAAATTTTAATCGGGGGCCGATTAGTAGAAACGCTATTTATATATATATATATATACATAAATACACACTGTCCGACTTGCAGATTTGGTCACAGAAGTATGAAAATTTGGTGGAATGTGCAGTTAAAAAAATTAACCAGATGATTTGACGTACATATAGGTCCCCTAATTATAGTGCAATAAAAAGTGGAGGAAAGCTACTCGCTAGCGCCCACGTATTCAAGAATTGCAAAATGTTCTATCTTCCAAAAGACTCGATTGGATTGATTTATGCTTACATGAGAACACCGAAAGCAGCTTTTTCTATCGGACGATTTTACAAGGATTCAAACTACATGGTTAAGTACTGCTGATTAGTCTTATCAAGGTATCTCTACTCATAAACATAACAATATTCCCGCTTTGTATAATATTTAGACCAGATCGATTGAAGAAGGACATTTAAACCATCATGAAAGATCGGATTCACCCAAACGTACAATAGAACTTACGGATAGACGAGATGAATTCCCACACCCCCACATCTACTCTTGACAGTCTGAAGAATGTGCAGGGAGCTTTGAATTCTCCAATATCTAGGAGAATTGTTTTATTATGTTTGGCTATAAGTGGCTTGAATTCATGTTGCTGTTTTCTAAGACTGCCTCTAATGTTGGTGTGTTGGTGTTAAAGTTAATCTCAATTGACTGCTCAAAGGTCCGAGGCCTGAAGGATAATGTTCTCCGTGTGGTCTTTTTAAAGTGTCCCAGCCCGCATTTAATCCGGTTTCTGCCCCCTACATTAACCGAAAAACGTGAAAGATTGCGTTAGAGTCGGCATGAAAATCCTTGGACGATTGAATGGCACAATGTGTTGTTCAGCGACGGATCTCCGTTCTTTTTTTCTACTGATAGTCGCCGGGTGAGAATCTGGAGGCCTAAAGGATTATAAGGATTTTGAACGCTATTGTTGGCACCGTATCGCTCGTGAATGTGGTATAATGTTTTTGGTTGCTATCCCACACGATAGCAGGTAACCCCTTGTACGCATCAAAAGCACAGTGAAAGCATAACAATATGTTAATGAGGTATTTTGAATCCCCTTGTACTATCATGCATACAGAGGCTACAAAATGGTCTTTCCGATCAAGATAATATTCAAGTGCATGTTGTCTTGCACTCATTATCAGGCAATCCTTGTAGTGTGTCCAGATTAGATCTTACTCTTCAAGTTTCCCAGATATCTCACCAATTGAGAAGCTAGGAGATGTGATTAGCCGACTTCTGAATGTTCTTCCAAGCTGTAATCTGAGGACGAGCTGTAATCTGAGAATGGCTGAAAACATACCGGCTTCTATTACTCCGAATGTCAGGTGACTGCTTGCATTGGAGAGACAGAAAGACATTCTTTATACTGATTAACGTGCATGAAACCATTGTATCTAAAACTATTTTTTTGTAAATAAAATCACTTATATATAACTATATATTCCTTATATATCACTTACACAATTATGTACCACTTTTTATATATCTATAGCAATTAAGTGATCTATATTTCGAAAATTTATGTTAAACAAATTTAAAGTTATATTATTAAGAATCTAGTACCTAAGTAAGGAAAATTTCCATAGAAACATCTAAAAAAATAGCCAGAAAAGGCTTAATTAAAGTTACTTTTTTGAATATTTCTGTCAGATATATCTAATCGACCGTCGATTTTAATGTAATTAAAACATTTCTCATGATCACTGTCAAAAGTTATGAACTCGAAAATGGAAGAGAATAAATGTGAAATATTGATTTCTTTCTTGAATCAAAACCAATGATTAAAAGAACCGAAATAAATTAATGGAATTTTTGAATACTTTTTCTGAAAACAAAATCTACTTTTGATCCATATTTTATGGATTTTAGTAATGAGCTATGTAAGATTGCCTTTATAAACTTTACGCATTGCGGATTCTTTCCATACATTTTTGAGAAAATATTGTAAATTGTTTTAAAGTATACAGAATGAAATAATTAAAATATTATATTAAACAATTTTTATTAATGTGATTATGAGTCAATTTTTATTAACTATTATTATTTATTTTTTTTTTTCGTTTTGTGTGTGAAGTATCATACTTGAACTTTTATAAGTTTAAATTTGTTTTCGAAAAGATCATTCCTTAAATTAAATATATATATATATATATATATATATATATTTATAACTTCCCATAAAAATTAAAATTTTATTAATGCCTTTTAAATAATAAAAAAAAATATACACAAAACTGAGTTAAAAAATACGCATTTTATTTTTAATTAAATAAAACTGCATTTATACTTTTTGTTTCTTGAATCAAAAATCGAATATTAGTCGTCGTATGTTTTTATAATTTAAATGCTTTACTGGTTTCTGCCGGATTTTGTCCATAATTAGTATATGCAGAAACGTTTTAATAACACCTAAAATTTAAGGTGCTTTAATATAAATATTTTAATGTTCTAAAATTCAATCTTTTTCTTAATACATTTGATAACTTTATTTGAAAATTTAATTTTATACATCTATTTCTACTCGATTAAAAATATATATAAATAAAAGTATTTAAAAATAAGTAAATATAGTATATTTAATTAATTTTAACTATGTTTGAACGTTTTTCAAAATACATACATAGTAGATGTTTCATCCTATTCTTATGTAAGTTAAATAATTCCCCGATTTATATGTATTTTTGTTTTATCTTACGTATTTGGAAACATTATAACTAGTATTTCCAAATCTAGGAACATTTTTATTCAAGATCTACCACTAAATTTTAATTGTAACGGTTGCAAAATCGCTTCGAAATTTAATCGTCACTTATATATATCAAATATCACTCCTTAAAATTATTAGTGATGATTGAATAAAAAAAATCCCTAAATTTGGCAACGCTCATTATAACAGCACGACTATACACTCATATATGTTTAAACATTCATATTCCAGTATTTAAATAAGTTTTGAAAAATATCACATATTAAGTGTGATATTTATAGATTTGTTTAATTGAAAAATCGAACAAAGCGTTAATTACTGTAAAAATGTATAACATGATAAAAATTTATACGTTGAAAATTCACATTTAAAACAGGAATAAACTACTACGTCAGAAACGCCAAAGAAAAATTATTAAGGTGCATACAGCTGTTTCGGTAGCCTAAAGCGTACCGTCTTCAGTGCAAAAAGAATTCTGAATCTGGAGAAGTACTCGTATATATAGGAGAGGGACCGGATTTAGTTCAACCAATAGGATTACGGAAGAGGTGGGGAGTGTGGCCAATAGGAATTTAGGAATCTGTAGCTGTGTAAACAGTAGAAAAATTAAGAAAATGTGGAGTGAATGTAAAATTTCCAACAATCAGACAAATAGGGAACAGCGAAATCACAATTTGCAAGGTTTTTAAATTTTTTATAAATATGAAAAGCTTCAAAGAAATCGAGTTCATGAATGGATTTAGGTCTGCAAATTATTTTAGCTGAATTAAATCTAAAATTATGATTTTCCTCCCAGCAATGTTTAGAAATAGCGGATTTGTTGGTTTCTTGTTTGCGGACGTAATTCATGTGTTCTTTTAGACGAAATTTAAGACTGCGTTTAGTTTGGCCAATATATGATAAACCACACTGACAGGAAATACTATAAATGCCCCAAGAATTATGCATATCAATGGGATCTTTCAACTGAGAAAAGGTGAGTTTATTGGAAGGCGAAAATATTATTTTAAAATCATATTGTTTGAGAATTTTAGCTATGGTTTGACTGGTTTTAGAAAAATAGGGTAAAACAATACTGATATTAGATGTGACTGATTTAGTAGACAAAATACGAGGGAGTTGTAATTTTTGAATAGCTTTGTCTATAATGGAAGGGTCATAACCTCTGTCAATTGCGATGGCTTTCAGGTATTTAATTTCAGATTTCAATAAAATAGGATTTGAAGAAATATTAAGGGCACGGTTTACAAAAGTATAGAAAGCAGCCATTTTTTGGTTAGGTGGGTGACATGAACGCGCATGGGGAGGAAGGGAGACTGCAAAATTTTTACGATAGACAGTGGTTGAAAATCCATTTACAGTGCGAGAGACGAGGATATCAAGAAATGGAAGGGAGCCATTATTTTCTATTTCATATGTAAATTGGATATTACTGTCAATTGAATTTAAGGTTTCTAAGACATGGTCAATATTGTGGTGAGATATGTCAATAAGCGTGAAGGTGTCGTCAACGTAACTGGTCCAAAAAGGAAAAGATATTTTCTTAAAAAGCTTGCTTTCGAAATAGTGCATGTAAATGTCTGCGAGAATAGGGGAGAGAGGGGAACCCATGGCTAAACCTTTAGACTGACCATAGAATTCATTTTGGAAAGAAAAAGTGGTTTGTGATAAACAAATGCGGGTAAGAGAAATTAATTCTTGTATTTCAAAAGATGTGAAATGAAACTCTTTTAATCTATTTTCGAGACATCAGAGAGCGCAACTTATTGGAACATTAGTGAAAAGAGATTTTACATCAAAAGAAACCATAGTGAGATTAGTGTGAGGGCAGTTTTGAATATTTTTTGCAAAATTTATGGAATTCTTAACAGTATAACTATTAGCAGCAAGAAGTGGCGCAAAAATTGTGGTGAGAAATTTAGCTAAATTATTGGAAGCAGTACCAATATTAGAGACTATTGGACGTAATGGAATATTGGGTTTGTGAACCTTTGGTAAAGCATAAAATCTGACACAATTAGCAATAGAAGGAATAAGATGGGATTTAGTCGAGTTCAATAACAAGGGGCAAGATTTTATAGCAGATTTAATTTTATTTAATTCTTGAGGAGAGGGGTCACGGGGCAGATGAATGTATGGGCCATCATTAATTAGTTCGGTAACACTTTCGATGTATTGTTTTTTATCCAAAATAAGAATTTGACCACCTTTATCAGCTTTAGTAATGATGATATTTTCATTAGATTTTAATTCCTTCAAGGTGTTTTTTTCTGCAGGGATGAGATTTGATTTAAAATTTTTAGAGTTCAAATTGGCATTATTAAGGATTAAATGACGAAGATTTTCTTTCTGTAGGTCAGTCAGTCGAGAATTTTTGAAAGCTTTTTCAACCGGTGCAATTAACTGAGAAAAAGAAGGAGGTTTAGAAATGGCAAAATTTGAATTGAGTTTGAGAACAGAATATTGACTATTGGAAATTTCCGTACTGGAAAGATTAACGATTGCATTTTTATTGACAACAGGAAAGTCGTTTGAATGAATAGGACTCTGTGAATTACGAAGCCGGGTGAATTTATCATTAATTTAATTGAGTATTTACGAGAACGGTTGTCACAATGAATCCAGGAATTGTGATCAATCAACATAAAATTAGGACGTTCAAAAGTTAACTTAAGTTTAACTTTTTGCACTGAAGACGGTACGCTTTAGGCTACCGAAACAGCTGTATGCACCTCAATAATTTTTCTTTGGCGTTTCTGACGTAGTAGTTTATTCCTGTTTTAATTTTCCAACGCCAAGTCTCCTGCTATTAAATTTCACATTTGTTCATTTGTACTAGCTTAACATTTAAATGCACAGTAATAATTTATTTATTATTAGAAGTGAATAGTCCATTTATAGAATCTTGCAAACTAATAGACTAGCAGATTGGGTGTTCATACAAAAAAAAAAAAAAAAAAAATCTATAATATTAAAACACAAGGCACTTTCTGTAAGACCAAAATCATACGATTTGGGCATGCGCGAGAATATTTTGAACCAATTCGGAACCAGTTCCTTTCTCTTTATGCAGTGTAATACGAATACTGATGATAGAGATCTAGCAGACAACAATATTTCATATGTCTATGGTAGACGCCTAATTAAAGTTCAATCATAAAGATAATTCACACGATTTATTTATTTATTCATAATTTCCAAGGCAGTATATTAAAACAACGGAATTCGCGAATTCTTATCGATTACTATCATGTACATTTTCGCTGACAGTTTCCTTATACAGGATAGCATTTCAGGATATTTTTACTGAGGCGCCATCTGTTACCATATAGAACATATATATTCCTAAAATTTTTGTTTTCCATTCCTTCAGAGAAAGAAAGAAAAAAAATCTTTTAAAATTAGAAAATACTTAGATTTATTTATTATTCTTTAAAAATTATTTTTTCTCACTTGAAAACTTTGTTTAGAAAAGATAGCGATAGATATTTAACATCAAAGTACGGCCTTTTTTTTTTTTTTTCTTTTTTCTTTTTTCTTTCTTTCTTCCTTTTTTTTTTTTTTTTTTTTTTTTTTTTTATCTAATTCTTATAATCTCTGATATTTCATTTCCATAATGTATTATAGAAAAACTAATTTAGAAAGAATTACCTTAAAATATTCACATTTTATACGAGTAAAAATTTACATAGTGCAGTTTACTATAAGAAATTTCCTGAGCAAATTAACTTGCTAAAATATTAGATTCATTCTTATTATTTATTTATTTATTTATTTTTAACAGTATATTTTTGTTGAAATACACTATTTTGATTAAAAAATATATATATTATTTTATTTTACAATGTTAAGGTAAAATGAAATAAAATAAAATAAAATAAATTATTCAATCAAAATCAAGTAAAGATTATTTATTTATTTTTAAGTAGCAAAGCCTATTTCTAAGTGCAAATATATTATAATTGCAGAATATGAAGAAAACACAAAACACTATTAAAATTTATTTAAAATTAAGTTATTTTGTCTTATAAATTTCTGTGATTTAAAAAATATTTTTATAAATAAATAAATGAAATAAAATAAAACTCTTTCATATCTTTGAGATTTTTCTTTTTACATAGATAGGTTATAGATGGCACCACTGTCATATTATAATTGAAATGGAATATTGATATATTGATATATTATTCAACAGATTTTATTTTCTTGCTATGTACAGTGGGTAGCAAAATAATTGAAGCCCTAGCAATAATTTCTATTTAAATTATTTCCGCTTAATACCATTTTGTAAATATTTGTCGAGTCAAAGTCTTAGTCTTATGCTATTTGTAGAAAAATATGTTGGAGATAAAAACTAATGATCAAATTAAAATAATATGTAGGAAAATTATTGATGTGTGCTTTTTTCTCCATTCTCACCATAATTTATAAATTCTATCTTTCTTTTAATTACTCCAAACATTATTTTGGTCATATTTAAAGTAAAATTAGAAAAAATCTTGGGATTTTATCTTTATTATTCGGAGTACGCTTAAATTTTGTATACTGAATTTTCATGAAATTTATTCCCCCTTCTCCTCCAACCAAAAAATAATTGATTATAGAAGGGGATTTCAAACAGGTTAAGAGTAATGCGAAAACACGAATGTTTAAAACTTTATACTGTGAAAATATTGAAGGCGCACATGATACGTCAAATTTTGACGGGTATTAACTATTGGGTTGTTCGATAAATAATGTCGTTTTTTTTTTTTTTTTTTTTTTTTTTTTTCATGTTTTTCAAAGTGAATTTATTTATATTAATAACAAACATTAATCAATGATATATTGATCATTTTTTTGAATGACCTTTTGCCATCTTTCAGTAAGTTGAAAAATTCCACGTTCGTAGAAGCCTTGTGTTTTAGAAGCGAAGGTTTTAAAAAAAACGACATTATTTATCGAACAACCGAATAGTAATAATAATAATAATAAGTACATGATAATAATAATTCCTTTAAATAATTCCTTTTAATAATGAATAAATGACGAATTTATTTACCAAAAGAATTCGTTTAATTTAGACATTTCTTCCGATTTTTTCACCACTTTCTATATATATTATATATGTATATATATATATCCTCGATTGTCATTATAACATTGACATTAATAAAAATTTCTCAAAATGCAAAATTTCACTATTGAATTTTTATTCCAGTTTTTTAATTATTTGAATTTTTCATCACATGATGATAAAGAAACAAGAAAACATTAATGAAACCGCGGTTTACTGCAAATTTTCTTTTAAAAAATAAAGACATGATACTTACAGTTATTGAACATCAAAATTTCCAACGGGAGTCTATTGTTGTCTGTCTGACGATCAATTTATCTCATTTACTGTAATTAAAGATGTCGTTCGTTATTCTGATAAGACATGAAACTACCGCTGTTAATGAAACTTTAGATTACCTGACTTTATAATAATGTGTTTTGAAAATGTACTAATAAGAAACTCAAGAGACATGTCACAATATTCAAAACCGTTTGTTTATTAGATGAAGCATGTTTAGCAATTATCAGAAAAGAAAATTAATGGTTATATCTGTGGATATTACAAATAAACCAAAGAATATGTATATTCATGTTTTAGTTTACTCTGAATTTAAAAACTGCAATGATAATTTCCTTTAGAGTACCTGTAAAATATTTTGAATTTTTTCATCATATTAATTTGCTTACCGACAAAATTCATAAAGGTAATGGTGGCAGTTTTATGTATCTAATACATATTTATTATAGAAAACAAAGAATAATTATGGAAAACACAGGAAATTAAAACTAATAGGATGAAGTTACATGTATGTTTTAAAAATAAATAAATAAATAATATGTTAATATGTAGGGCATAATTTTAATGAATTTCATACTTTAATAATTTTTTTAAATTATAATAATAAAACGTAAAAAAAAAAGCAGACGTGTCCATTTAATACTAAATGTCCTGTTTATTTATTATGTGCTAGCGATAAGAGACTGTGTACGTTTAAATGAGTTTTTGGTAAATTTATTAACTTAGAATATCTGGTAAATAAAGAATCAATGCTTTTTGAATCAACTGAAATCTCATCTGAAACTTTACTCTCATGTCTTTTAGGCTGATTTCTTTAGAAATAGCCCTATTGCAATCACTTAGTTTATCTATCTATCTATCTATACACACACACACACACACACATATATATATATATATATATATATATATATATATATAATGGATATATTTTCATCACGATAACTCCCGAAATAATACTCCAAATAGAGCCAAATTTCGGCAGCGAACATATCTTGTAAATTATCTTGAACAAGTTCGTTAACAAAGTTGTTCCGTCTTATTATTATTATTATTATTTCTTTCCATGAAAATTTCAAACTCGCATTATAAAAAGCGTATTTAAAGCCGGATTTGCTTTATTTTCATGTAAATATACAGCACATAAGGGTCTCAATCAAGTTTATTAATGAACTTTATCCGCCATTTTTAACAAAGTGACGGATATCTTAAGTTACGCGGTGCCACTTGAAATCAGGCTACCACTAGAAAATTTAAAATCACGATAACTTCCGAAATAATACTACAAATCGAAAAAGATTTGGACGGTGAACTCATCTTAAAAATATCTTGGTTGTGTTTGTTAACCAAGCTGCTTCGCCATTTTCTTTTCAAGTGGATACACTTGAAAATTTCAAATTCACATTGTAAAAAGCGTATTCCGAATTTGAATTTTGACGAATACATAGACCATATAAAGGTCTTAACCAAATTTATTAATGAACTTTATCTGCTATTTTTAACGAAGTGTGAGGTATCTTAAACTAAGCGGGGCCACTTGAAATGAGGCTATTACTTGGCTTAAAATTAAAATCACGATAACTTTCGAAATAATACCCCAAATCGAACCAAATTTCGACAGTGAACTTTTCTTATAAATATTTTTGATGAATTTGTTAACGAAGTTGCTCCGCCATTTTGTTTTGATGACTTTTGAGATTCTGAATTAATTCAAACTAAATTTATACGGTAGACTTATTTCACAAGTGCATTTGATATATTTGTTTGCCAAATTGGTCTGCTATTTTGTTTCCAAGTGCCGGCCACTTGGAAATTTTATATTCGCATTAAAAAGGTATTTATGAATCGATTTGCTTAAAACTCCATATGTACACAGCCTGCATGAATATTTCAACCAAGTCCATTAATAATTTGTAACCGCTCTTTTGTTCCAAAATGGCGTCTACTTGATGAGAAAAAAGAAATCAACCTTCCCTTCTGAATGAGCTGGAAGGACTGTTTTTCTTTTTATGATTAGTTAAACATTATTATTTTTTTTTAAGTATTTATTTTGTAACTTATATAACTCATAAAAAATTTATATATTGAATGACTTGCATATACCACTGATACACTCTGTTCCAAAGAAATATGTGCACCCTAAAAAAATATAGCCTCAGCTACAAAAATTGACATGAAGTTAGTGTTCGAGTAGATAAACAAATGATCAAACATTTAAGCGAAAAAAGCCTTTTATTTATGGGTAGCAATTCAAAGAATGGGTAAACCAGTAGGTGGTAAAGCTACCCCTGGTAGCTGTACACCGATTACCGGTGAGGCATGGGTCAATTAAGTGGCTGATGTTCCTGTGCTATAGAGTTTTCCATAAATGTTGCAACTGCTCAGCCAGGGCAGATGTATTTGGAGACGGCTGGAGTAGCTTGCCTAACAAGCTTAAAAAATGTTCCTGGCAGATCGTTCAAGATACCTGGCAGATCGTTCAAGAACATTGACACCTTTAAGACATAGTTGTGACAGTCGTGCAGTATGTGTCTGGACTTCGTCTTGGTAGTAAACAGCACCAGGACGACGTGATAGCATTGTGAGTACCACGGGCTACAGAATGTCGTCAACGACCTACGAACGGTGAGAGTATCTCGAAGCATGATTAAAGGTGAAAGGCTGTCCCAGCTAATCGAACCCTAGACTGTTATGCCAGGTGTTATGGCTGTGTGCCGCTTGGAAACAAATTGCTAAATTGAACCTCTGACCTTAATCCCTGTCGTCTCCACACCCATATGCGGCTATCATCAGCTATGACAGAAAAGCGGGAGTCGTCACTAAAGATGACATTTCTCCAATCGGTCACTGACCAGCCTCTCCGAGAGTTACACCATTCCAGACGACACCACCTCCCACAGAAAAAAATATGTCCTATTTGCTGCCAGAAATTCTCTGAAATTTTAGAATATACGTAATTTTTGATAAATTACGCGTATTTTCTCCAATTATAGAGAATTTATGGAAGCAAATACGACATAATTTTTACAGTGTAGTTTAGGTGTCAATGGCAAGCGTCTTAAAGAACGTTGAGACCTGAGCCCAGAGTCATAGATTCTTCTTCGAATGTTATCCCTTGATATTACTGGATACCTGAGATAGCACAGCTGGCGTTGAATCATTGATAGTGACACGTTTGGTTCAGAAGTGGCTGCTTTGTCATTGAGCTATCATTGGGCGCACTAGTTGCCCGGGGATGTCCGGAACTAATGAGACGGCTTGAGACTCTGTCTTCTCTAAATTACTGATTCCAACATCTGGCAACTACCATATCGTTCCGACCAATATGCCGGTCGATTCGTCTGTTCGATCAGCCAACCTCTCCGAGGCTTATGATGTGAACACTCTCGAAGTCAGATAACTATTCATACTGGGGTCGAATACGACTAAAAGCATTTTTAGTTACTGTATCGTGAATATAAAGAGTCAGTTCGGTTCTAATTTCGTGGCGCAATACCCCGCTTAATTGCTGCTTACTGCGCAGTTCGTAAGCGTGTTTCATGCTTCCACATTGCTCACTGGTGCTGCAAGTTAGATTATTTGCATAAGACAGTGGGCCACATTTGAATGTCGTGCTTCGTCGAGGAGTCTCAACTGTTTCTGAGTGCATATATTTTTTTGCAACTAAGTGTATATTGTATATTGACTGTTTTTACTTACAACCAATTTCATATTACAATGGTATATCATATTCAGTTATTTTAAGAAAATATTTTAATTACACAATATATCATTCCCCTTTCCAAAACTAATAATAATATTATAAATAATAATTAATTAAATAATGATTATTAATTAAAATGATAAATAATTAAATAATGATTAATATTATAAACAAGATATTTACTATACTGGAACTAAAAAAAAAAAAAAATATGTTTATAAAAATATTTCAAGATAGGCAACAAATGTTGGTAAATCCGTACAATCACATTCAAGTTCGTTACGTAAAACAGACCAAAAATGACCTAAAATTGAGGTTAGAATTCATATTAGAAAATAAATTAAAATGTTTCAGTTTCTAAAAATTAAACTAATCAAAATTAACTTCTCTAATAAAATACGTTATAAAAATTATTGGTATTTTAATAAACAAGCATTTTAGAATCCTATGTAAAGTCCCCAACAACCATTTCTAACTTCAGTAAGACTAAAACAATTACAATCAAATTTAAATATTAAGAATATCTTACAATGCAATCGATAATGAATACGGTATTCAATAGAAAAGAACTATCATAGAACTCTATCAAAATTTCTGAGAGAAAAATATATTTCCAAAGCGCTGGATAGATACGACTTGCGGTTTAGGTTAGTTACTGTGTTAAACAATCAAATTAGCAGAAGTATTCTTTACTTTAATGCAATTTACGAAACTCATTGAGTTATTTTTAAAAACAATATACATTTCTTTGCCTTTTGAAACGTTTAAATCTCAAATTTTTCTACTCATTATTAAAAAAATAATGATGCATTTTCTCTGTGTATTGATTAATTTTGTTTGTGAAGGGCTAGACAACAGATACATTTCTTATCCAATACTTTAATGAATTTTAGTGTACCGATATATATATATGTATGTGTTGCTCATAAATAATACAAACTTTTATCATAAGATGAATAATTTACACTTAATAACGTAAAAATGTAGCTTGAAATATATGACAAAAAACAGATATGATTTTCTTGACTCATTTTTATCATTCAATTGCTCTAAATTGAGATACATTTGATGTTCAGAAATTTTAATATACAGAAGACGAATTTTCATCTCATATGTAACTTAAAAATGCTGAAAATTTTAAATAAATTAATATCTATAAAAATATATACATATTTATATATATACATTTATTAGTGTGAAATACATGATAAGTGTAAAAGTTTTAAATTACACTTTGTTTACTTATTTATACATTTTATTTTATTTATTTATTTATTTAATTAATGATATATATATACATAAATTGTTATGTAATGTGATATGTTTCATATGTTTTATATGAAGAAAAATTTAAAATATTTGAGTTATTTTAAACTTAAAAAAGTTGAGATGGCGCCAGCATTAAATACGCAACGTACTATTTTGACACATACGTCATTTTATTCGTTTGACTTTTAAACTGCAAACACACCCACGTTGATCCCGTCAAAAACTAGCGTCTTTGTTTTATCTTTCATTGATAATGTCGAGTTTTGTGCCTGAAAAAGAACATTTGAGGTACGCATTGCTTTTCTTATTTAATCAAAGGGAAATGGCTGATGAAAGTTATCTTTTGCTGGTAGAAACATATGATGAACATGCTCCATCGATCAGAACATGTGAGACATGGTTTCGACAATTTAAAAGTGGTGATTTCTACGTGAAACACAGTGAGCGCTCTGGTAGACCACAAAAATTGGAAGACGAGCAATTGCAGGCGTTATTGGATGATGACCCAAATCAAACTCAACGGCAATCAGTAGAAGCATTACAAGTGTCACAAAAAACAATCAACAGACGTTTACGAGCAATGAGAAGATCAATAAACTCAGTAAGGGTCCCACATTATTTGAATGAACGTCAACAAAAATATCGCAAAGTCACTTGTGAAATGCTGCTTCAACACAACGTACGTAATTCATTTTCGCTTCGAATTCTGACGGGTGACGAATTTATTTGGAAAACGCGAAGCGAAAAAAATAATGGCTTTCACCTGGCAAAGCCGGTCTTTCAACACCAAGGCTAAATCGCTTCGGCAAGAAGACCATGCTCTGTGTCAGTGGGACCAGAGCGGTATTGTGTATTATGAACTCTGGAAGCCCGGCGAAACCGGTAATACACAACGCTATCGCCAACAAATGATTAATTTAAACCACGCATTAAACTAAAGGCGACCGGAATTGGCCAGAAAACATGACAAAGTAATTTGGTTGCACGACAAATCGTCGTCTCAAACAGGAAATCCAGTAAAAGACACCTTGAATTCGCTTGGATGGAACATCCTTCCGCACCCGTCGTACTCCCCAGGCCAAGCGCCATCTGACTATCACCACTTCGCAACAATGGGGGCACACGCTTGAAGAACAGGACTTCAACAATTTTGAGGAAGTTGGTAAATGTCTCAACAAATGGTTTGCTGCAAAAGACAAGCAGTTTTTCTGGCATGGTATTTATCAAGTACCTGAAAGATGGGCGAAATGTGTAGAAGTCGATGGCCAATATTTTGAATAAAAAAATTAATTTCCTTTGAAAATCATTTTTTATTATTTTTTTTAACCAAAAATTCCGGAAAAAACTTATGCATTCAACTGGTATATAGAAAAAAATAATATGCAATATTTTAATCTAATGTAAATTTTCTTCAGGTTATTCATTTGTTTTTAAAAACGTTATCCTATTGAAAGTTCCGCAGAAAATTTATGTTGATCCAAATTATACAACATTCCCAGATAATGCTTCACGAAATGATTGTATTAAATTATACGTTTTTTATGACTTGCACCATATAAATATATGCCCAATACTTCAATGCATACCATATAAAACACGCAATTTAAAAATTCAAATTAAAAGAATTCTTATTATAATTCCGTTAATAAAACGATATTTTCATTATAGAAAGCGATCAAATGATTTTCAAGTTTCAAGAAAAATGAACGATGCTTTTTTACTAATAAAAGATTTACAAATATATTTTCACATTTATTTCTCTTTTAATCCCTATAAGTGATTTAAATATCTTTATTTGAATATTAGCATGCAAATAAGAGAAAACAGCGTGAATCCGATTAAATCAAGAAAAAAAATAGTTTAAGATGTGATATTATTTTATATATCTGTGATGCTGTTATAAATATCCTCAATATATATATATATATATATATATATATATATATATATATTGAAAATAAAGAAACAATATAAAGAAAAGTATTTTAAACTAACTAAAGCTAAATATTGGAAACTGTAAAACACTATTAGAATATAAGAAAAAAAATGTAAAATCTAAAGATGAAGTTTGCATGAATATATAATAATTTCAAATAAATAAATTTAAAATGGGCTTTTTATACTCAAATTGTAATCAAGAAGTAGCAATATGAATTATGAATTTAATTATTTCATTTAGAATACGGTCAATATTGAAGAACTTTGTTTTACTCCGCAGATGATTAAAATCTCCATATCAAACTTAGAGTGAATCGCAGGCCGTCACCATTTAACCACGGTGTAGTCAAGGTTCGAAGTTAAATCTAAGGAACTCGACTCAACTTAACAACTTTGTTGTAATTTTGCAACAAATAGGCGTAATATAATATTTATAACTGTGCCTTTACCGTTTATTTTGGAAAATGTGTAAAATTTGATAACGACGATACATTTTCCTAACGATACATTTTTCTATTTTATGCATAAAATGGAGATACGTAACTATGTGACTGGAAATACTTTGGGCTTTCGTCTTTCCCTTGAACTAAATGGCATCATCCGAGGTTAAGGAAATAGTTTTTATTAAAAAAATTGCTTTAAAATGTCAAAGTCCTCATAAAGGATTACTTAGGTTGTGGTTCGAGTAAATACTAATGAGTAAATTTCCACTCACAGAGAATTTTTTGTTTGTAGTATCCATTCTAAAAGCAAATGTTTCTATTATTTTCTTACCAAGTTAATGTTCTAACTCGTCCATGCAAATTTTGCATTGGACACGTTCTCTCATTTGCTTTCGTTTCGCAGAAAGCTGAGGCTTTCTTATACATATTTTTTCAGTTTAAGAAAAGATTTTCAAATGCTGTACTATAGTATACGTTCTGTAAAATTATGTCTCAACACTTTTAGTTCTTTGCCATATGTTATTGATAACTTTGTTAGTCGTAACTGAATAAAAACAAACCAGATAACTAGAAATCTGTTTTAGAAAATGTAAAATTTGCATAAAAGTATAATTTCATTTATTTAATAAAATTAAAAAAAATATTAAGCTTCATTAGTAACTTTAAATTTTCTATTTGGAAAAGTTGAACAGAAAAAAAAGGTTTCAGGGAGGAAATTAAATTTGGGATGCTATTAAATTTCAATCTCAGACATTTGACTTCTGACATTTAGATACGGATCATGACAGTACATGCACTATCCAAACTCCCAACAAATTCTGACATGCCTCAATATTTTCTGCTATGAACTATTATGAAATTCTTTGACCTAACTTTCGGTAAGAGTTTGAGATCAAAGGATACCTTAACTTCTTTAGAAGTAATAAATATCCTTTAATATTTAAAGTTAATGACTGGAGTCGCAAGTAAACAGAAAACAATGCTAAACAAAACAGAATTATCAATTTTAAAAAATGTTGACATAGTTTAATTCTTTACAAAAGACATATAATATATTTTTGAAATATATATTATTAGATAAAATTTACTATGAAATTTCTATGAACTATATATATATTTCTCAAATATGAATTTTAAGATTTTTATACTGGGCTAAATTATTAATTGAAATGTGAACAACAGTACTCATTATCAAACAGTTATATATTTATTTATTTTATTTTATCGAAGGATGCAAAATCGACTATTTAAACACTACAATTTTTAAATTATAAAGTTGATGAAAAGATTTCTTTGACAAATAAGGGAAGAACCATTATTTGATTTTTTTTTTTTTTTGTCAATTTAAATTCCTATTCCACTTAAATTTTTGAATATTTTCGAATATTAAAATATTATTTTTATTAAAATATTATTTTGTTTAGCCGGATTTTATTAAAATATTATTTTTATAAATAATTTGTTTGTCATTCCGAATGACATATTTATTGTTTTAATGTTTCAAAAAAATAAGTGAATAAACCTTATTTGACAAAGTAAACAAAATGCGTATATAGATCTGTTTTTAATTAAATAAATATATTTTTTGTTGTTGTTTCTTTCCTTTTCATAATTTTTAAAAAGTATTACATCGTGCGTGCAAAAAATCGTTCCATTTTTTTTTTTTTTTTTTGAAAACGTTTTTTAACGATAAAAAGTCCATGTGAAGTACTTTTGACATGTTTAATTAACTTTTTAAATACATCATTTCTAAGATTCTTTCTACTTTTATGTTAAGTATAAATGAAATTATAAAGTTTGGTTGTTTTTATAAAAGTCATGGGTAATGACTTTTAATGGCCTGTGTAATTTCCATGAGAATGGTCAACATAAAAATATATTTGAAATGTTATTTATTCCAAACCAACAGTCATAAAAAAACACAATAATCCATCTCATTAATAAGGGGATGGTTTTCTGTTTACGGCAAAAATTATTCTTTGAAATATATAAATATATTTATTTTATGAAATGTATTTTAATGCACCAAGAAAATTAAATATGCATTTAAAAAATAAGTTATTTTTAAAATTCATCAACTGAAAAAACAAAGTGGTTTATTGTGTGTTTAAAATCTTGTGTAGTACAACCTACGGATAGAGTAAAAAATTGAATATCAAAGAGATTTCTTTTTGTCTTCTTTTTTTGCAAGCTCATCTATAACAATGTGTAAATAATAATAATAGTAAAAAAAAAATAAAAAAAAAAAAATTATTATACAAATAACAAACAAAAATTTATGTTCTTCTTTAGTTTTTTTTTATTATTATCATTTCATGAAATAAATGTATTTATGTATTTTTCAAAACATTAAAGAAAATTAAAAAATCTATATCATATTCAATAAAAAAATATTAAGAAACGACACTTAAATGCATTTACATTTAAAGGATAATTGTTGATTCAGCGAATCAGATTTTAAAAATGTAATATCATTGAAAATATTTTCTCATAAATTTTAATTATATTTATTCAGGAAATTAAATTTTATTTCATTAGGATTCTCCAATAAAGTAAATTTCTGTAAGTATTACCAAATTTATGGAATATTTTATTCAATATCCACCATTAAATTTTAATTCCAGTGGTTGGCTAGTGCATACGAAATACCAATCCTGAAAATAATTAGTGATTAATGAATAAAACGTATCCCTAAACTTGACAACACTCTTTTCTATTAACAAAGTATCGATTTTATTAGGAGTCGGTTTTTTTTTTTATTTTAATGTTTATTATTATAAGGAGATGTTTCAAAAGTAGAACATAAAAAAAAAAAGATAATATTTTTTTGTAGTTCTACTATTTTTTTTCAAGCTTAATACCAGTTATTCCATTACCAGTTATTCCATTCCAGTTATTCCATACTATGGAAAATGGATAAAGTGATATTTTGTTAAAAACGGATTTTACACTAACAAGGAAATATTCAAAAGGTGTCATCTTCAAAAATTATTGAAAAAAATATATGTGATTCTACTCTTCCTAAAACACCAGAAAAGGAAAAAATTATCGGCTGAAATTAATTACGGCGACCATAAAAAATTATCAAAATTAATCATATTTGGCTATTTCACACTGTTAGGCGATTGATTTTGTGTACTTGGCGGAAAAGCAAAGCACGGCTCTTTTCGTACACGGCAATCTTGGTGCTAGCAAATGTATCGCCTAACAGCGCTAAATCGCCAAATATGCTTAATTTTGATAATTTTTTGTGGTCGTTGTAATTAATTTCAGCCGATATTTTTTTCATTTTCTGGTGTTTCATGAAGAGTAGAATCACATATAATTTTTTCAATACTTTTTGACGATGACACCTTTTGAATGTTTCCTTGTAAGTAAAATTAAATTGAGAAAAAACATTTACCTATCCCATGTTAAAAAAAAAGTCTTTAAAAGAATCCTGCAGTAAACTGCAGGTATACTCCAGGTATTTCGGACTTCCTGAAACAAACCTTTACGAATTAAAAAAAAAAAAAAAAAAAAAAAAAAAAAAAACTGAAAATTTACTGGAGAAAACATGCTATTTTCATTTTTCTTCAAAATATCTGTTAAAAGCTTTAAAACAGTTGCAAAATTTTATAAATTTTAAAGGATTTTGGCCTTATTATGATCCCCCCCCCCTCAACATGGGTTTATTTAAATAAAATACATCACTCTATATCTGATTATATAATCTTTCATATTTATAGTGGCATATTATTTAAAAATATGTTATCTGAAGAGAATTAAGCAATGTATTATTTTATATTTTCGATTGAACACTGTATGGTATCATTAAAATTTTCATGTCTAAAAGTTTTCGGCACCACAAGAGACCGATACGTATGTCTCTCAAATTTGACAAGTGGGGAGTTTTCTATGATTTCTTTCGAAAACTTGAGTACTTTCTGTCTTAGAAAAACCTCCGCACAGGGGAATATCTACAGCCTTCCTTTTAGGCAATCAGCCTTATTCCATAAACAACTTCCACACACTTCCATAATATTATTTTAGGGCTGCAATATATGATTGAGATAATTGTATGTTATTGTTTTCTTTCAAACTTCTGATACTGCACCATAAAAAAAAAAAAAAAAAGAAAGAAAGAAAGAAAATCAGTTATGTTACAGAAAATTCCTCGCAACAAAATTACCAGAAAATATATATCCATATGCTATGCGAAAAACACATTGATAAAAATTTTCTGTACTTGAATATATTCGTACACAAAAGATTTTTTTTTTCCGTATTACTGATTATGAAAATTTTTGCATTATATAAATTTCTTCAATTCTTCCATCCGGGATTGAAAACAAGCCCACCCCTTTGTAGGTGACGACATTGCTACTCAATTTCTTTTGCTATTTGGAACTCCTCAACCCTGCTTTCATGCCAACTTTCCGTATGCAAAATCGAAATAATATGTAACACCAGATAAAATCTGTATCAATAGTTACAGATTTTATCCGTTCAGAGAAAAAAAAATATTTTCATAGACTGGAATGTAATTTTAAACTGAGTTTTCGATTTTTTAACTTTTATTATTATTATTTTCATAGCGTGTGTTCAGTTAAGAATATATATTGAAAAAGTAAAGTTCATTTTATAGTGTAAATCAAGAGCCAATAATTAACTAGCCTATATGTATGTGGATTCTATATAGGCACAACATGAAAGATTTTAAATTTTTAATTCTTTTAACAGTTTGGATTTTAAATTCTTCTGTTACAATTACATGCAATTCAGTTTGCAATGCCTGAAACCTTTCTCCGTAAAAAAAAATATATATATATAGCAATTTTATCTCACAATTAAATTTAAAAATATTAATGCTTTGAAACATATAATGAAGAATTAGCAATGGTTTTATTCATAACGTATAAAACAATCAATTAGCTTTTCTCTATCATTTTGTTTATTTTATTTTGTCACTCAATGGATATTTTTTACATACTAATTAAAATGAAAACATTTCTCTTTTTCAAAGATATAAAAATATCATCTGGCCACAGCTGTATTCCAGAAATAAATAGTTCATTTTAATCCAAAATTCACTTAATAATAGATTTTTAAAGTTCTAGATAATCTAGTTATAGTTATAGATAGAGTTACAAATAAACAATAATAAAGTGTATCTTGTTTATAACATTACATGTCCATTCAAAATAAATAATAAATTAAATTTATGTTATTGATTTATTTAGTTTATTAATTATACATTACGTATGTTGTAGTTGTGAATAATTTCCGGTTAATAAAGTGTGTTTTATACAAAGGTATTATTTAAATATAATATATGGCGAGTGATTATATTGTGCAAATTTATAATTATATTTTAAATAATGGTGTAATTAAAAAATAAAAATTGCCATACACATATCTACAAATATTTACTAAAACTGATTTAATTAAATTAGAACTGTTTCAATGAAAATTTCTGCAAGGCAAATTAAACCGATTATCGATTTTTATGAAACTAAGCCATTTCTGTCGATCATTGTTAAATATTAGAAAACAAAATACGGAAGAAAATAAATGTAAAACCTTAATTTTTTTAAAGAATCAGAAAAAAACTAAAATAATTTAATGAAATTTTCCGATGCGTCATTAAAAAAAAAAAAAAAAAAAAAAAAAAAAAAAAAACAGAGAGAGAGAGAGAAACAAAATGTTCTGATTATTGTTTTACACATTTTTGGTACTGATTCCTTCATGATTTGCCCGGTAAAAATATACTTTATACGACTTCTTTCCAAAAATTTTGAAAAAAAAAAAAAAAAAAAAGAAACAGAAAAATCTGATAAAAAAAAATAAAAAATAAAAAAAAAATTAATGTAATATTACAATGAATGAAACCTTTAATTTTTTAGATCATTAAATTTTCATTTTTCAATCGAATATTTCCATATCAAACTTAAATAACAAGCTTCTTCTTTTTTTTTTTTTTTTTTTTTTTTTTTTTTAAGTTGTTTTACAAAATGACAATATTTTAAAATTGTAAAAAAATTTTTTATTATTATGTTTTTAAAACTTCATTCAAAAATTGGAGTTTTATTTACACCGCAAATGCAAACGTCTTAAATTCAGCTAAAGAAAGTGTCTTAAATGGATGATCACATTTTAAGCGAAAAAAAAAAACATACTTTTTGTTTTTTGCATGTTAAATTAAGACATTTCCAATGTCTTATAAAAACGTATTTTTCAAAGCTTACTAATAATTAAATAAATGAATAAAGTGAGAGAATGATTCTGTTTTTATGTTGAAAATAGAATTTTCTGGAGCATAAATAAAATATCGATATTTTTTAAAAGAAAAAAAACCCATTTCCCGTCAATGTAATAGATCAACTACCAGTCCTCGAATGCGATACCAACGATATGTGTTGAAGTCTAGTGCATTATTAATCCCACCATTGGGGCACTTGACAACACTTGTTTGTGTGATAACACTAGACACACGTATTTGTGAAACGATTAGCATTTTTATGTTTTAATTCGTATTCTTTGCTTTAAACTATCGATAATATATCTAAAGAGGCTAATACAGCCGGCAGAAAAATTATTGATGCACACATCCACACGTTATATATATATATATATATATATATATATATATATATATATACAAAGGGCATTCCATAAAAACTGACAGTAAAATCATAAAAAATCAAGAAATATATTTACAGCAAAAAATACATTATTCTTTTTCAAAATACCTTCCGTGAGATGATATGCAACGGTCCCATCGTTCAACCCACTTTTCAAAACAAGTAGAGAAGCCCTTTTCTGGAAGCTGCTTCAAAGAACCCTCCACTGCTGAAATAACTTCAGAATCTGTATTAAATTTTCTGCCACGGAGCTTCTCCTTCAACGTCGGAAACAGCCAGAAATCGCATGGTGCGAGATCTAGACTGTAAGGAGGATGTGGCATGATTTTAATATTGCATTTACTAAGATATTGCTGAACAGAAGTAGCAACATGCGGGCGAGCTTTATCGTAATGTAATGTCCAATTCCCTACCAGTTCATGACGCTTTCTCGATATGTGTTGTCGCAAAATTTTCAAAATTGAAAAATAATATTCACCATTCACAGTAGTTTTTGGAGGCACAGCCTGCTGATAGATTACACTTTTAGGATCAAAGAAAATAATCATCATGACCTTTCCAGCAGATTTGGTTTGTCGGATTTTTTTCGGAGGCGGAGAATCAGTATGTTTCCATTCACTTATTGCGGACTTGGTAAGGGGATCATAATGATGCACCCGTTTCATCACCTGTTATTACAGTCTTTAGGAGATTTGGATCATTCTCAAGCATCTGTTTCCATTCACAATATTGGTGAATTCTTGTTTTCATTTGTTCTTTTGTAAGGTGATGAGGGACCCATCTGGAACAAATATAGCGAAGCTGTAAATTGTTGAGTAGAATGCGAAATATCGACGTTTTCGAAATTTTTGTTGATGCCGCTATCTTCTGACATGTCATTCGCCGATTTTCTTGAAGGATTACCCACACAGTGTTAACATTTCTATCATTCACAACACTTTTTGGGCGCCCAGGCCTAGGAGCCAGTTCTGCAGACAAAGGGCCTTTCTTGAAATCACCATGCCATCTAAAATTCGTAATCTCACCAAAACATTTGTCTTTGTAAGCTTCTTTCATTAACTTAACTGTTTCTGGAGCTGTTTTGCCCAAACGGTAGCAAAATTTTATGGCACAACGCATTTCGTTTTTTAACTCTGAATCACTCATCTCCATTTCTGTAGGGCAAATAAAATAGTTCTTTAAACAAGCACGGAAATAGGAAAGTAAAATCGTCTGCTTCGTTTAGAATTTTGTATAAACGTACAGTTAACAGTTTGAAAAAATCGCCTGCACTTCTACTTTTTAGTTTCGCGGTGTTGCCACTACGTAAAAAAATAACTCTCATTTTTTATGGAATGCCCTTTGTATATTGGTCGCTAATTTTTATCGTCAACTTAATTTTTATAAACAACATAAGACTAACATTATGTCTCGACAAATATTTACTTAACAAAACAGTATTAGGCTTTTAAGTAGGAATTATTGCTAGTGCTTCAATAATTTCACTGCCGACTGTATATATACTGTTATCTTAAATTTCATATGCAGAGGTTTAGAATTCTGTAAAATGCGTAACAAATATGTGAAAATCACAGCATATGATGATGGAATAACGATTTATTTTCATTCATTCATGTTTAATAGAAATAAACTAAAAACAGAAATATCAGAATATTTGTTGTTTTACACTTATATGCAGGTGAAAATGGGGAAGAAAACAATTTTTAAATTAAAAAAAAAAAAAAAAAAAAAAGAGAGAAAAAGAAAAGAAAAAGAAACAGTTAGATATACACAATTTTTTAAAGATTGTTCAGCTACATGTTTCGTTCTTCTTCGTTCTTCTTGCTTCGTTCATCTTAGTATATATATATTTTTTTTAATATGAGAATTTTAAATATATAGATATATTTTTAACCAAATAAGTTTCATGTCTAAATAACGTGTTTACTCGCATAATAGTCGCATGTCAGCTTTAAAGCAGAAAAAATCGTTCAAATACTTTCCCGCGTAAAAGAAAAACACTAAAAAATGCCATTTTGTTTTTGCATGTGTGTGTGCAACTGATAAAAAAGTTATTTCATAAACAGTAATAAACTACAAACATTTTGTAAGTTTTACTAATTTTATTATGTTTTGATATACCAGTAACGTTTTAGCATTAGAGTGTATAATATTGTGGAATAGATTTCCTCGCATAATGGACGAAGCGGGAATTTTACAATAAAAAATCGCAAAAGATCGCAGCTATTACAGGAGTAAACACGGTATGTTATTTTACAAATTATATCAAACATAATTCTATGCAAATAAGGTACACATCTCTAGAGTATTATTCCTTGAAAAGTTAATTTCACAAAGCTAACATAGTTTAAATAACTTAACTACTTATTATATAAAATAATATGATATTTATTGAATGTGAAAAGAAGCTTGAACAGAATATACAAGTTGCTTAATCCAGCTAAAATAAATAAATAAATAAATAAAATAAAATAAAAAATTGCAGAAAAACTTAAAAAAAAAAAAAAAAAAAAAAAAAAGCCGACATTCTGAAGGTATTTGGAAAAAGAACCATAAAATCTACAGAATAACTACAGTTTGGAAACAAAAAAAATACAAATATTTTTTTTTCCCTTAAAACTTTTATTGTTCCAAATACCTTCAGATTATCTGCAGTTTTAAGCAGCTTTTTCATTTTTATAGCTTTTCTGCATTTTTTTTTTTTTTTTTTTTTTTTTAAATCTAGGAAAGTAGATTTCGTATGACAACTTTCCTAAATAATACAAGTGTGAAAATCTAGACGCGTTGCTGTCTGAAATTTCGCATATTAATGTACTTCAGACATTTTTCAGTTCTCGCAGAGGTATCTATATTTTCACATTTGTTTATTATTTTAATACCACTATTTTTTATACATTTTTTGTCAAGATTTTAAAGCTAAAGCAATATTTAAAAGGGTAGTGATTGATTAAAATGGTGGTAAAATGATAAAACGTCCGTAAAAATAAGGGATTGCTGCGTGTACTGATTTTTGTGTCTGTATTGGTATTTCCGACACACTTCTGTCTATATTTAAGACGCTTCTATTTACAATGAATCTATTAAGTGCCTTAAATTAAGATATCTATTACGTCTAAGCTCTATATTAAAACATATAAGAGTCTTAAACATCTTTTCAATTGTTTTTATGTCTCTCTTTAGCTTTATTTCCAGTGGAATTATTTTAAAATGTGAAAAAAATATATTCATATTGAGTTATAAAAAATATATAGTAATATAATTACACAAAATATTTTGAATTACTTCTATGTTCTAATGTCTTTCAAAATTGAAAAATTGATTTTTTTTTTTTTTTATTACACATATACGTAAGTTAAATAAACTCCAGATTTTAGTGCGTTTGTGTTTATATCTCAGATATTCAGTGTTATATCAGTATGTTCACGTGATTAAGTGAGCTTAAAGAGACTAATTAAATCATTTATATGTGCGCTTGAAACGTATTACGTATTGGGTGTGCTATGTTTATATTTTTGCTTAAAATGAAAATCTACTCTGACGTTTATTGCTGTATAAATTTGCAAACATTTAGGGTATTAAAATGCTGAAATTCCATCTAAATATAACTGTAGTATCTTAACCTCCTGAATATTTGAGAGGAGGATAATATTTATTAATAATATAAGAAAAGCATCAAAATCAATAATTTATTTATTAGATCATATGAAATAATGGATATCGTTCTTGCAAATTCGAACGATAATTGTTTAAATAATATTTTAAATAATGATTAAATACTTAATTTATTTTTCCAAAGTAATTTTTTAATTGAAATACTTTCTATTTTATAATGTTTTGATATTCATTTATCATCAACATTCTCACAATAATAAAGAAAATCTTCATGATAAAACTTTTCTAGTTAATTTTTTTTTCCTTAATTAATTAAGCATTTCATCCTTTATATGAGAGGCAGGAATCATTTAACTTTGATTTCCTAGAAAGTTGCTTCTAAAGAAAAGCAAAATGACATTTGCAACGTCTGAACATCAGAATTTCCAACGGAAGTCTATTGTTGGTAGTCTAATGATCAATTTATCTCATTTACTGTAATTAAAGATCTAGTTAATTATTCTGATAAGACGTAAAATTTCAATTGTTAGTGATACTCGCGTTTTAAATAGTAACATCAAAAGATATGTCTCATTATTCGAAACAGTTTGTTTATTAGATGAAGTATGTTTAACGAATACCACAAAAGAAAATAATGAGTGTATTTGTGGTTATTAGAAAATAAATCAAAGAATATATCTTTGATTGCCCACGATTTATGAATATAAATTGATAATTTTCTTCGAGTAATTTTCTTTCACACGTATTGAGTCCAGTTTAAGATAGATTAGACACAAAACTATTTTTATTTAAAATTTTCAAATTAATCTAAAGAAAAATTTACTTTTTAAAATTTATTTTTTAATACATATATCTATAATAATTCTGGCTTGAAATTCTTGTTAGTTTTCTATCATATACAGGTAACTTTGATATTCTTAAAAATTTTGGACTTCAGATTTTTTTTTTTTTTTTTTGTTTACACGTTTTTGGGTTTGGAGAATCCAAAAATAAGAAGATTGATATGATGTCCGTCTACAGGTTATAAGTTTCTCAGTATTTTAGTTAGTAAGTTAATTAGTATATTAGTGTGTGTACATGATATCTTAAAAGCAAATAGACATAGAAAGGTTGAACGAAAGTTAGAGTATGACTTACAATATTTGCAAGAAACCTATTAATTTCTAACATTCTAATTTTAAAACTTAAGGTATTCAAAATCTATGATTTTCTGAACATGAAAAATAAGGCAAGAATCGCAAACATGACTGATCAGCATTCAAAAATAAGATATAATGATCTCATGAACAAGATTAACTATGAATTTTCCACTTTGAAGCCAACACAATTTATTCGAAATTTGTGAAATTTTTAACGTGGGGAAGTAAGATATAATTTCGCATAAATGCCAATCTTTAGAGCTATTTTCATTATAAAGTTGTCAACCACTTTTAAAATAACATTTAAGATACTAGAATAAACATAATTATTTATGATAATTCTACTTTGAAAGATTCGTAAGTTTTTCGAAATTTACGATTTTCTTAACATGGCAGAATAAGAGAAAATCTACATAAACATCCATTTTGAGGAATATTTTCATAGTACAGATGTGAAATCAATTTTAAAATATTATTTATAATACTGGCTAGAACATCATTGACTATGAATTAGGTTAAGCTACGAGAAATCGCGCGGTAGGAGATATTGTGCACGCTGGGGATCGGAGGGAAAGAGTAGAGTGGTCGAATTGAAATTTTAGGTGGTTGTACAACACCAACAGTGATGTG
Source organism: Salticus scenicus (assembly GCA_963930645.1). Lineage (NCBI taxonomy): Eukaryota > Metazoa > Arthropoda > Arachnida > Araneae > Salticidae > Salticus > Salticus scenicus. Next base: position 269,965,669 of record OZ005652.1, on the reverse strand, counting down.
CCGACTAGAATTTGCCTATTGATTGCTTCAAGAGTTTAACATAAAACGTGGTTAGTTTTTCTCGTTCTCAAAAATAAATACTTGAATTTTCCTAACCCTTCATAAGAATTTCAATACAATGGTAGTAGTACAAAATATTTTTAAATTGAACAATTTCTCATAACATACTGAACTAGACTAACGGTACAAAATCACTATTTCCTTAAAGTTGAGTAATTATTTAATAAAACACTCCGCAATCTCTCCTACCAAAATGTAAGAGTTTGTGCTTTTGCTGTTTAGGAGAGATTGCGTATTTAAAATTCTATACTAACAGACATTTCGCATCTTAATGGTGATAAAAAGAAATTAATGATGATGAGTTTGTTCAATGTCTGGGACTGTACCAAAATCTAACTTCCATAAGACATTTAACTAGTTCAAACCATTCGAGAAGGTGCACCACCTTTATGGAGACTATCCACAGAAACTGAAATTGAACTTTATTCAGGAGTGGCACAATCGACAAAAGCTACACTTCTGATGGTATTTACCTCTAGAATGCTGTTAGCCTATGAGAAATTTATCGCAAAGCATTTAAATGTTATTGTATATCTATTTAGATTTACAATGCTTTCAAGCATGATGCTGGATTTGTGCAGCTGTCAGTTGCTTAAATGGAAGAGATAAACCTAAATGCAAGCAAAAAATATCAGCTTACTCAATATTCTTTTTAACGAATGTAATCGTCTAAATTTCAATAAAAAGAGATAAATAAAATAAATGTAAAGGATTTCAAAGCATAAAGAATTTTCGAACGTAAAGGATATTTTGGCGGAAGATTGTGAGGAAAAACCTTTAATAAATACTAAAAGGTGGGCGTATTCTGCGCTTAAAAGTAGGCGGGACTATCCACATATCATTGCACGTATGGTGTGCTAATATATATATATATATATATATACTAGCAGGCTACGCCCGCTTCGCTGGTCACTATTTTTAAATGAATCACAATAATTAATGAATTCTCAAAATTGCATTAATTTTTATCATGTGATAAAAAAAGAAAAAAAAAATCTGATCAGGAAAAATGTCGCACCGGGTCCCCACTGCCTTCGGCAGCGTAGACCCGTGCACTGCGCGCAAGTATTCCTTCACCATCCTTATGACTTCTCAAAATTCCATGTTATTACTCATAAACTTTCATTCTCAAGAAAAGGAATTAAAAAATATATCATTTAGCATCGGGTAAAAACTCACACCGGGACACCACTGCCTTCGGCAGCGCAGACCCATGCGCGCTGCGCGCGCACGTTTGAGGATATACGTGCGCTGTACACGCATATTCCTTCTCAACTCAAACTTTTATTAAGAAAATTAAATTTTAAAAAAATCTTTTATCATCGGGTAAAAACTCGCACCGGGTCCCAAACCCATGCGCGCTGCGCGCCTATTCCTTCCCCACCGTTCCAGCCCCTCCTAATTAACTTGCATATACCAATTTTGAACGGTCTTACTCAATTAGCTGAGATGCAAAAGAAAACCTGATCAGGACACTTTAAATTGTAAATCAGGTGAAATCTCGAATTCCACTTTCGATAATGTAAAAGAACTTTAAAATATCTTTCGAACGATGTATTAAAAATAATTTAATCATAATTAGAATATGAAATATTGAAATTAAAAATATTACAGCGCCATCTGGCGGTAGAAATTTCTGTAATCTATTGTTCCATTCCAGATTAACAAAGCTTTCAAATGATGTATTACTCATGAAATTATTTTAATTAGTAGATGAGATACAAAAGAAAACCTAATCAGGACACCTCAAATCGTGTAAATCGGGTGAAATCTCGAATTCCATTTTCGATAATGCAAAAGTACTTTAAAATGTGTATCAACTAAAATAAGCTTTCAAATGATGTATTACTTATGAATTTTTTTAATTAATAATTGAGATACAAAAAAAAAAACTGATTCAGGGCACCTCAAAACGTGTAAATCTGGTGAAAACTTTCAATAATTTAAAAGAACTTTAAAATATCTTTCGAATGCTGTATTAAAAATAATTTAATCATAATTAGAAATTGAAATATTGAAATTTTAAAATATTACAGCGCCATCTGGCGGTACAACTTTCTGTATTCCACTGTTCGAAAAGCTTTCTAATGATGTATTACTTACGAAATTATTTTAATTAGTAGCTGAGATACAAAAGAAAACTAATTCAGGAGACCTCAAAACGTGTAAATCTGGTGAAAACTGTCGATAATATAAAAGAACTTTAAAATATCTTTCGAATGATGCATTAAAAATAATTTAATCATAATTAGAAATTGAAATATTGAAATTTGAATGTATTACAGCGCCATCTGGCGGTAGAAATTTCTGTAATCCACTGTTCGATTCCAAATCAAAAAAAGCTTTCTAATGATCTATTACTTATAAAATTATTTTAATTAGTAGCTGAGATAAAAAAAAAAAAACCTAATCAGGACACCTCAAAACGTGTAAATCGGATGAAATCTCGAATTCCATTTTCGATAATGTAAAAGTACTTTAAAATGTGTATCAAGTCAACAAAGCTTTCAAATGATGTATTACTTATGAAATTTTTTTTAATTAATTTCTGAGATATAAAAGAAAACTGATTCAGGACACCTCAAAACGTGTAAATCTGGTGAAAACTTTCGATAATTTAAAAGAACTTTAAAATATCTTTCGAATGATGTATTCAAAATAATTTAATCATAATTAGAAATTGAAATAATGAAATATTGAAATTATAACAAATAATTAGCAATAAATTAAAATTGCGACTATAATTTGAGATTTAAACTATCCTATCTCTCAAGTTGGATTGAACTGCACATGGTGTGCGAATTTTATTATAATCGGTTAAGTGGTTTAGGAGTCCATTGAGGACAAACATTGTGACACGAGATTTATATATATTAAGATATATATATATATATATACTACTGGCCATTAAAATTGCTACACCAAGAAGGAATAATAATAACTGAATGAAATTTGTTCGACACATACATTATAGTAGGAAGAACAATTGATTAAAATTTGAAGAAAATTGGAGTAATATGTACTGAGAAAACAGTACATAAAGTAGCGACCTCTGTGAGCAATAACAGCACATAACTGCCTAGACATTGAATCGAACAGCAATTGGATGACATGTACGACGAGAGCACTTCATGAAGTTTTAACACGATGCCACAATTCATCGATCGAAGTTACTGGTGAGTGGTGGGGGGCCAGTCGCTTTTCAATGATTAAATCGCATTTTCATTGGTGCGATATCAGGAGAACCCGCTGGCCAGAACAACAGTCGAACACATTCGGCATCAATGGAGGTCCAGACAGTATGGACAACTTGCGGTCGTGCATTGTCCTGCTTAAATGTTGCGCTTCGGAGGCCTTGAACATAGGGCAGAGCGATGGGCCTTAACTCGTCAGAAATGTAATGGCTGATATTCTGAGTGGCGGGAATGAAAACAAGAGGTGACCGGTATGTGTATCCAATGGTACCACAAACCATCAATCCAGGTGGTGACTCAGTATGCGGCTACCAAAATTCTGATTACCCTCAAAACTGCATCACTGATATGGGCGCCATTAATGTGTGATCAACGATGAACCTGGACTCAGGAATGGCGTGAAGTCACTTTTCAGACAAATCACAATCCAGCATCAAGATTGCAGTATCCGTATTTAACGGCATTATGAGTAATGCACATTGCCAGCTGGGATTCATCATCATCATACTCTCCATCATTTGCAATTATGTTATGGGTTCTCATTGGATACACGTCTCGATTACTTCATGTTCGTATTCTGGCACTCTGAACAGCGGCCATTAAATTTCTGATGAGTTAAGGCCCGCCCTCTGCCCTGTATTCGAGGCCTCCGTAGCACAAAATTTAAGCAAGATAATGCACGACCGCAAGTTGTTTGTATTGTCCGGACCTTCTTTGATACAGAATGTGTTCGACTGTTGCTCTGGCCAGCGCGTTCTCCTGATCTCGCACCAATGAAAATGACTGTTTAATCATTGAAAACCGACTGGCCTCCCACCACTCACCAGTAACTTCGATCGATGAATTGTGGCATCGTGTTGAAGCTTCATGAAGTGTTCTGTCCGTACATGTCATCCAATTGCTGTTCGATTCAATGCCTAGGCAGATATGTGCTGTTATTGCTCACAGAGTTCGCTGCTTTATGTACCTTTTTCTCAGTACATATTGCTCCAATTTTTCTGAAATTTTAATCAATTGTTCTTCCTACTATAATGTATGTGTCCAACAAATTTCATTCAGTTATTATTATTCCTTCTTGATGTAGCAATTTTAATGGCCAGTAGTGTATATATATATTGGCTCGGAATTGCCTGTTAAAGACGGATACGCCGTCTGGAACAGGTTCACTTTTAGCAGGTGGTTGCACAATAACTTCACATGTACAATAATATGTTATGTGCAATGATTGTGGACAACGAGAGAATCGGTTAGCAAACGAGAAACCATCCTAGCTGAAAAAGTAATGTACTAATTTTAAGTTAAACGTGTTAAAAAATTACTTAGTATTAGTTTATGATCTCGTTCTCTATCTAATTTTGTTCTTTTTTCTATTTCTTTAATATAATTTTCTTTAAATAAATTTTTGTAGTTCCTTTTAAATTTATTTTATTTTTCTGATTTTTTTTTTTTTTTTTTTTAATTATTGGATTTGAAATATCCACTCATAATGCAAAAATATTTGTTTTCAAATACCTTACAACAATGTCATTCAAATGAATTATTATTATCGATAATGTAGTTGAAGTTATAATTAAGTGCAATCTCTCCTACCCATTTGCGCAATTCTACCCTATAAAGAGAGATTGCGCAAAATGGCTTGCTTAATTTTATTTCTACAGTTGTTTTAAATTACAGCAGAGCAACAATATAGCAATGAAAATGTATAGAAGAAAGATCAATTCAAAGTTATGAATCAAAAGTTTAACAAAAAAATATTATTTGGATTTTTTATATCATTTTGTTGAATTGTATGGAAACTCTCCTAGCTTTACCTTATTTTTTGAATTAAGATACCAACCAAAAACTGAAGAAATACACAAATACTTCGGATCATCCTGTATCTTAAAACAATTCAAATCTATCATTTTGTTGCACTTACTATATACAATATTTCGATTATTTTTCTTTTTTCTTTCTTTTCATTTCTTTCTTCCTTTCTTCCTCTTTTTTTTTTTTTTTTTTTTTTTTTTGGGGGGGGGGGGTGAGAATAACACAATAATTTAGGCAGATATAACTTTTTTTTAAAGATTAGTAGTTTTTTTCTTATAACACAAATGGATTTCAAGAAAATCTTACAAAACTTGCAGATAAATTGACGAAATATTAGAGAAACATTCTGAAACAAAATTCACACAGTACTTTTCGCTGAGACAAGAATATTTATAGTAAATATTTTTTTTTTTTTTTTACTATGCATGCACGGAAAATAGGAATTGTTTTATTACATAGGTTGAAAATTAGATATATTGTGCTACTTATGTCAAAAGTTCATTTAAATTGAAAAAAAAAAGCAAATTGTGGGCAGAAAAATCATTCAGATTTTTGACATTTCAAAGCGTTGAAATTTCATAAAGGATTTTTAACATACCACGTATATAATTTGGAGATTCATTTATTTCATCCACGTTACAAAAGTTCTTTTTGCAAAAATGTTACATTCAGGATCTTAGAATTGAGAGAAATAAACTAAATTCATTATTCAAAAGACACAAAAAGCACCTGGACAACATTAAATACAAATTAATATGCAAAAAACATAGAGCATATTCTACCGAAAAAATATAAACAAAGCAAAAAGGGATGTTTAGGTGGCATACTGTCATAACTATAAAATATCATTCAGCAAATCACTTAATATTATAAGAAGGAAAACTCTAAGGGCCGTATTCACCAAACTTCATTGAACGAGGATTAAACCATGGATCAGAAAAGCCGAGAATCAAAGCCAACACTGGATTAAATTCCTAAGGTATTCACCATCAGCCGATTACGTGATCCAGGGATTAACTGGAATAGAAATAAACGCTTCGTTTTGATTGTCCAAGAACGAAGATAGCCCTTATTCATAGTTCGGCTTCAATTAACTAATCAATCGGATTAGAATATTAGAAAGGGTGAAAAGCAAATTGGCAAAAATGATACACGCTTCGCTCTTGTTTACTTCGCTTTTGTTTACGCACGGATTAAGAACCAATTTTACTTTAGAGCATTTTTAAAAAGAATAATCACGCAGACGACAACTGTTTACGCTACGATTTAAAATTTTGATTGTTATGGATAAGAGAATCTTAAAGCTGTTAAAATTTTTTTCTGCTCAAGTTATTGCATTATTTTTTTCTATGGCAGATGACAGCCTATTATCTAACATTCGTATTAGAGATTCCACGGAATCATTATTTAATCGATAGCGATATCGAAATGCCACATTATCCAAAGAATCCAAATCATTTAATGCACCGTCCTGTTCCTTCTTTCAAATGCTTCCAATAGTTCTAAGTTTCAATATCATCTAGTGAGAATAGATCGTCAACGTCAGCCATGTTTGTTATTTGTTTATGAAGCTGAGCTACGGAAAGCGCATGCGGTACGAAAAGATCCGAGAATTATCTCTGTTAATCCTCCGATATTCGAGGATCAAAAACGAAGTGTTAAAGTAGCCGGTGAACTGCGGATTTTCGTTGGAGAATACCGATTTTCCTATAATCGAGCGATTACCGCTGATCCGCGGTTTAATCCGAGTTTTAAGAAGTTGGTGAATATGGCCCTAAAACTCACTGACTTAATTCATACTGAATTATCAGCCTCTAATGTAAGTGATTAATATTATAATGTATTAAATGCACTCATGGATACTTATTTTCCTATTGATAATAACTCACAAAATAGCCACGCAGAATTAATAATAAATAATGACTTTAATATAAACTGTTATATTTCAATAAGGAACTTAACTACTGCTCAAGTTTATCAGCCAATACTAAGGCCCCTGAAGTTGATCTCATCGACGCCAGAATCCTTAAAAACATTGTTTAAATTTTTCCAAATATATTATTACTATTATTCAAAAAAGGCTTAGAACTTTCGGAATTTCCACTGCATGGAAAAGAGGTCTCGTGATCTTTTTTTTAGTAAGAAAAACAGAGATCAAACACACGTTAAATCATATCGTCCAGTCACACTTCTTCCAATAATAGCAAAACTTTTTGAAAAAATCATAAAATTAAGAACAATGACAGTCCTGGAGCACAATAAATTTCTAGGCAAGTCACAACACAGTTTCAGAGAAAGGAGGAGTACTATAACAGCTGTAACTACATTAAAACAAATTTAAAATGAAATATTATCTAATTATAAATTTTTGTTCTTCAATTTCATTTCATTTCAAGGGACTTTTGATACCATTGACTAGAATATCTTGAATAGTATTCTTTCTCATTCCCTTCGTCCTTCTTATTTAAAATTAATCCTTAAAATTACATCAAGAATAGAAAATGTGGAACTAAATTTACTGACACGGTCCGATGGAGAGAGATCTAAAGAGGTTATCCTCAGGGATCCTGCATCGAACCAATGTTATGGTTAATTGTAGCAGATAGATTATTAAAAAGTTATAAACTACATGATCAAAATAATATCGCATATGCGGATGCCTTTTGCATATTAATAGGTGAAAATACAAGAAAAAAATTAGAAATCAAATGTAATCAACTAATTAAATCATTTTCTGCTACATGTACTTCATTAAACCTCAATATTTCTTAAGGAAGAAACCACATCAATGATGTTAGTCAGTCTTATTTTTGAATCAAGACCGTCTATCTTTAAAATCCAAAGCAAAACTTTTCCATTTAAGTCAAAATTACAATATTTAGGCCTTACTCTGTATTCAAGAATAAACTGCCTTCAACACCTTCAAGAAAATCGAACAAAAACGCTGAATTTCATAAATAATATTGGAATTGTTAGAACACTTGATATTATTAAAATATCGTACAATATTGCTACATTAAAAATAATAGAATATGGTTATGAAGTTTGGTTTGGGGATCTTCACTCACACGGCTATCGAAAGCTCCCTTTTGAATAATAAAATTGGACAATATAATATTTTAAAAGGCATTTCCACAATCAATATAGATAATGCTATCATTCACAAAAATACCACCATGAAAACAAATCCAACTTACGAATTTCCAAACTGTTTCATCAATAAAAAAATCTCGAGTGAATCGACTCGACTTTCCGAACATTCAATAATTAACAGATTTGTAGATAAAGTGAAGAGAGAGGAGTTGTTAAACAAACAAAAGAGAGAAAACCACAATTGAGTGTTTGAGTATTTTTCTCCATATACTACACGATGTTTAATTTAACGCTACTGAACTTTGAGCCCATAGATCATAATGATAAAGAATGTTTCGTTGTGTCCCTGTAAAAACCTATAAATGCTAGATTCACCAAAATGCTTATAGTTAGTGCAACAGTGATTTATAAATTTCATATAAATTTTCAGCTCATCTGAATAAGGCGTTTAGATGCTATCAAAATCTCAAATCTCAAATTCGGATTTTTGACATAATTACAATACTTTCCTCATTACAGTGTTCGGAAAGTAAATATAACAAACACAGACAATCCAAATTACACAACTCTTAAAATATATACAGATGGTTCAAAATGCCAAGGGGAACCTCTTGTGCTTTATTGTCTCCAAAAATAATAGAAATATACATAAATTACTAATCTAATTACATATACATAATTCTATTTTTCAAGCAGAACTCTTAGCTGTCGTAGACGGAATTAAATGGTATCTAAGTTCAAAATATGTAAATGTCCCAATAACAATAATAACAGATAATAAATCACCATTAGAAATACTAAAAAATCATTTTCCTAAATCGACATACTTTTATAATTATATAATTTAATACTTAACAAATATTTCTCATTAATATAACTTTCGTGGACAAGAGCACATGTAAGTTCCCTTGGCAACGAAACAGCAGATGAATTAGCAGAAGAAGTATACTAATAAATAATTCATATAATCATGAGATTTCTCTTCCTTTTCCAATCTCACTTATTACATCGACTGTAAAAGCTAAAATTCTTAGCCCTTGGCAACGAAAGTGGCAACATTCCCATAAAGATAGAGATACGTACGCAGTTCTTAAAACCGCTAATCCCAATTTCATATGCAACAAATAAAATATCTTTGTATTTTATCTCAGGGCATGGAAGTTTCCCCACTTTCCTCTTTAAAATCAATAAACTACCAAACTCACTCTCTAAATGTAAAAAAATAGGTAGACCATTTCATTATATATTCAAAAAATATTCATAAATTAAAAAGAATTTTAAATTTAATAGTAATAAAACAATAAGGCAAAACTTAAAAGCAATATTATTAAATCGTGAAAATTATAATAAGCTAAAACATATTTATAATACCTTAAATGAACATTACTCCTTTATTAAATATAAATTCTAATACTACATCCGTTGACTTACTTTTCTCTTTAAATGAAATGTAATTAATGTAATTAATGTAATTGTAATTATTATTAGTGCTAGAGGCCTATTTCAGTCGGTACAGTTGTCGAATTTTTATACGTCACTCTTAATAGTGCTAAGGGCCTATTTCAGTCGGTTTATTGAATGGGTATTTATTGAATGAAGTCCCCCCAAGGCACAACTTTGACATGAGTCCCCCCCAGGCACAACTGTGACATGAGTCCCCCCCAAGGTACCCCTATTTCAGTCGGTACAGCGTTGTCGAATTTTTTTACGTCACTTTTAATAGTGCTAAGGGCCTATCAGTCGGTTTATTAAATGGGGATTTATTGAATGAAGTCCCCCCAAGGCCCAACTTTGACATGAGTCCCCCCCAAGGTACCCCTATTTCAGTCGGTACAGCGTTGTCGAATTTTTATACGTCACTCTTAATAGTGCTAAGGGCCTATTTCAGTCGTTTTATTGAATGGGGATTTATTGAATGAAGTTCCCCCAAGGCACAACATTGACATGATTCCCAACCCAGGCACAACTTTGACATGAATCCCCCCCCCAAGGCCCAACTTTGACATGAGTCCCCCCCCCCAGGCCCAACTTTGACATGAGTCCCCCCAAGGCCCAACTTTGATATGAGTCCCCCCCAAGGTACAACCTTGACATGAGTCCCCCCCCAAGGTACAACTTTGACAGGAGTCCCCCCCAAGGCACACCTCCCCCTGATTAGGAAAAAGAGAAAAAACGTTGTTTTTCCGGCTATAAGACAGTTTGGACTTCCAACGTTATTTGTTACAGTATCTGCAGCTGAAACACATTGGTTTGATTTAATGAAAACTTTATCATGGAATTTAGATCTTCACGAATTAACTAAAGAAGAATTTGTCGATATTAACAAGTTTAGCAGTAGGCCTCTGGCACTAAATTAAAATCTGTCAATGTCAGATTTTCATGTTTTAAATAATGAAATAATGTCGTGCCTGTATAATTTTTATTGTTAATTTTTTTCTTCTTTTTTTAAGCTTTCCTGAAAACAATTTTAAGTACATATTTCTATGTATCGCCTATTTATAAATTAAACTAAAATCTTCTGCCCTAGCTGTGTTCCGAGCCAATCTTGGGAACGGTTTTGCATGATCGTAGGCAGATTTGTTTCAAATGTGGGAACGAAAATTTTTATAACCACGCGGTTTTGGACCCACAGTGAAAGATCAATGTACAAAAGTAAAAAACGTAATTTATGAAGTCACAAGTTTTAGTAAATAAATTAAAATGTGTTATAGTTACATGTTAAGTTTTTCACAAAAGTGTTTGGTTTTTCCCAAAAAGACTTTTTTAGCTGGGTTGAAATCATTGGATCTCCAAATTGAATACGTGGCATGGGATTAACCCCTTCTAAAATTTCAACTCTGGAAAATATTTAAAATCTAGCTTGTTCTTTTGCCGATAATTTGCTTAGTTTTTGTTCTATTCAAATGAAAAATGAACATTTGACATAAGCTGCTCAATATATCTAGTTTTAAACCTTTGCAATAATAATTTTTAAAAATTATATTTTTTGTGCATGCAAAGTAGAAACAGCTTTACTATAAATGCTCATAACTTCCGCAAATATTATACGTGTAAATTTATGATTCAGAATAATTTTTTTTTTTTTTTTTTTTTTATGTTTTGTCGATTTTACTGTAAATTTTGCAAAAGTTTTGAAACTCATTCATATTCTAAGCTAAAAACGTACCAAAAAAAATCAATAATTAAATATATATATATATATATATAAGAGAGAGAGAGAGAGAGAGAGAGAGAGAGGAGGGTATTATAAAATAGTCGGGAAATATGGAATACCGAGGTTTCGGCTTTGATTGGTGCTACTATCTCTTCAAAATACTATGAATTACTCAAGAAGGATTCCCATGAACCAATACAGTAAGAAGCAACCGCTTATTGCTGTCGTACAATTCTCTATAGAACAAAGTGTATTTTGAGATTTTTAAAAGTTTTTGCAGGTAAGATTTCAAACATTTAAACTTACTACTACACACGTAATTTGAACATTGATGTTAAGCAAAATGTATTCTCAAAGAATTGTATTTTGTTATACATTGGTCGTTTTCTAGCTGAAAATATTTTGTCCATCAATTTAAAAGTTCATTTTAAAAGATGGCGTGTCGGGTATTATGGAATACTAGGTATTTCATAGTATCACTCTGAAATTGACTTCATGTATTCAACTAAAGAAACAGAAAATAAAGATGCCGAATGTATCTTCTGTAACAGAAAATTCTCCGAAGATGATTTTATGAAGTCTAATTAGTTTTTCTATGGTTTAAACAGTTTAAACCACCTATTCCATATTACCCGACTATTTCCTATTAAAATCCATTTGTAACTTTTTGTTAAAGTAAACTTTTTATAACAACAACAACAACATTTTTTTGATTTTTTTTTCATTGACAATTCATTAGAAATAATTACACTATGTACTCATCATGATTTTGGAGATATTTATTAAAAACAAGTAAAGTTATTTTAATAAATGTAATTGTTATTCCATAATACCCTCCTCTCATCGATATATCTATATATGTCTGACTAAATAATTGTGGTATTCCCACAATAAATAAATAAGTAAAATACAAATACAAATACAAATATTGTACATAGTATGTGTAGTAACGTGTTACAGTTAGTCTTTTGCAGCTTGTGTGATACAGGACAATCCAAGTTATTGCGATTTTTATCGATTTGTAATTTGTCCCCTAGTTGCACTCGTAATTAAATAGATAGTGAAAAATGTGAGTTTATAAATGTTCTTTGCATGTCTAAAGTTTATTTCATCCGGTATTTTTTTCGAATATCGAAAAAATATCAAAAAATAAAAAATATAAATAAAAAAATCTAATAATTTGATCCCCCACTGTAAACTTGCATTATGAAGATAGTTGCAGTGGAAATAGTATTGAATTGCCTGAAAACTAAAATATAAAACTGGCCCTAATAAAAATAATCAACAAATTAGGGTAAAGTAAATGTATCAAATGAAATGGTAGGCAATTTTACCAACTATAGGGAGTTTTAGTAGTTTCCTTCAGCATGTAGTGATGAAGTAGAGCATTTTTAGAAGTACGCTTTCTCCCTGGGACATTAAGATATCCTAAGATTTAAAGTATGTTCAACGGACATCCTTATGAAAAATGCGGGGACTTTTATCATCAATATAGGGACATTTTGAGCTTTCTGTAGGAACATGGCAAAATTTGAGTTTGCAACACTGATGGTCGGTAGACAACTAGGTGTTCTTTTCAATCTGCAGCCGTGTTTAGGTATCTGCCAAATTCACTTCTCTTACTATGAATACGGCATACTCTGTTGTAAAAAATAATGAATAAAAGTATGCATGGGGAACTTAACACAGTCTACTTTTGCCAATTAGTTTTTCAAAGAATGATCTTGCAAATTTAGCAGTTAAATTTATTTAGATGCATAAATAAATATTTTTATATTAATTTGATGTCTTTTGAAAATTTTAATATTAAAATAAAAAATAATTGCATTCTAACTCATTATAGAAATATCTAATGTAGTAGATGAGGTTAGATAACCAGGAATTAGATCGCACCTGCTCTGATTTTCATGAAAATGTTACAGTAATGTATTTGACAGAAAAGAAAAAAAATACCCAATACTTACTTAATGATCACGTACTGTGTTACAGATTTGAAGTTAACCTATTAAACAAAGAAGTACTTTAAAACTGCAATATAATATTATTATTATTTTCACATACGAATTCAGAGAAATTTTCTATATTATTAATTTACTATTACATAAAATAATTAACTTAAAGCTCTACTTTATGTAGTTTTATTTTATTTTTATTTATTTATTTTTATTTAAAGATTTGAAATTTTTTCCTTCCCATTTTAATGCAATTTAAATTCCTTTTTAAATTCAAGGTTTCAAAATTATACAGCGATAAATTATTATTATTATTATTTATTTTTATTTTGCATTTAAAAGAAATATATACCTTATATTTTAGACCCAGATGTTATCAGTTATAATTATAAATTTTATTGTGAATTAAAAACTTAAAAAAAAAAAAAAAAAAAAAAAAAAAAAAAACTATTGCTTTTATACCACATTTCTAAAATATTAATGGTGATAATAATAATAAAAATAATAATATTCAAAAAATATATGTTATATTATGTTAATACATCGTCTCGTATATTTATAGAAAACATGGGAAATCAACATCGATAAAGTTATATTTAATTGACAATTATAATTTTTTTAATAATTTTGCAGAAAGTAATGATAAAATAAATTATGCTTTAAAGACATTTTTCAAAATATAGGGAAAAGGTTAAAAGCGTAAAAAATAACCATATTCATAACCGTATTCCATTTATTCCTTCATATGTCATTTTATTTTGTAGGTCTCATTAGCGATTGGACACGTGTGTTTATAAGGATTTCTGTTATTAGTATTTAGCTTTTGAGATTTAAAAACTAAAACACTCAGAAGACTAGTAGTACGTGGATTCTCACACGATGTACAGCCTAACAATCTACAATCGCTTAACTTTTATATAAATGCACATTTACAAATGCTTGTAATACAACTTATTTTTTTTCTTTTATTTATTTATTTATTTTTTAATTTATTTCGTTAAATCTAACACTTCTTAATGTAACATTTACAAAAATTTAACATGATTTTTTATTACATGACAAAGCTATCACTTGTCTTTGCTAATATCCATCTGCATATAAGAACGGAATATTATCATATAATAAATTATATTTACCGCATATTTAAATTATAATAAATATTGATGCCATTTCCCTTACCATAATTAATCAGTCAATTAATAGTAGAATAAGCCTGATAGTAACAAGAAATTAAGATTAAGTTTTAGAAGTATTAAGATTTTTCCAAATATTTCGTAAACTGCGTAGCTATCTGGCAAAGAGTCAGAAGATTCCTATTTCTAAATTCAAGCTTATTGAATTAAACAGAAATACTATGGTTAAATAAAATCAGCATATAACTTACATCGGAAAATAACTTAAATTGGTTGTTGTTGCTATAATTTTCAACCACAATGTTAACTTTTTTTCATATTAAATGCTACAATATATAATACACGTATTTAATTTAACAAACATTTTCGTATTATATACTATGAGCAAATCTTATATAACTGAATGAAAATGGTAATAGTCAAGGTGTGGCATAAAAAAATGCCTTAATAATGTAACGGATATTGAAAAAAAAAATTCAACACGAATGAAATGGTATAATATTCAAACAAAATTAGTGAGAAAAAATAAAAACACAAATCTGTAAATCACTAGAAATACCCCATATACAAATCAATTGAAATTCGGTTTATTTACTATTTTAAGCAATCAAATTTACATAAATATTATTTTTTCACATGAAATACATGAATCTCGAAAAAGAAATCTTTACAAAATAGATCACGATTACAGACATTTTTTTTACTATCGTAATTTTCTATGTATAATCCGCAGGTCAGTTAAATCAGTTCTACACCAGAAAATTTAATTGACTGACAAAGTTACTTTTGTTCAAGATATTTTTTTCGTGTAAATATAACTGCTTCTGTTAATTAAACTTTCTGGTGTTTAACTATATCAGACTCTCGGTTTATACGCAGTAAGTTATAATAAGTGAAACGCTTTTTAATCTCACTTTCACCATTCAATATATTTATATTATTCATGCATTTTCTTATAAGGTGTTATATTATTTTTCTATATTTTTTTCTATAGGCATATAAATCTCAGAATTTTTAATCTGTTGCAATTTTTCTTTAAAATCATTCAAAAACATTTTTGTTAATCCTACATGTACATATTTTTCAGATTTTGCTTTACAAAAGAATTCTCTTAACATTTTGGTTGGTGAGATATATTTTTAACCGCACTATTTTAGTTCCCTGCTGCAAAAACGCATCCCATGAATTTTATTTATTTATTTATTTTAATTCTACTTTTTTAACTCAGACGAAAAAATTCCTTTATTACTTCTTTTCTAATATTGTTCTAAAATTTTGGGGGCGCTTGATTTCAAACGAGCTGAAAAAAATTGGTTCTGAAAGAGTTCAAATAGAGGTTATTCATATCCTGACGTATTCAAACATACTTGTGCTTTTTACTTCTATGAAGAATCTGCAAGGTCAAAAAATCACATAGAAAATAAATTTTTTTCTTAAATATTCATTAAACAACTCAAATAAGTCTACTTGTATATTAAATGATTATCGAATTTTTTTATTTTCAATTGAAATATATTGAAATGTTCTACTCTAACACATAAATTGAAAAAAATATGTGAGACATCCATGCCTACCCTAGTTTGACCCAGTTCGAATACTTTATTTATTGCTGAAAACACATTTCCTTTCTTCTTATATTAAGATATATATGCAGTATTCATGTAAAGTTTCAACAAATATGGACGGCGCACTTTAAGTAATAAAAGATCTACAAAAATCTTTCACATTTATTTCAAAAGCATTTTAAAGTCTAAAAGTATCTGAAAATATCTTTATTTGAGTATCAGCATGTAAAAAAGTAAAGACAGTGTGAATTTGATTTAAAAAAGTTTTTCAGACATGTTTTTGTTTATCAATGAAAAGTTATCAATAATAGAAATACAGTTCTTCTCAAATAGCATAAGTTTTAAGATTAAACTTGCAATTACAAGAAAAATATTTCATACTAATTAAATTATAATTTTTTAAATAATAAAAATATTCGAATGTTCTGTTAAATCTAAAATTAAAAGATATGTATGTGTAAACATTTTATTGCATTATTTTAATAAATAATTGTAAGCGAAACAGAGATATTTAAATGCAATTCATGAAGTATAAAATGTAATACACTGTGTTTTATAATAAATGAGGATGTTAATATGCATTTTTTTTTCATATGAATTTCTTCTTTATATTTTTTAATATTACTAAATATCATGTCATTGACTTTCTATAATTTAATGAATATTTTCAATATTTTCAATTTACATTGATATCATTATTTAAGTGATATATGATGAATCTTAAAATTATTAATTATTCACAATTACGAGAATACTAATTTCAATAACAAATTAGTGTCATAGATCAAACTATATAACTCTCAATATCTTAACAAAGAATTGCAATCAATAATAACTAGTGCGATTTACTGAATAATTAACATCCAGAATTATAATACGATCCCCAACATTATCATACTAGTTACTATTAAAATTATTAAAAAAAAAAAAAAAAAAAAAAAAAAAAGAAAGGAAAGGAAAAGAAAAGAAATGGAATGTTTACATTTTATATTACTTTTAAAATACAAGTAAAACAATAAACTTTGGAAAAAAAAAAAAAAAAAGCAGTTGCTCTTGAAATAAAAATATTTCATTTAGTCCATTATTAAAACAGGTTGAAGAAAAAAGTAGTTGGTTAATGGAACTAACTTTGAACTAGAGCTACGATGTAGCAATCTGACCAACCAACTTAAAAAGGGTTAATGACTATTAATGGCATGATTATTAATGACTATGAATTTTCCAATATAAAGATTTCGTAAGTTATTGGAAATTTACGAATTTCTTAACATGGCTGAATAGAGCAAAATTTCCCATAAACGTCAATCTTGAGGGATATTTTCATCGTAAAGATGTCAAACCACTTTCGAAATATTATTTAGGATACTGGCATGAATATCATAGACTACGATTTTTCCAATTTAAAAAATTCGTAAGTTATTTGGAATTTACGATTTACTTAACATGTCAGAATAAGGCAAAATTGAGCAGAAATTTCCGTTTTGAGGATCGTAAATACATTAGACAACTTCAAAATTACATTTATGATATTTGTTTGAACATGATTGAATACAAATATTCTAATAGGAAAATTTCGTAAATCATTCGTAATTTACGATTTTATCAACATAGCGAAATTGTAAATTTTTAATATAAATATGAATTTTGAGGATTATTGCATTGGAAATAGTAGGATGAAAACTAAACAACGGAATTGACCCTGATAAAATAAATTAATAGATTTGAATAAGATATATATATCGAAGTGAACGGTGGATAGCCTATTAGGCGGGGATTTCATTCTGTCATAATATCAAGCTTTGGTCAAATTCATTTCTTTTAACATGATTATAATATGTCTCGCACTAGAAATTTATGAGAACATAAATATGATGAGGAACTGAGCAGAGTCCACCTATGCCAACTAGTTTTACGTTATTTTAAAAGAAGTATCACTTCACCTTCAGATTAAAAATGTAACTAGGAATTTTACGATAAAATATATGATTTTTACGTATGACTTTTGCATGTATTAGACAAACTAAAAATCTGTAATTACATAATTTTGAATTATAAATTTATTACAGGAAAAACAACAGTTCAGTAAATGTATGTATCGGCTAGCGGTGCTCAGAAGGTTAATCAATTAGTAAAATGTGCGGTGGAAACTAATAGAAATAAACATGTTGTCGCCAGAATACTTTTCTACTATAAAAAATAAACCCCACCATTAACTATTCCTCTAAAAGGTTGAATTATTTAATGAAATGATTTTACGTATTCGTATTTAAATCCTTCAAATTTTATCCTCATCAATCAGTATTATAATCGTCTGTATATTCAGATGTTATTTAAAGGTGAAGTATGAACACGCAAAATACATTTCTGAAATATTTTAGTTTCAAAGGAACTCCTAAAACCAAGCGGGTCATGGTACCCCAGTTGGTAGAGCGTCAAGCTCGTAATCCGAAGATTTCGGGTTGAATACTCGAGTCAGCCAATGACCGTCGTGTACATTAACGGGGGCTGGTGCACGTAAAATCCGTCGTGGCCGCAATGCCTTCTATGTATCCGTCCAAATTATACCTTTAGGTGTCACCAAAATCAGGGGAGGAGCTATCCCCTTCGTGGAGGAGGAAAACTGTGATGGCATGTCTCAGTTGATATTTATAGATAAAAATAAAATGATTTAATATTAGTTTACAAATATTTAATTTTCTGCATTACGTATATTACCAGCAAAGTTCCACAAATAAACACATACAAATAATACGCACATACAAAATAACAAAAATAGACATCTAAAGTTAATAAATTTGTAGCAGATCTTTCCCATATATTAATATTTCGAATAATTATATGTAAAAACAGTAACAATAATTATTTTGAAAATTTACACAAGTAAAAAAAAAATGTTAACGTAAGTATGTAAACGATAATCCATTTGAATGAAGTACACGAAAGCTTCTATTTTTAATTACATTATTAAAGAAAATATTTTTTTTTTGTTTTATTTATGGAACAGAAATAAAACATTATTTTATCTGAGAAATCGACAGGTGTGAGTCAGATTTTTATTTACATACTTCCAAATGATAAATCTTCTACAAATATTTTAATCCTTGAGCATATAAATAATTTTAATGCATCTACAATATGTATAAAATGTTTTTATTTACATTTAGACGTCTTACCGGATAAAATGCATTTATAAAACAGTAAATTCAGGATTCAAAATAATAATATTAATAATAATAATAATACAAATTTCTAAACTCGTCACTACTTTTTGTTTTGTTGTTATTGTTGATATATATTCATTAAAAAAAAAAAAAAAAAAAAAAAGCACATAAATTTAATACAATTTCTATTAAATCTATTTTTTTAAATACATATTTTTAAATGTATTTATGTATAATCAAAGGATTTAAAACGCTTTTAATATAGTGATATACTAGGCAGCTTAAAACACTATAGAGTTTTCTAAAAGAAGTATTAAATGGATAAATATATTAACTTATTTTTAAATTGCAATGAAATAGAAAATTTACATTACGGATTTAAATGATTAACTAAAATCATTCAGATATTTAACTAAGGCATACTATTTTCAACGGATTGAAAAGAAAAAATATATATTTATTTAATGTTATATACTATTAAACACGTTACTTACTTCATGTGGATTATCATAAAAAACATTATACTGTGATGTTTCTAAAATATATATTTAAAACAAAACATAATAAATAAAAATGCATTTTCATTTATATTTGCATTTATGCAAATTTGCATTATGCATCATTTATATTTGCATATTTTCATTTATATTATCATTTATATTTACACGACTATTCAATATTATCCCGTTCCCCTATATAGGAATTTGAACAACTAGCTACTGAATCGCCTTTAGACAACAAATGATTACCTGCATTTATTCGACCACAATTGATTTATATGAATTTTCAGTCTTTATAATGGCATGTATATTCCGAAGATATTTTGATTTCTGTGGCAATTGGACCAAACGTCAGATAAAATTGTTTTGGTCTACAAAGGTATTTTTGATCAAAAAACAGTCATTGGTTTGACGACAGTATTACAATAGGGAATTTGCATGTTTTCCAATTTTATCATTAAATGATAGAGCATGAAAAAATAGAAAGGGTAGTACATGTGTTTTTTCATTTTGAGTCTTGGTCATCGATTTATGATAACTTAAATAACGCACTATTTACTGTATCCTGAAAACGCAGCAAAATACATATGGCGTCATACTTTAGGAAGATGAAACGAAATCCTCTCCTCTCTCGTAGCCTCAGCGTGAAAACCAGTGTATCGCTGATTTCGTGCGATGTGTTTTAGCTTTTAAAATATTCTTTTTATTATGACAGCGATTACACAATCTTATTAGAAATACTGTAGCGTGCGAATTTCCCAAATATAGCATCAATTTTATAAGGGGGGGGGGATGTCTTAGCTATGGAGAAAGATGATAAAACTACATCCACAAATATTTAAAAAAAAAAAAAAAAAAAAAAACCTCTTTGGTGTTGTGAAAACAATTTTTTGGTTAAACAACATTCTTTTTCTGTATAAATATTGATACTTGAAAACATTTAATAACTTCATGTACAGTTATTTAAAAATAAATAGATAAATAAATTAAAAATGCCTTAAAGGGCTTATTTACGCATTTTTAAAATACTGAAATTAAAGTATCTTCATATTTATATGATGTTGTACAGCCATATGATATCTACAAAGGTTTATAAACAATAAAATTATTTTTCTGTTTGTTATTAAATAGATAAAATGTAAAATCATCCAACGAATGGCATGCGCAATTCCACTGCTTTGAATTTAAAATTTATAAAGCTTTATTGAGTAGTCTGTGTAAGTGATTGAAATTATATATATATATATAGTAGCAAAAAGAAGTATAATAGAAAATTATAAAATGATTAAATCGCCACAAACAACCCACAAAAGTCTAAAAGTTCATTGTTACCTAAAATAATTTGACCAGTAATATTTTAAATTAAATAGGAAAAGAAGAAGAATATTAACTTTAAAATAATTCTGATGAGAATACAAACCACATATTTATTATTTAAAAGATTATAAACAAGAGTTTTCAATTTGAGATGACATTAACACATACACACACACATACGTGTGTGTCGTATGTGTGCGTTATTGTTAGCATGATGCGCTTAGTTTTGTTTCCATATTTTAATGGTAGCGCACGTTCTATCTATAAATAGTGCAATAGAACATTTTGCTTACCATCCCTCAAACATGGATAATTTAAAATTATCTTATATATATATATATATATATATATATATATATATATATATATATATATATATTTTAAACGTAGTAAAAACCATGCAACATAAGATTTAAGACCCCTGAAACCACATAGATAAATACGAATAAAATTTCATGAAATTAAATTAAACTAAGTTTATCTGTGAAGACTTTATTATTAAAACAAATAATCTTAATTTTTGACTTTTGAAACAATAAATTTTACTTATTGATTTTTTTATTTAATTTAATTTAACATCAAACTTACTTTAATATTATTCCTAGACAGTTGCTATTTAAATAATGTTGCCTGTACGTTAAAACGACATGAAACCAAAACAAAAGTTATCAAACAAACAATGAGAGAATAAACAAAACTCTTTCTTTGACAAATTATTTTTCAATTAAGAATAGATATTTTCTCTATTTATGATGAAACAGGGTGGCTAGCAGTCAGGGAAAATCAAAGAATCAGGGAAAAGTCAGGGAATTTAGAAAATCTGGAAAAGTCAGGGAATAGTCAGGGAAATTTCTTTAAAGTCAGGGAATTTTAACAAATTTTGTGAAAATAAGCTATATTAATCATTAAATTATTAATGATATTTTAAATCACTAAATTTTTTGCTAGTGTCGTGAAATTTTCATCGAAAATAAACGTGAAAGTCAGGGAAAAATGGAGGAAAATCTCGAAAAATAGTCAGGGAAAAGTCAGGGAATTTGAAAAGGTTTAAATGCTAGCCACCCTGTGAAAGTATTATTTTTGGGTTGAATTTTTGAAACTGGGTTTTTGCTATAATTACACGTTTTGAATTCGCCTGAATTCGAAAAGTAGAATCTTAGCGATGGGTTTCTGAGCCTGTAATCAGTTAAACCCCAAAACAGGTATTATAGCAGGAAGCTTAAATTGATTTTTCTAAGTTTATATCACATGATGATAGTCATTCTTGAAAGTTTTCAGTAAGATCGGACAAATAATCTATGGTACAGGAACATGCTGAGAAATTCAAATATGCACGTATGTATTCATGTATGGGCGGAATTTATCCTTGATATATTTTACCAATTAAACTACATTAAGGCACACTATAATTATCTGTACTAAAGATGATGTAATATATATATATATATATTAAAATACATTTTCTATATAGAATATTTTATGAAATGAATTCATCTTTCGTTTAAAAGAACAAACAAAGGAATTTGGATACATTAATCCTTATGGTTTGAAATAGCAATATATATATATATATTCTACTGTGCAAATTTTAAATACATTGCATGATGTGTGTATAGTTTATAAACAATATGCAGTGCCAACAAAAATTAGTTGAATACATTCTGTTAATAAAAATGTCTTTTAAAATGCGGAGTAAAAGAAGGTAGTGGGAGTGCCAAATTAAATTATTGTTAATAACATATATGTATATATATACTTTTTTTTCTTTAAGAAATACAAGAATATATATATATATATATATATATTCAATGTTTGAAAAGGTTTTCAATATATATATATATATATATATATATATATATATTCTTAATGAGATATTTTACTATGATAGAATGGATCTATTTAAAATACTCGTGTAAAATTATTATTTTCACAATTTTAAAGCTTATAGCACCAGCATGGCTTGCACTTAGTTTTGTTTTAATATATTTTAATGGTAGCGTACTGCTATCTATAAATAGTGTAATAAAACATTTTACTTACCATCACTCAAACATGAATAATTTAAAATAATTTCCCTTTCTCCACTTCAGGACTGATTTAAATAAATGACATTGATTAAAATCTAAATAATTCCAGTATCCAGAATATGGTTAAAAAAAAAAAAAAAGTTTTTATGTTAATTAAATTTCTGTTTAAGAGGTAATCAGCAGATTAATACTTAGAAAATTTTGAATAAATAAATAAATAAATAAATAAAAATAAATCAATGCTTTTAATGGAATATTTTAAGAAGAATTACAGGAAATTAATGTAAAATTGGAGAAAAAGTAACTTAGTTTTATTAGAAAAACAACTTTCTATAACTGTTTTGTCATTCCCCCTTTAATAAACATTTTTATTACTTTTCGAAAAATATAGTAACATTTTAGTAATCGAAGCAGATTAGGTATTAAAGGAAAAAGCTGAACTATTAATTCTTTTCAACAAAGTCACAGAATACAGAATTATCATAAAGATCGAAGTTAAAGAAAAGACTTTTTTTTTTTTTTTTTTTTTTTTTTTTAGTAGACAAATCGTCGCTGTTAAACAAAATAGCACTAACATATCATGTACAGTACAATAGATCTCCGGTTGCAAATCTAGATTCTTTCGCTTCGGGAGAGTGGAGAGTCATAAAGTGTGACGTCACGTCGAAACACACCCCTTTTCGGAGTCGGGCGGTTTACGCCGATTTTTAAAATTAATTTACAAACGATTGATGCAATTTTTTGGATTTTTAAAAACATTTTTGGAAACTGTGGGTCTAGATCTATCAGAAAAAAGTAAATTTGATTAATTTCCCCATGTGTGCAAATTCCCCATTAGGGACAGAATAATTTCTCCTGAGTAAACCGACATGCCGTTAGATCTACACTGGACGGTACAGCTATCAGCAGCATTCTTTATTTGTTGGTTTTATATGTAACTGTTAAAAGTTTCAAACTTTAGATAAACAATATATATATTGTGTGCCTTTTTAAATCAGTTTAAGTTTTGCATACATTACCATGGTAAACATTCTGTTGTGTCAATATTAATAATAACGTTTTTTAAATAATATATAATTAGATAACAAATGTTTTAATATTCTTAGCAACATTTTAAAGTGTTAAAAGCAATAAAAGACATCAACAGTGCCAATATTTTGGCTAAGATTAAATTAAATACCAATACTAAGTATCTTAAAAAAAAAAAAAAAAAAGAAAGAAAGAAACTTCAGGCTTATATAACTAATAAAGTTAACATGTTATCCATATAATGCACAGCTATAAAAAACAGACAATACAAACTTTAACTATTATGCGAAATTTGTATTGTAGAAAAAAATATTCATAATGCCTTAATAATATATTTTTTAATTATAAACTGATTGTATAGCAGTTTTTTTTTTTTTTTTTTGCTGGCTTCGTCAAAGAATGCCTAATTTAAAGTAAATACATGATTTATTAAATATATATATATATATTAATTTATAAAAACTCAAAAATATTTAATATATCACGATTTTGTTTTTGAATTGTAGTGATTTATGGAAATATTTCGATTTCAATCCCTAAAAAAAAAAAAAAAAAAAAAAAAAAAACAGATATAACACAATAAAAACGTAATTAAGTGAAAAATGATTTTGTTGGATAAACTAATACTCCGGGTGGTCAACAATTCACAGAAAAAATAAAATATATTATTCGAAAGTACTGACCGTAGCACTACACGATATTCACAGAAATGTGGTTATGCTAAGCTTTTGTTCAATACACTTCACAATAGAGACTTTTTAGAAATAATATCATCATATAATACTTTCGCGACCGTTGACGTGAATTCACGTCATTTTAAAATCTGTAACTCTGGCAGCGGGAATTTCTTTAGGTTACATTATTCCTTAACCATAGCCTCCAAAACTAGAAGCCTGTCGCGTTGCTCGTAATCTTGGCAACAGTTCAAGCGGTATACAGCACCACCTTGTAGAGATTCCGCGACTTTTTTTATTCAACTGTCACCAATAATTTTAAAAAGTGATACATGATATATGTAATAGACGTTTCTTCGATTCTATTCGCCTTTGTATAAATCCCACTTTTAAAATTTTTTGGTGGCTGTTGAATAAAAAAGTGTGCAATCTATACCAGGTGGCGCTGTCTACTGCTTGAGCCATTGCCAAGTTTACGAGCAACGCGGCAGACATCGAGTTTAGGAGGCTATGCCTTAACAATATACCCAATATTTACATTTGTACAATCAATGTACTATGGATAGAAATGCTTTGATTAGAAAGACTATAATTGTAATGAAATCCATTTATATTACACAGAAAATGAATACAGAAATGAGATATGAATACAGAAATTATTGATCGAAAATAATGTAATATAAAAGAATAACGCCAACAGACGGGGCTTAGTGTAAAGTAGACAAATACATGCGGTCGTAAAAGTTTATGCATTGTTGCCAATTTGTATTTACCTTTATATTCAATATCCATTACAAATTTTTATTGTAATATTTATCTAATTGTACGATTGTTTAATAGGTTATCCTTTACATTAAACATCATTCTTCGAAATTAGTGGTGATTACTAAATAAAAACATCCTTTCTAGTTGGTAACATTAATTTTAACCCGAGAGTCGTCGTGTCATTTTTTGTAACGCTAGTGGTCGTGTTTCAGTCTATTCCCCGCCGGCCGTAGTGTTGGGGGAATGCAGAAAGAAAGCCAGTAGAGGAAGTTAAGTGCGTGTATTTCACAGGAAGTTTTTCCCGAAAACCACTGACCTGCCTGAAAAACCGGAAGAGGGGGAGAAAATGAATCAACGTTACTGGTTGCGTCTTGGTCAAATAGACCGATTTTGGAAGTAAAATGTTATTAACTGCTCAAAAAATGGTAGGAATGACATGAAAACATACTATGTTAGAGGACACCCACCCAAGGTTAGCTACACAGTGTTTCATTACTTTATTTTTAAGGGGTGATCCGTAGGATGAATTAATAAGTGATGTGATTGGCGGGGAAAATACCAATACACGACTATTAACGGGTAAATTAAGAAAGAAATCATTTTTAACCTATTGGTTGCATTTATTTAAAAAAAGAAAAAAAAATGATTTTACAATATTTATTATACAAATGAAATCTTTAACGTACAAATAATAAATTACACAAACTGTAATAGCTAATTTGCAATATGGTGCCTGCCAACTTACAGTATTCCGGAACACAAAGCTTTTTCCACATCACTTTATTTTTAGAGAAATTTTCTTCAAATGTCATTACGATTAAATAAAAAGAAAAATACTCTAAAAAAAAGACTGGTGTGAAAATAAAAGAGCGGGTACTGACAATCTTCCGAAATATTAATTAGTAAGTTTTCAGGTATGATGATATACCTCGAAGCGATTTCGTAAGGTTTCATTTGTTAATGAGTAATATAACATCATAAAAACAATTCCAAATTACGATAATCCAAACTATTACATTAATAAAAATATAACAATCGCGGACATCCAAATTACACAAAGCTCAAAATATAAAGATGGTTCAAAAATGCCAAGGGGAACCTCTTGTGCTTTCGTTGTCTTCGAAAGTAAAAGAATTATACATAAATTACAAATCAAATTACACATACATAATTCTATTTTTCAAGCAGAACTCTTAGCTATTACAGAGGCAATTAAATGGTATTTAAGTTCAAAATATGTAAATATCCCATTAACAATAATAACAGATTATATATTAATATTAGGAACACTGAAAAATCAATTTCCTATATACAATATCCTTTTAGAATTATATAATTTAATAGTTAAGATTTCTCATTAATACAACTTTCATGGATAAGAACACGTGGATAAGAGCATCTTTGGCAATGAAACAGCAGACAAACTAGCGAAAGAAGTATTAATAAATAATTAATGTAATCATGAGATATATCTTCCTTTCCCAATCTCATTTATAAAATCAACTATAAAAGCTAAAATTCTTAGAGAATGGAAACGAGAGTTGCAACATTCCCATAAAGGCAGAGATATGTATGCAGTCCTTAAAACCGCTAATCCCAATTTCATATGCCCAAATACAATATCTGTATATTTTATCTCAGGGTATGGTAGTTTCCCCACACTTCTCTTTAAAATCAATAAACTATCAAACTCACTTTGTAAATATGAAAAATTAGGTAAGCCTTTTTATTATATATTCGAAAAATGTTCATTAATTAAAAAAATAATAATAATAGTAATAAAACAATAAGGTGAAACTTGAAAGCAATATTACTAAATCCAGATAATTATAATAAGCTAAAACATATTTATAATACTTTAAACAAACATTGCCCATTCATTAAGAATAAAATTTAACACTAAATCCATTGACTTACTTTTCTCTCACAATGAAATGCAATTTGTCTAAACGTAATTATTATAATTATAATTATAATTATTTTATTTTATTATTTATTTTTTCTTTTTAAACTTTCCTAAAAACTATCTTATGTACAATTTTCTATAAATCTTCTATTAATAAATTAAACTACGGTCTTTTGCCTTAGCAGGACCGTAGACAATTTTTGTTTTCCTGTTGGAACAAAAATCCCTATAACCACGCTTATTGGGACCCACAGTGAGAGAACAATGTACCGATGTCAATCAGCAATATCAACTCCTCTCATAATTTTCATGATGAAATTATCGTTATGGCCATTTCTATAGAGTATTCTTTATAGAGTATTATAGAGTATTATAGAGTATTCTCTATGGTATTAGATTTAAACTTTAAATAAGTTTGCGGAAGAAATAATTTCTATTATTTAAATCAAATACATTTATGAATGAAACGGTGTGCTGATGTATAAACAATTATTAAAATACACACATTTAGTCGTTTTAACAGAGCAACAAATATTAGAAAGGGAAAAGTAAACAAAAGAAATAAAAGAAAAATAGTTAAAAATTTATTTTTTAAATCACCTTCCTCCTATTTTTGTTTTAGACAATTAAATTTTATCAGATTTAAAGAAATATATATATATAAGTAAAATACAAATAATTTCTGAAATAGTAGACATTTTCAAGAAATTTCTTGTACCTTTGTTACTATGTAAAGTTAGTTAAACTTTATATATTTTTTCAAAACTATTTTGGCGAATAAATAAATAAATATGCAAATTAAAATAAATTAAAATAAAAACTTAAACATAAATTTAAGAAATTAGGTCACACTATAATATAAAATTTTAATAAAATGAAAATAAGTGATATTTTTTAAACATCCAAAACCAGCAATAGGAATTAAAATTGTCTTAATGTTAATTAAACGATTATGTATGTGATATCATTCTGATAATAGGTGAAATATATTTCTAATCATTTAAAAAAAAGATGTTTTAATTTTCATTTCCTTAATATTTGAGAGCATATATAAAAATATTCTGAAACATAATACATATATATATATATACATTTATATCTTCGAAAGAAAAAATGTATAACTAAACATTACGAATGAAAACAGGAAATTGAAAAAAGAATTTTGCTTTTTTAATTTAAAAAATATATTACTCAAAAAGAAATATGCAGAAATATTACTTACAATTTATTTCATCCATAAAATGTATCTTACAAGTAACGCTAAACTCTCATAAGAATCAAATTTCCCCCCGCATACCTTAAGGAAAATTTTGTATCTTATTAAAGCAGATTAAAGTTACTAAAATAACATGAATTCCGCCCTCAAGAGGAAATAAATCTTATTGCGTCATAGATTTTTTTTCTCTGTTTATGAATTCTCAAAACTCATAAACTTTCATAAATATAAGTAAATTATATACAGGCGGTTAGATAACTACATTAGGGATGTGTAAGATGGCCTCTGTTGTGTTCCAAACATATTTATGTAATGTAATAGATAGTCTAAAATATCAAAGCAGAAAGCTTTTGTAATGAAATTTAGACAATAATGAAAATATTATGTATAAAAAAAGAACGATGTTTTCACGTTAAAAATATTTTAAAACATAATATTTTTTCCCTTCATCACATGTATTAATAATAAATACTAAACGTTTTTTAATGTATCAAAATTATAAATAGATTTGTTTTCTTAGCAATTACAACAATTTTAGTGCATATAAATGTCAATTACAGGTGATTTATAAAAATGCTGAATAATATGTATGTATATTTATTCTATTAAAATTTTATTAACAAAATATAGGGATTTTTATTCATTAATTCATCAACCGTGAATATTTATTTAAATCAAATTGGAGTGTAGAGGTTGATATTTTTATTTATTACCAATTATGCGAAAAATACCAGAGCCGGGAATCGAACTCGGGCACCTCCGCTTAACCACGGATGCTCTACCACTGAGCTACCCTGGCTGACAACCAGCTACGTATGCGAGAAGTACGTAGCTGGTTGTCAGCCAGGGTAGCTCAGTGGTAGAGCATCCGTGCGTTAAGCGGAGGTGCCCGGGTTCGATTTCCGGCTCTGGTATTTTTCGCATAATTGGTAATAAATAAAAATATCAACCTTTACACTCCAATTTGATTTAAATAAAAAATATAGGGAATTTAGAAAAAAGGTAAAATATTGACAATACATTCTTCTTTCTTTCTAACACTTTTCAACAAGGTTGAAAAGTGTTAATGACTTCGGTTTCTTTGTCCGTCTGCCTGTCTGTCTGTTCGCGCTCTAACTCCGGTGAATATTCACATAATTTCTTGAAGCTTATATATATTATTCAAGTTCACTATCGAATGTTTCCTATTGAAAATGGAGTGCATATCTCTGCTGGTTTGTGTACAGGGATACCCGAAATTATTCCGAAGAATTGTGTTGCACAAGAGGTATTTCTATAAACCCTATTTTAATATCTTTACTTTACACAAAAATTAATGAAATTGTAATATGTTGTTTAAGTTCACTATCGGATGTCCCCCACTGAAAATGAAGTAAATACCATCTTTGGTCTGTATACACGGACAACCTAAAGTACTCCAAAGCATTGCATTCTATGAGAGGTATTGCACTAAACTAAATTACAATAAATTTACTTCACACAAATGTTAATAAAGTTAAAATATATTATTTATATACACAAAAGAATGCTTTCCATAGAATACTGTATAATTAGCAATAGATTTACTGGGCCACACAAAAATATTATAGGGTATTACTGGAAAATTGCTGGAATGGCATTTTCGTTTATATTAGACGTTTTTATCACTTTCTAAATGTTTTTAACTCTTTCCAACAATTTTCGACTCTGTTCCAACTTCAATTTGTTTGTCTGTCTGTCCGTTCGTGTGTCTGTTTGTCTGTCTGTCGGCGCTCTAACTCCTGTAAATATTCATGGAATTTTTTAAACTAATGTATGTTATTCGAGTTCACTGTCGGATGCTGTGTATTCAAAATGGAGTGCACACCTCTACTGGTGTGTGTACAGGGACACCCAAAAACATTCCAAAGCATTGTCTTCTGTGAGAGGTATTTCTATAAACCATATTTTAATAGCTTTACTTTACAAAAAGCTTAATGGAATTCAAATATATATGTATTTTTTGAGTTCACTATCGGATGTCTCCCATTGAAAATAGAGTAAATACCATCACTAGTTTATGTACAGGACATCCGGAAGTATTCCAAAGCAACGCTTTCTACGAGAAGTATCTCTATAAATCAGATTTTATTATAACTTTACTTTGCACAAATCTTAATGAAATCGAAATATATTTTTATATGAACAAAGAATGTTTTCTATGAGATATAGTATGATTAG
This sequence comes from Salticus scenicus, assembly GCA_963930645.1. Taxonomy (NCBI): domain Eukaryota; kingdom Metazoa; phylum Arthropoda; class Arachnida; order Araneae; family Salticidae; genus Salticus; species Salticus scenicus. Next base: position 269,934,915 of record OZ005652.1, on the reverse strand, counting down.
CATTAAATTTACAGTGATACACAAAATTTTTCAGTTACTGTAAGTGCTATTATTGGAAATTTGCTAAAATTGCAGTTTACTTTATATTAAACATCTTTAATACTTTCTAACCATTTTTAACTGTGAATATCACTTCAGTTTGTCTGCATCTTTGTCTCGGCTGTCCACCGTCTATCTGTCTGCCTGTCCGCCTCCAGCATCCTTAAATATTTTCAGAATACTTAAAAAAAATTATATGTAATTCAAATTCACTATGGAATGTCACCTGATTAAAATGGCATTAACAGGTTCTATACAGCTGGTTTGTATATAGGGACATCAAACAAAATTCCAGTGCATTGCATTTTAGGACAGACAATTTTATAAATCTTGTTTAAATAACCTACTACTGTAAAACTCATAAAGAAATTGGCATGCATTGTTAATATTCTAAAGTAATATTTTGTATAGAATAAATAGGTTAATCTTTAGCTTTCCATGGGTACACAAAAATATTCAGATACATTAAGGCTGCTATTAGAATCTAGGGTCTTCATTTTCTTTAGCTTTAAGAATTTTTAACTCTTTCTATAAATGTTTGAGAGAGATTATGAATACAATTAGTCTGTTTTATGCCTTTCATTCCTTCTGTCTGAACGTTTTACGATAACGTAAGCAACGAACATTGAAAGATATACAATACAACGAGATTGTACAGTTCGAAATTGTTAATAATCAATGCGAACCGGATGAATTTTCGTACTTCTTGTTTTTAAAATTGCTTTAAAATTGTTCTTTTCAACTTAATGGCAAGGCAAAAGAAAACATATAGTTTGTAAAATCGACACGACGCAAAATTCCACTTCGAAGGGGAAAAAAAAAAAAAAATGGTACACGTGCAAACTCACTCATCCACATACAGGGACATGCACAAAACCTTATATGTTGCGTTAAACACGCATTGTTGTTAGCGTTGCCCGAGAAACACCACATGGAGTTTGCCATGCATCGTTTCTCATGGGGAGTTTTGATAAGGCAGGCCCTCTTGCTAACTGCCAGGGGGGTTTATATCCAGGCCAAGCACTGCTGTAAGCAAGCATCCCAAGGGAGTTTAGTCTTTTAAATTACGATTGCAAAAACAACAGCAACATAGTTATAAAAAAAAAAAAAAAAAAAAAAAAAAAAATCAATTCCTGAAATTTCTTTTTCTTTCTTTCTTTCTTTCTTTCTTTTTTTTTTTTTTTTTGAATGGTGAAATAGAATTTGGATGGTTTTCACTGAGCTCGTCTACTACCTGAGGAAGACCTGATTCCCGATCGATTTCAAACGGAGGTTTATCTGTATCAATCTAAGGCAGTGATTCAAAAATAGTGGGAAGGTATCCAACTTTTGACAGTGTTTTTAGTTTGGGATGCTCGCGAGGACAGCACCTATTTAAAGCCGTGATATAGAGTTTTTCTTTCTTTTTAAAACCCATTTTTTATTAGTATATTTCTCCTTAATATTTAAAGGGATAAAATTTAGTTCTGCAGCTGTTGGAATGAGCACATTTTCTTTCTTTTTTTTTTCAAAAATATCATATCTTTTGAACAAACACTGGTCGAAGAAATAGACGTACAAGAAAATGGGTGAGTAGTTTTAAGACCTGGAATATCATCATTCCTCAACACACCACGCCCAGTAATTGTAACTGGACATACATAACATTCACGAGCATCATCCATAGGATGAAACTCGAAAAGTGTAAAGATAGCCACTTGAGGAACTCTTGTACAAAGTAACTCAAGATAAAAACACCAAAGAACAGAGAAAACGCCATTCTTAGATGAGGGTCAGAAATTAGAGTGATGAAAATTGTTAAAATGTAAAGCATTCCATTGTTGTAAAAGTACGTGTATTGTATGTATTATTTATAAACAACTGTTACAGTTGTTCAATTTTTGAATTGCAACAATAGATGCATTGTTCAAGAAGAATATTTTTGGTAAAATTATTAACAAAATAAATATTAAGAATTTTGTATTCCATATACACATGACAATCAATCAATATATATATATATAAGTTAACGGCCGCTGATACTAAAACAAATACTATAACTATTTCATAAATTATGTTTCAGCAAGTATATAAAAATTCTCAAGGCGCGTAATATATGCTGTTAAAAAAATTGGTGTCAGGTGGAAAAAAATTTCGAAACTCCGGTAGCTGTAACCATAGTTGCCTACTTAGACAAACTGTAACGGTTTTCACTGATTAAGTAAAATTAAAAATAAATAAATAAATAAAATTTTCACGTAGCCAAAAATTGCTAAATTTGGCAACTATTGCCAACTATATTACTACGAAATATTTCACCATAAATATGCAATCATGGCACCCGTTATGCCTGAAATTGTGTCAAAATATTTAACACTCTTAATCTCAGGCATATATAAAAGTTACTAAGATGTTTTAAAACAAATGCAAAATTTGGCAAAATAGATTAAAAAGTGTCAAGCGATTCATTTTTAAGAATTATAAACTAAAAAAAAAAAAAAAAAAAAAGGTGTATTCAAAATAAGGGACAACACAGACCTTTGCCTATTTGTGTATGTATATGTTCGAGGCAGTGTAGTTACCTTTTTTTTTCATTAAAATTATTTTTGACGCTGAATAATCAGGATGGTTCTTAAATATGAAAATCCATTTGATAGATTTTGTAAAATAATTTAATATATGGGTTTTTTTTTTCTTTTTTCAAGCCGCATTGCACTGATATTTTAAAAATTGCGAGCTTCTAATCTATCAACTTCTAAGTCGTGTTAGACAATAGGTCATTTTTTTTTTTTTTTTTTTTTTTTTGAGCATGAATTAGGCAATTTTTTTTTTTTTTTAATTTCAGGCGATTTTTACCCACATTCAGAGAAATTTAAAATGGGCTATAAACAGTGACTATGAATTCACAATGAAAACATGGCGAATCTCAATTGAAAACTAGGGATTTTATAGTAATAACAATAAAAAAAATAATAATCCTAAAATCGCCTAGTTTTCAACCGAGATTCACAATGCTTTCATTGTGAATTCGTAGTCACTATTTATAGCCAATTTAAAAAAAAAAAAAAAATTGAATGAGGGTAAAAATCTCCTGTAATAATAATAATAACATTAATAATAATAATAATAATCCTCATTTATGCTCTAATTAAAAAAAAAGACCTATTGACTAACACGATTTAGAAGTTGATAGATTAGAAGCTCGCAATTTTTAAAATAACAATGTAATGCGGCTTGAAAAAAAAAAAAAAAAAAAAAAAAAAATATATATATATATATATATATATATAATGGTTTTACAAAATTCTGCAGAGTGGTGAGTGGCCGCTTTCCATCTTTGAATCTTTGAGTAATAATCATAATATTTAATGAAATTCAAAGCCAAACTAGTTCATTTTAAGTTTAAGGTATATTATAAAGCTTTTGTACTTGATAAAATTATTATTATTATTATTATTATTATTATTATTATTATTATTTTCCAAACAAAATCTTACAAACTTTTAGAGAAAAAATATCAATATCTCCTTATATTATTAAAATCTGTACGCGTGTGTGTGTGTGTGTGTCTGTGAGAAACGGCTTGAAACAGAAAAGGCTCCGCCGCTAACGGTCGCACGGACTTCGAACAGGTACCGACGGACAGAGAATTTATCGCAGATCTGGGTTATCTAATTTGCTAAACGATGCGACCCTAATTAGCGGAGATTTTAATTAAAATGTCGACCATTGTCTAACGAAAAAACGATTCGAAATCGCGGGCGACCGCCATTTTGTTACAGAAGAGCCTGCCTCGAAAGAAAAAGCAATGAGAGAAATTTTCGAGGGTTTTTGAAAAGCGATCGCTTCCAATCTGTTGGAAATATCGAAAATACACCTATACGAGGAGAAAGAGCATTTATTACCGATTCTTACGGTACAATTTTTTTTAAAAAATACGGATTTTTTATATTTTTAAAAAAAGTTTTAAAAAGGGTCGAAAATTTCGTTTTTTAGCGGCCGTCTTTTTTGAAACGCCCTGTACGACAGGGTAACAATTCCATTTCTTAACAACTGGTATATAAAGAAAGGCCATTTAATCCTCTTTCGAACCATATAAACATTTTTACAAAATACGGATTACCGATCCATATTTTTAGATTTTACGAAACATCGATTTTTTTCGCAAAATATTTTATAACTCAAAAGCGTTTAGAGATAAATCATTTCTTTTTTTTTTTGTATATACATCTCGCTTTCATAATTTAACTCCCAAAAGATTGAGAGAAAATTTCAAAAACTGAATGAGTTATAAATTTTTTAATTTTCAGTATCGCGGCAGTCTTCGATGAAAAAACCATTGCAAATGCTTTACTTCATTCCGAAATGAAAACCGTAATCAAATAATGTAGATCACCATAGCAACCATTTCAAAGAGGCTCCACGGAAGCTAAGGAAAAAAAAAAAAAAACAGCGAGGTCACATGTATTGGTTCTGCGATTAAAAATTGCAATATTCTAATGCGCGTATTTCAATTTCTAATTACGATTAATTTATTTTTTATACATCATTGGAAAGATATTTTAAAGTTCTTTTTTTTACTTAAAGTTTTCAACAGATTTACACGATTTGAGGTGTCCTGACTTTATTTTCTTCTGTATCTCAGCTACTAATTAAAATAATTTCATAAGAAATACATCATTAGAAAGCTTTTTTGAATTGGAATCGAACAGTGGAATACAGAAATTTGTACCACCAGATGGCGCTGTAATATTTTCAAATTTAAATATTTCAATTTCTAATTATGATTAAATTATTTTTAATGCATCATTCGAAAGATATTTTAAAGTTCTTTTAAATTATCGAAAATTTTCACCAGATTTATACGTTTTGAGGTCTCCTGAATCATTTTTCTTTTATGGCGCTGTAATATTTTCCAATTTCAATATTTCAATTTCTAATTATGATTAAATTATTTTTAATACATCATTCGAAATATATTTTAAAGTTCTTTTAAATTATCGAAAGTTTTCACCAGATTTACACGTTTTGAGGTTTCCTGAATTAGTTTTCTTTTGGATCTCAGCTACTAATTAAAATAATTTCATAAGTAATACATCATTAGAAAGCTTTTTTTAATTGGAATCAAACAGTGAAACACAGAAATTTGTACCGCCAGATGGCGCTGTAATATTTTCAAATTTCAATATTTGAATTTCTAATTATGATTCAATTATTTTTAATACATCATTCGAAAGATATTTTAAAGTTCTTTTAAATTATCGAAATTTTTCATCAGATTTACACGTTTTGAGGTGTCCTGATTACGTTTTCTTTTGCATCTCAGCCAAATGAGTTAGATCGTTCAAAATTGGTATACGTAGGTTAATTAAGAGGGCCTGAAAGGGTGGAGAAGAAATAGGCGTGCACCGCGCGCGCGCAGCGCGCAAGCGACTGCGCTGCCGAAGGCAGTGGGGACCCGGTGCGAATTTTTCCCCGATCAGAAATGATTTTTTTTAGGGGGCACGAACGCTCAGGGAAGGAATACGTGCGCGCAGCGCGTGTATCCCCGAAGTTGCGCGCGCGCAGCGCGCACGGGACTGCGCTGCCGAAGGCAGTGGGGACCCGGTGCGAGTTTTTACCCGATCAGAAAAGATTTTTTTTAGGGGCCACGTAGGGTCAGGGAAGGAATACGCGCGCGCAGCGCGTGGGGATCCGGCCCGACTTTTTACCCAATCAGAAATGATTTTTTTTTTAAATTTCTTTTCTTAACACTAAAAGTTTCTGTTAGTGATTCTTTATTTTTAGTGATTCATTTGAAAATACTGACCCGCTAGCGGGCGAAGCCAGCTAGTAATACCATAATTTCGGATTAACTTTTTCTTTACAAGACAAAAATAATCGTATGGTATGATTATAAAATAAATAAATGAATAAAAATAAATAAATAAAAAGTAAACCCATTTTTTTTTTTTTCAAATGACGAAACACATTTAATAATAAAAAATAAATAAATAAATATTTTTTTTTTAATTCATGCTGATCTATTCAATAAGAACCACGCGGTTCCTAATCGCAATACCATTAACAAACCAATGACTGTTTCATGAACGGTAAGACACATATGAAACGAAACACTGTTACGTAATGCCGAACCCAGAACCACTTATCCAAAATTGACCCAGAATATATTATAGGCAGTTATAAGAACCGAAAACGAACATTGTTCTATTCTGGTCGAACCAATACGGATTATCCTATTTAGTTTGAAAAGGATTCAATGAACTCTGACAAATATTCCAATATATCTCAACTAGATGGCATGATATGGATTGATTCCTTTCACAATTTGAATGATATGTTTGACATTTCTACCAATACAATACTATCTAGTTGAACTAGCTCAAGTCCAAACATAACAAGTTTTAAGACAACATCATTTAAATGAAAAAAAAAGAAAAAAAAAAAAGAAATGCTACTATCCACCAGATCTTTTAATACACGTATTTAATATTGCTATATTTCAATGCACCTGTATGCAAACTGTAAAAACTCTTAGAAACATTTATAAAATTCACGATCTTCTTAAAATATGTTTAATCAAGTAACAGAAAATTTCAGCATTTTTGTTTTGTAATTTGAACAAAATGGTGAAATATTTCTGTAAAAAAATCGGAAAATATCCATCTGACTAATAGTGGAGCAGTTAAGTATAGATGTCTGCATAGGTCTGAATCGTAAATGCTACATCAAAATAATAGAATATAGATGTGAAAAAAAAATATTTCGATAATGCTTCGAATTCGTGTCGATGCCATTTAGCGGCCTTGCGACAGATTGAACAAAAATTTTATGGAACCGATACAGAAGAAGTTATGCGACCTTTAAGCATTCTATTCAACCTGTCATACATCTCCCGTAACAAGCCCGTTTATCATGCGTTTGTTGGCATGTAATAAAAACGAAAAACCAAAACATGTAATATAGTTTACTTTTAAATTTATCGATTAAACGAAATAACGCATCTAAGAATTGTATGGCTAATACCATTTGACACGAAAACTACAAACAGAGCTGCCAACTGTCAAAACATTTTTAAAGCACAAAATGCTTTAACATATACAGACTCCCGTACATTGCGGGGGGCAGAGTTGATAAATAATTACTACAATGTTATTTTTTAAACCGCTACATTTCTAGAAGACCAATCTAATGGTTCAATTACGTACAATGTAGTTTTATTTAAAGCGGTTGTTTGATATAAAATTAGTGGCGTCTAAAAATAAAATTATCGTATTCATTTGGCAACTCTGCTCCCACGTTGTACGGGAGTCTTCTATAATTAACCCGGCAGAACGGGCGCCGTGAAATGCAACGTGATGACGCGCGTGGGGTGTCAGCGCACCCCAAACATATAAAATAACATAAATTCGAAAAAACTTTAGAATTCAATGTTTTAATGAAATTCATGATGATTAGATTATTTCTCGTGAAAATAAATAACTGAAACGTTAAATTATCGTTAACTTTAAAAATTAATAGAAAATAAATTAAAAGCACTCAACTTTTTCCTCCTTGTTCGAAAAACGTATTTTTTTCCAAGTGGCACTTTATTATGCTCTTTACAATATTTATTATAATAAAAATTATATATTACTGTGGATAAGAATATCGAGACATTAATTTTCCTAATAATTAGGGTGTACATGGATCAGAAACTTTAGATTTTTTGCAGTTTTTACAGACAGCTTCAATTTCTCTGAGTGTTATTATGCTCTTTACAATATTTATTATAATAAAAATTATATATTACTGTGGATAAGAATATCGAGACATTAATTTTCCTAATAATTAGGGTGTACATGGATCAGAAACTTTAGATTTTTTGCAGTTTTTACAGACAGCTTCAATTTCTCTGAGTGTTATATAAGAAAGGAAAAGAGTCTGAATTTGCCGTTTTCATACGCTCCGCACGGAGGATGACCTTGGAGGCAGGTACTGAAGGACCCGACCACTTCTGTTTATAGGGAGAGACAGCATATAACTATTTCCGGGCATGGGGTGTCAAAACACCCCGCGCCCGTCCTGCCGGATTAAACAGGGTTCGTACTTACACCACTTTTGTACGGATTCTTCCACCACAATATTGATGTAATAAAATTTTACCTAAAATCACAGACTTACTGTAAATGTTTCTATAAAATTTTACGGTGCCAAAAAATAAGGGCAGTGCGAATCCTGTTAAAATTATCTTCGTCTTATATAATCACAGAATTTCCGTTCTTAAATAAAGCAAAAATTTCAGGCAAAAAATATTGATATTAAAGAATCCAGATGTTTTTTCGCACTTCTGCATAAAATGTTTAATAACAAAATGTACATCTCAAAATGCTAACACAGTGTAAATTTTGGAATATAGTATTTTTTTTTTTTTACCTTTTTAAAAAACGTAATCATATATAATGTTAACGTTTTCAAGTTTCGCTTTCTTGTAAAACTATTTACTATAATACATTAAACGCTGCTAATGAGCATTTGGGAATAGTATCAATCTGTTCTTAAAAAGGATTATGTTAATTACTTTAACCTATCGCAAAATTCATTTCAAAACATATATGTTATTATAGAGACTATTCTGGACATTTTTCTACTAAATTTGTGCTTTTACGTACATCGGAGTGCACAAATGATGAACTCAATTTGATAATATATCTATATATATTAAAAAATGTTACTGTCACTGACGTCACATTTTTTTGTCTGCGACAGCATCTTCTAACGGAGGGCAGGATCCTTCGCGTCATGACAGGTATCAATGTATTCCGAGTACTCCAAGGTAGACATTTAAGCCACTTAGAAATTTCTATCAGTTTAATTAAAGAAGTTATTAACTAAAAACGACAAGTTTATGTAGGTACTCTATTTGCCATTTTGAAAAAAGTTTCTCCCAGTGATGTTGTTCTTCTGTCATTTTACACGAGAAAATTAAAATATGATCCATGGTTGTACGTAGGTAGGTAGGGTGGTTGGATTTAAGGTCGTACCAATACTGCGCTTTGGTTAATTGACGACGGTCTGGGACGCACACCTAGAGATGTTCCGGAGACATTTCATCACAATTTCGAGCCTTCACGGAGGGTATCCCCCTCCGCTTTGGTGATCCCCAGAAGTAGAATGGGGATGGAAACATGGAGGACTTTGCGACCACGACAGACTTTATGTGCACCAGCCACCATCAGTGTGCACGACGGTCTTTGGCCGGCTCAAGTATCGAGTCAGCAATCTTCCAATTACGTGCTCAACGCTTTACCGACTAGGTTACCGCAGCCCGAAACCATGGATGTAAAAAACAAAAAAATAAATATGAACTTTTTTTTCTCTCTACTTTTAGAAAATTAATCTTCTTACATGGGAAAATTAAAATATCATCTACGGTTGTAGGTAGGTAGATAATTAGGTAAGTTGTGATTGACGTCGCACCATTACTGCGCTATGAATAATTGGTGACGGTCTGGGACGCACCCCTACGGATGTTCCGGAGACATGCCACCACAATTCTGATCCTACACGAAGATGATAGCTCCCCAGCTTCGGTGGCCCCCCCAGAAGTATAATTTTGATGGGAACACGGAGGATATTGTGGCCACGACATATTTTACGTGCACCAACCATCATTAGTGTACACGACGGTCTTTGGTCGGCTCGAGAACCGAACCCACAATCTTCCAATTACGAGCTCGGCGCTCTACCGACTGGGGTACGGTGTCCAGATTTTTATGTTGTAAAAAAGAAATAAAAATGATCATATACTATAGCTGTAATGCAAAATGGAATAGTTATTATAATTTTCTTTCTATTAATATATATATATGTATTATATATTTCAATTTGACATTGAATATGAGCATTTCCATAATAATTTTCTGCCTTTGTCTTGTAATATGCACTATTAATATTCCTTTTCAGCGAACGAAAGCAGCAAATATGCGGGCAGAGTTCTGCATGTGTCAATAAGTAAAGTGAGTCAGGGAGGAGGCGAAGCCTCCTTCGATGGTTGGTGAGCAGAGCGAGCAGGGAGCAGAGCCCCCTAGTATATATATACAAAAGGAATTACCTATTTAAGGTTACTTAAATTAAATAATGTGTAAAACGTGATTTTTCTTTTCAAATACATTCAATTACTTTTGTAAAAATTTCATCTGTATCAATTTAGTATTTGACTAATTATTATTTCATTTTGTAGATATATTTTGCATATCTGCAAAGTTTTAAAGCAATAGATAAAGAATCTTTTTCAAAATATCGCGGATAGTATTTAAGAAAAAAAAAAAAAAAAAAAAAAGGAAAAAAAAACTTTGAGAAACTTTGAGTTGTTTCAAAAGACAATAAATTTCATCTTTGACACCTATTACAGTTTTGTCTGAAAACTTAACAAAAGTGTGTAAAATGATAAATAAAAACTCAAAATTTTCTTAGTAGTTCATGCATATATATATATATATAATAACAAAAAATGTAAAATGCAAAAACTAAACATATGATAAATTGCCACGATAATTCACAAGAGTCTAAATAAATTATTAGATAACTACAATAAAGATAACTATTAATATTTTAAAAACAGATATGAATTCCTTTACCGGCATAAATTTCATGTAGATATGAAAACAAAAGTAATACTTTCTCTAATATAATTCCTTTGGGAAAACAAACTGTACTTTAAGACAAGAAAAATCGACTCACCAAGGAGTAATTCAAATTGGACACAAATTGGTATATACAAACGTTTTGATGGAAAATGCAAACTTTTAAAGTTCTGCAACCAACGAATGAACATGCGACGCAGCAGAGCATCTTAACTATGCAGCTGGCAGGATACTAAATATAAGAATTTCGATTACAGTTCGTAGATTTTTTGAGAAGTTCATACCGTGTACTCAGGTAAACTGTAAATATGCCTCCCATACAAATACGCGAATAACATGTTTAGATATTTGCATTTGAGAGGGGATGTGTAGTTGGGATCAAAGAAGTCGGTTGATCTAATCGGCGAATCACTGTACATTTGAATAGGAGCGATACGACTATTGGACGATATTGGCAGGAATAGCTTAAGACAGCCTCAAAAAGTAAATGGTCGACCTAGAGAGACGACGAAACGTAAGAACCGATCAGTCGTCAGAGAGGAACTAAGAGCCCCAGATTCATCATTATCATCGATCTTACGTGCAAGTGGCACTTCCGTGCCTACAAAGACAGTTAATAAACGCTCAGAGAAATTCGGCTGAGCTCACGGCGCCTCTTACGTAGACTACCAATGTATTCTGTATCGACAAGCCCGTTTACAATGCTGTCGGGCTCATTCGCCCTGATTGCAGTAGAATTGTCTTTAGTGATAAGCGCGCTTAGAATAGAGCCCCGATGATAAGCGAAGACGTCTCTTGAAACGCCCTGTATAAAGTCGGGATATTAACCTGCCATACGGCCGGACAGCCAGGAGTGATGGTCTTTGGTACCATTTCAATTCATTGCAGGACACTTTTTGTTGTCGTCCGCCGCACACTTACAGCGCAGCAGTATGTCAACGATATTCTATGCCCCGTTGTGTTACCGTTCATATCACGTAATTTTGGGCTTACATTTCGCATCGTAATGCCCGACCGCACACGGTGATTGTTTCTACTGCTTGTTTTCATGCTTGCGCAGCACTACCTTGGCCAGCAAAGTCAACGGATCTATCCGTATCAAGAACTTTTGGAGCATTACGAAAAGGACCCTACAATCAGCTCTAAATTTTGCCGATCTAACGCGCCCATTGGACAGAATATGGCACGATATCTCTCAGAAGGACATAAGCCAACTCCTCCAAGCCAAATTACTGCTTGCAAAAGGGCCATAGGTGAAATAAAACTTTAGTGACTTGCTCGCTTTGTAAAATTCTTCCTCATTAATAAATCATCCATTTTTTCTGATATTTGTATGAATTTGTTTTTCTGTATATATATATATATATATATATATATATATATATATCACATCTCATCTACCAATTTTCATCCGATTCAAATAACTACTTCTTCTTTTGTCTCTTTTTTTTGGTTTGTTTGTTTGTTTCAGAGTGTATATTGTATGTCAACAAGAAACAGCATATAAAGTATTTAATGAAGAGTGTTTAACTATCAAACATAAACAAAATTAAATCATAAGAACGATCGGAAATTGTAATTAAAAGGGATATAAAAAAGAAAAATACGCTCATACTACAGAAATATCTCATCAAGGTCCACCCTCTCTGCAGTTAGCTGAAAAGAAAGCAAGGTTTCAGTCTTTTGCCAGTTATTTTAAGCTAGTAGTATATGGTTACTTATCGTATTTGAAGAAACATGACATTTTGAGGAAAAATAAATAGATTTAAAATTAAAAGTAAACGAAATATGAAATTAATAATAAAGGAAATGTAAATTAGCAAAGTCGGAACAATGGAAGAAATAATATCTACGTATAATATGACGATAAGCAGTCAATTCACATTCAGAGTTCATACGTTTTAGCAAACTACGAAGATGAGTTGAATCATTCAAATTAACAAAAGAACTAACACAATTAACTATACTTACTAAAAAACTTAGATAAAGAAAATTACAATGATGAAACAAATTTATAAATTAGCTTAAAAATATTGATAAAATAGTACAGACCATTTATTTAACAGTACATAGTTTCATAAGTACATATTTCAGACATCGTAGAGAGGAAGCAATATCACCATCTATTGAGCAAAATTGTGATTACATAATTCTAGAAAAAAGTGCTATATATTCTATAAATTGTATTATAATAAAACAATTATGGATAATTGATTATTCTCATATATATATATATATACATTCAAATAATAAAATCTTTTAAAGTTAACCTTTTGAGAGGGTCTCGTTCAAACTCCTATGGTGAAACGGGACAATTGCTGTCACAGCCCTTCTTTTAAAGTTAAACTGCCCTAGATCCCGTAAAGTTTGTTAACATACTTCAAGTTTACGATGTAACGTTATATCATTATATAATCAAAACACTTTTTTTAGAAAATTCAAATTAATATATTAGCCTTAGGCTTTAAATTATCATAATTGCATCATACAAAAAAATAATAATAATAAAAAAAAAATCAAAACTTTTCTAGAAATTTCTTGCTCTGGAAAACTTATTCTGCATATCTTTGCTACTCCTAAGTATTTTTATGATTTTTATGAATATTTAACTATACATTAAAAAAAAATATATATATATATAATAATTCTGAATACAACAAAGAATGTCACGCCAAACTCATTTCAGTCTGATCTTTCACCAACTTTTATAATTTCCAATGGATTTTCTGTCACCTTAGTAGTTTTACGTACTTGCGTACTTTTTTTTTTATCCAAGACAATGAAATGAAATATGGAGAAATGATTTTATAATAAGACGAATGAAATCGATAATCGATTTAGTTTAATTCGCTCATTTTTCTTGATGACTGTCAAATCATTGAAATTCAAAAAGGGAAGTGAATAAATGCAAAATATTGATTTGCTTTCTAAACCAAAATCAATATTTTAAAGAATCAAAATAACACAATGGCATTTTCCGACAGGTCATTTCTGAGGTAATCTACTTCTGATTCATTTTTGATATACTTTTTGGTAATGACTCCTCAGTGATTTACGCCATAACAATACGAGTTTTTTCCACATTTTTTTTTCTTATTCTAGATGAAGGTCATGAAGAACCTATTTCTGTAAAAAAAAGAAATAATAACAATAATAAATGAAAATGATGTTTTTCATTTGACTACTGTATGGAGATTTTTAATTTAAATTTTTCAAATATGTCACAGTCTCTTTTCATTCAAATCAAAACTAATTTTTTAATTTACCATTAGTAGATTTTAATGAAATATCAATTGTCTACTCTACATAACAATTATTATATGATTCACAGTCGTTACAGATTTTAGATTTTGCAATTGTTTTTTCATAAAAACACAAGTAGTTAGTAGTATAAATATTCGTTCAAATAGATTGTGTCTTTAATTACGTGTCCTTTCAATACGTTTATACTTAATTTCAAGTAAAATTAATAACAATAATAATAATAATATTAATAATAATAATAATAATAATATAGAGAGAGAAAAAAAATAGGCTAGTAAAATGAGAGCACATTTAGAAAAGATTAAAAGCCCTCAAGATCTCACAAGCTAAACTGACTTATGTAATCCTGTAATTTTAATGAAAGTATAATGATAACCAATTGTATATATTTAATTATTGTAATTATTAATAATATTTTAGTGTATCTTATAAAAAATATAATAATTAAAAAGCATAATGACGCATAAAAACATAATTCTTCCAATATATATTTCTTTCAAAAATTAATGCCATCGTGATCATGAACGTTTATGTTGTGAAATTGCGCAACAGATAAAAGGAAGTTTAATTCTTCAAAATCAGTAAATATTTAAGACAAAAATTTATTACGTGATTTATCACTGTATGAAATAAATGTGTAAATCGTTTACCAGGGTTAATTTCCTCTATAATGATATTGTTATAAAACTTCTTGAAATTCCAAAGCTTTTATATCTGGTGCTGACAAAGCAGTATCTAATACAGTTTCTTAGCTTTTAGATGCATGGAAATACGATTCTAAAATTATTGGTATGTTCTTCAGTGCAATATCCTCAAATACTGGAAACTTGAAAGGTACACGTGTTCTTCAAAATAAATTAGGAAGATGCCTTCTGGGATTAGCCTGTTGAGACCACGTGTTTGAAGTGTTATTAAACGAAGGTTTTAGACCGTCGACCAAGTTATTATGTTGAAAAAAAATTCTAGAAAAAAAAAAAAAAAAAAAAAAAAAAGACTTAACGTAACTGCCAAATTCCGAAATGGGAAAAAAAAAATTCTTTGATACCAGCCTCCGATTCTTTGCAAGATTTTATTACAAATCAACTTTAAACAATTGTTAACAACTTTCCTACAAATGATTAGAAAGGACTACTAAATCTTTACACTCCTATATGAATAGGTGAACAAAATTTTTCGGAAACGAGGAGCTCTTCACAGAACTAAACGAATCTCAAGAGCCATTTATTTCTTAAAAATTGAACTATTGTTTAGTGGAAATAAGTGTATAATACAGGTGACAGTGCACAGGCCTTCAGCAGACGACTTTTTTTTTTTTTTTTTTTTTTTTAATATTCTTTCCGTATCACTATTTCCAAAAAATTAAAATTTTTAATATATTTTCGCAAGAAAATCTACACTTTACCTACAAAAATTTATTTTAAGTTTTGTGTTACGGACTTAGTGGTACAACAGTAATAAAAAAATTGTCTGCGGCCGTCCTGAATACAGCAATTTTAAAACTTTGAAATGCAGGTCTGCCACAGCTGATTTTTTTTTATTATTATTTTTATAACATTATTTCCCTAGCATAAAATTTATAATGAATGCATGCAGGCAAAATGCAGATGTACTTGCGAAAATATGTATATATATATATATATATATATATATAATTTGTATGGAAATAGTGGTACGATAAAAATATAAAATAGTCACATATGGCAGTCGTGCAAATGTTCAATCATTTTATTGCTTGTGTTTATATTTAAGCGTTGTACACACTGTTGCAGATGAACCAGTAAACATTTTTTTTTAATAGAGATTTTGCATAGGTATCATGATATACAACTACGCAAAACAGGATTAAAGATGATTTTACATAACTCCTGGTATTTAAGGGAAAAACACATTCGTTATAAAATCTTCTTAGTGTTAACGACAAATATACTTTATTTAATAAAATCAGTGGATAAAAATTGCACTTACTAAATAAATTTTCTTTAAAAATTAACGATTTATAAATATTTTGCCTCTTCTTTCACACCACACAAGCAGATGATAACTTTCTAAGCATACATGTTGAGATGTGGGCAGAAACACAAAATTAAAGAAAACTAACCAAATTATTAAAATTTTGCCAAGTGTTAATTAATGCAATGAGCAAAGCACAGCATTAATCAAAGATTGTATTCAGGCAACGGAAGATTAAGAACAAAAAGAGTATTTTTTACAGGTAGTTGAAATGCATAGGAAAAAATCTGAGAAATGCAAATATAAAGATCCTCACTACCCTTCGTAATACTTATTTGGCGCTTATTAGACCAATCCTGGAATGTGGCTACCCGTATATTGTTGCGATTCTGAGACTAAGCTCCAAAAGTCCGAGCGGATCAAGCTTAGTGCTGTTCGTTTATTACAGGACTACGTAACAGTTGCCCCAATGACATTGTCCTTTTTGAGGCCGACTTGCAACCGCTCAACTCTCAAAGAAACTCAAATCTAGTCAAATATTTTAACAAATTACTCAGCTTTGGTTTCATCAATCGAACTTCTGCTTACCTTCGGGGTTGGCGTAATAGTCAGAAACTCAAGAAAAATAGCCTATTTAGCCAAGTGGTCGGGGAGGATTTGATATACAGAGCTGTAGAACCATATTACTTGCATTCACGTATTGATTCTTCCGAAGATCTCTCCAGGGTGTTTTTCCATCCAAACCTTCCTACTCACGTCAACAAATATTCTGATATCCCGGCACATATGAGGCAACTTAGAGAGGCCTCTAAATTTAATTTTTTAGGCTGAAATTTCACAGGAAACCTTAAGGACACCAAAAGAAAGTGAAAAGAAAAATGATGTCGTAGAAAAATAAATAAGTAAAAATATATATTTTATTTAAAGAAAAAAAAATCACCGTGCAAATTTTTTTTAAAAATAATTTATAAAAAATGGATAAACAAACAAATAAATAAGAAATCGTTCTAGAGAAATGCTACAGTTTCAGTATAAAACCCCTTTGCAAAATTTGAAATTTAGCACCGAAGTAGCTCGAACTTTCTCGCCAAAATCTTACGCAATTGTGATTTATATTTTAATTTATCGTCAAAATGACAACAAAAATTTAAAAGTCGCCAAGGGGCTATTATGCTAAAGATATACCAAAGAAATTTTAATGAATAAGTATAGCAACCGACACTAGGGATTAGAACACAGTTACTGCATGCCTTTATATTGAAGAATTGATCAAAATAAGTCCTGTCGAACTAAATTAACCCGTTAGTAGTCGCTAGTTGGTCGATTTGCCGCCCATCCTTCATTATTGCCAAATTTTTTTACCATGTTTTTATTAACTTCGATTCTTGTGTGTTTGTCAGGGACAAATCTTGCAATCGATTTTAAACTAACTTCCCGACTAGCTAGACATTTGAAACTTTCACAGTAGCTCAGAACCCGTTGACAACACAATACTTTGAAGTCAGCTTTTCGATTTTTCGAATAGTTTTCATTTAATTAATTAAAATGTGAAAATGATAAGCTCCTAATAGCAATAAAAATAGCCATTAAAATATTAACTATAATTTAATTGTTGCCAAAAAAAATTTGCGAGTTCATTTTCTTTCGACCTAAAAATAAATACATTTAATTAAACGTCAGCGTTAAAAAATTGTTAAAAGTTAAATTATGCATTTGGCAAAAATTGACGTCGTTATCATTTTAAAGATTTTCTACACAATGATAAAGTACTAATGTAGTTCATGATGCAAATATATGTTGTTCGGAAAGGATTAATATTTTATTTTTAAAACCAACTTTTTTTTTTTTAAATTCAAATTTCCGGTAACTCTTTAACCAATCACATTAGAACGTCCATCTTTGGAATATCGATAATAAGAATTTTCTTGCCAAAAGTCGCCAAAAAAGTCGCCAAGGGCAAAAAGTTGTAAAATTTGGCGCCAAATCCATTACCTGCCTATTGGAGCTTTTTAATGCGTTTTAAAGAGAAGTTTAAGCTATTTAAAAACATGGTATATAATTTTTTTTTTTATCTTATAATTATTTATTCAATAGCCACCAAAAATTTTTAGAAGTGGCATTTGATATACCTAAAACGCGAATATAATCGAAGAAACGTCGATCACATCACTTCTTAAAATTATTGGTGACAGATAAATAAAAAGTGCGCAATCTGTAATAGGTGGCGCTGTCTATAGCGACTAGTAACGGGTTAAATTATGTTTTGGGTAGAATTTTATATCTATTACTTAGAAAACAAATACAGGCTTTTTAGGAAAACATATAGTATAACCCCGTTTCCTAAAACTAACAGTGAGGAACTGTCCGAAAGCTAAGAGGGGGGCCAAACTGACCGAGAGCATGGGATTTGGAAAACATACAGTAATTCGGCGTACTCTCTTATCGTTTATTTTCGCTGAATCAGATGACTATCTCCCCTATTTTAACACTGAACTTGCCGATTCAAAACTTGCGCAGAGGCTTCCATGGTCTCAAGAAATTTCGTCGAAGAATAGTTACGTTTAAAGAGTCCCAAAGTAACTTACTCCGCTCCATTATTGAATGTATTCTCACTCCCACTCATAGGATAACTGCAGTCGTTTATTTGACCATTTATGTAAATAACCTTGCGAGCTAAATCTAATGGGAATGTCAACGCTTCTATGTATTATAGCTTTGTTTGGTAACAAGGTTAGATGCAAAGAAATAAATATTATAGGGTAAGTTAAAAAACAAAATTTTACGAAGCATTTTCTGGGATGAATATTTGCAGTTGAGGACTAAAATAAGGTATAAGATATTATAACCCACCGCCTTCGAAAGGATTAAAAGGAATTTCAGCTAAATGATATTTGCTAAATTTAATACCAGAATTATAAGTATGTGAGCTTGATTGCTCAAATTTTCATGTTTTTTTATACGTATTAGTTTTAAACAATTTTTTTTAGAAATTTTTATTTGATTAAAACTATACAAATTGTAAACCATTTTATACCTAACTTAGTATCTGTTAGTTATAAGAACTGTGATTAAATGCAAAAATATAGGGATTAGTTACATATAAATATATCAGTAAAAAAATGCTTCTTTATTAGTAAATAAACAAAACAATAAAATTATCATGAAATGTTTTTTACGTGTAACACACGTAAATTAAAAATAGAACAAAAATTATAGTTTACTATAATTTAACCTCTTGCACATTTTGTGTTATAAACAAACAAAACATCATTTGCA
Source organism: Salticus scenicus (assembly GCA_963930645.1). Lineage (NCBI taxonomy): Eukaryota > Metazoa > Arthropoda > Arachnida > Araneae > Salticidae > Salticus > Salticus scenicus. The sequence continues at coordinate 269,915,782 of OZ005652.1, read as the reverse complement.
ATTGAATAAACTTATTTTAAGAATTTCAATACATTTTATTTAGACATTAATAAAATTAAATAAATTAACTCAAATTGGAACTGAGATTATAATAAAAAATATGGTTTTTCAATTAATTGTATGTTAAAAGTCCCTTCATACAAATTTTAATATATCACTATACCATGTTGTTGTTGTTGTGTCCAAGCAAGTGAAAGCTAGATGGGGCCAAGAGCGTTGAAAATGAGGGCCGCCAGGTCTCTAGCCCGGAAGCTATATGTCCTGTGATGGCTCGCCAAGCTGAAAAAGAGAGACAATAATGGCCTAACAATCAAAAATATGGTCTGGTGTTAACTCAGTGTCTGGACAATATCTTCAGAAGGGGTAGGATCATGAGTAGGATCATTAAAAGAATTTATAAAGAAGAGTTCTATTTTTCCTCTAAATCAGTTTATCCTAAAATTAAAAATTCTACTCACCGTACTACTATCCCTTATTATAAAGGTATTTCCGAAAATATCGCTAAATTGCTCAAAACAGTTAATATCTCTACTAGCTTTAAACCTCAACTCCGTATTAGTGACTTTCTCTTAAACTTTAAACCCGCTGCCCCCCCCCCCCCCACACACACACCCCTTAAACGTCTTGGTGTAATCTACTGTATCCCTGTAAAAATTGTGATTCTACATATATCGTGAAACTGGCAGAACAATTGAAATTAGATTAAAGGAACATAAATGCTCTTATAAAACAGGTGATTTAAGATCGAAACTCGTAATCAGTTTTCTCAATAGTGATCATATTCCTGATTTTGACAACTTTAAAATTCTCTATGTAAATTTATATGAATCCGGTATTTTTCTAAGGGCACTTTTACTAAAATGCAACATTCTGCCTTGAACAAGGCTAAAGCTATTTCTCCTGAATATATAATCTTGTTATGATGTGTTATGAATTTTTTTTGTAAATGTTGTTTGACACTGAGGAGGGCTAGTGTTCTAGCCGAAACGTATGTCGAGTAGTTTAAAATTTTTAATTAAAATGTATTTTTAAAGTTTTAAAATTTTTGTATTCATTATCTCATTTTAAATGCTACATTGGTTTTATTTAAATATCTCCGCAAATAAATGAGAATACAAGAGGCTGGTTTCAGCAACTATAATCTTGGCTTATGACCCAAATCTAAGTAATCAAGCGAGAATTTCTCGCCATACAAAATGTTCAGAATATTCAGAGTATTCATAATATTGTTTAACCATCTAGAAATGTGTAGACTAGAAATTCTCGATCATTTCGTCTATTAAGTTTCTTGGGGTGCCTTATGCGCGTAGCTCGTAAATCTATATTTCTAGTTAAGGGGTTAAGAAAATGGCCACTTATTCATTCACTTATTCAAAAAATAATATTTATAAATGGATAATATTTAAGCACATGGTTTCAGCTTAATAAATCTAATATGAAAAATGATATTTGTCTTTTATGAGACCATTTTATGGAAAACGTATTTTTAAAAGTTACTTCTTCAGAATCTTTGCAAGAATTATGCCAAAAAAAATAAATAAAATGTCATTGCCTATTTGGTGACAAAAATGTAAAAGGAGTCATGGGGGTCCTATAATAAAACTGTACTGCCTGTGGAAGTATGAAAATTGGGTCGTCAATGAAGAATTTAATTTTGAAACCTTTCTTTGAATGATTTTGGTTTCACTATTGTACAATATTAATATGGTTCTAATAATAAATTGACTTCAGGTAAATTAAAATTTTAATTAGGTGGTGAAATTGTTATAATATTTATGAGTTTCAAATTTTAAAAGTAAAAATATGAAAAGAAATAAAGTGCGAAATTTTCGCACGAATTTACTAGTATAAATTAATATCCACACAATTAGTTTCCCAATATAAGAAACATTTTTTCTCTTTGATTATAAAAAATGTAAACAGAAGTAAGACGGATAACAACCATGGTATATTTTATTTTAAAAGTCGTATTTCCTTCCAGTTTATTTCTGAAAAGATAAATCTTATTTTATCACATTGTCCTATTTATAGAACAGCTGAAAAGTAGCATTTGGAAGTGCAAATTACATCTCCTTTATCCCAGTGTCCTATTTACAGGAAGGATCAGATATTTTATATAAAATTAAAGAAATATATAAATATTTATTTTTTCATGTTTAGTTCGTTTAAGTTTACATAACGTTAAAAAATTTTTTTTTTTTTTTTTTTTTTTTTTTTTTTCCAATTTGAACAAAATAAATAAATTGAGTTAAAGCGTGTTTAATGTGGGTCGAATCATATAATATATTCTATCTTTATCATTTTTTTTTTTTTTTTTTTTTTTTTTTTTTTTAAGTATGCATCTTAATTTCTTGCGTAAGGTAAGGGGGAAAAAATACCGCGGAATATGATGCATTAAAAGGAAAAAACAATCAATAAGACATTTTTTTGTCTTTGTTTGGTCCCCAAAAATATATTAAGGAACTTTTAACTTTAAAGTAATGTTTTAAATTATATTTTAAGAGACAGTTTGGGAATTAAATACTTAATGAATCATTAATTTTGACAGTTTAAAAATAAAAAAATAATCACTACATTTTAAAAGTAAGTTAAATTTTTAGTGACACTCATTAAAAATATGAAACAGAATCTAATTTCAGTGGTTTTTGATAAAATAGACTTTGAACTTTTAACTATTATAAACTGTGCATAAATGTTTCCCCTCCATTAAACACTATCGTATGTTATGAAAAGCTAATGTTATCGTATATTTATGAAAGCTAAATAAGTGCATCGCCTCAATGTAATATAATAACTATCCAAAATGTGCGCAATTTTTACACTACCACGCCCACAGACTTTAATCTATTTAAATAGGTGAATATAAATATTTAATTAAGGGTATGTAAAGTATCACGATTTGGGTGCGGCATATTTGTTTAAAAGAAGATTTCACCTAGATGCTATTTTCAAAAACTAATGTGAAATCGTAATAATTATTTTGCTAGATTTTGAACTCAGCTAATGCTTATTAGTTTAACCTAATAATTTATTTGTTACAACCCTCGAATTATATTCAATAGAATAAAACATAACAGTAAATTATTTTACGGATAATTTTGTTTTATTAATTGTATCACAGTAAGACTGGCTGCATATAGACGTACCTGTCAACATTCTAATTAATATTTGGCATAATTTTTAGACCCCAACATTTTTATACAATACTTTATTTTAAGAGTAAGTTTTCTCCAAGTGTAATTGCGATTAAATTAGATGAAAAATACTATAATAATATAGGTGTGGAAAAAAAAAGCGGTTACTAACAATTTTACGGAATATGATTTAAAATGTTTGCAGGTATGTAATAAATACACAGAGATGTGAAATATTTCACAAAAATAAGTGCTTCTTTTTAGGCATTTAAAATTTTTCAAATTATTTTGGAGCACTGTTAGTACCAGTCTTTTCTTCACACCACTTTATTTGTAGGTTAATTTTCTCGAATTTATGATAATGTTTATAAAAGAAGACAAATATATTTAAAAAAAAATGATGTGGAATAAAGGCAGATACCATTAACAATGCGCCAGAAAATATTTGTGTTACTTGCAAAATAATAATAATAATAATAATAAATAATAATAATAATAATAATAATAATAATTAATTACGAAGTGTTTTAGCTAAAATTAATATGTAATACAAATACATCAAAATAAAAGTACTTAACATTTTAGAGAAATGTTCCTTTTACTAGTTTTTCATATGACTTGCAAACAAAATACTATTTGTAATCGCATTATGATGTCTCAAAAATTCTATTAAATAATTTATAGATATTAATAAATAAAAATAAACGCTTCAAAGTATGGTTTTGAAAAAAATATTTAAATTTATGATGCCATTTTATCATAGTAGTTACAAGCTATATATTAAAGGAAAAAAAAGTTAATAATAATAATAATAATAATAATAATAATCGCCTGTGGCAGCTTTGCTTTCATACTAATTTTCCCATATCACAATAGTATCATTGTGTAAAACAATACATTGTAAATTTAGCAATAATGAAATTAATTATATATTTTTGTAACAGTAAATACAATACTAAATTCTTGCACATGTCATTAGAAATAAAATATAAGTTTCATGAAGTGTGAGAAAGTTATGAGTGGTTTTGGTTACACTGGGAAACAATACAATGGATGGAATATATATTCTCATCGATACTACAGCGATCTCTCCTCTAAACCTTGTCCAGAGTGCTTAGACAATTTACTGTCATTTCGCCTTTCCGTGAAAATGTGAACATAAATCCAAGCAATCAGTGTTGATAGTCAGTGTAGCAATATATCGCAGAAATATTAGTAGTTATATTCAAAGCATATATTAAGATAGATTTATCGAAAGGTTTTATGTATTGCGTATTTAAAACTATTCCATTTCGATTTCTTTTTAATTTCCGAGAGCAATGTATAAACAGGTTATTATCTGAATTTATATTAAACAATTAGCATAGATAAATTTCGAAATGTTTACAGTTTAGTATTGCTAAATATTTATTGACAAATATAAATAGTTATAATATTCATTGACAAATAGTGTAATACCAGTTTATGCGTATTATTATGATGTAGAGCGCAATAAATAATAATTTATTATTATAGAAAATCTAATTTCTTTTTTAGAGACAATAATTATTATTTCTCCAATCCTTATAAAATTAAATTAATTTTAGTTTGAATTATATCATTTGTAATAATTGCAATCACATTACAACCTATCAACAGACCTATCAACATTTTGATTTAATCCAGAGCACAGTTAGTACCCGTCCGCTTCCCCCTACTTTATTTGAAGTGATTTTTTTTTTCCATTTGTCTTTACGATTAAATAAAAAGAAAAAGTACCCTTAAAAAAAAAAAAAAAAAAAAAAAAAAAAAAAAAAAAGAGGGGGGGGGGGGAGGCTGTGTACTGTTAATGCTCCAGAATAAATTAAAACACTGTCATATTTCTGACAGTGTATTTGTCAATAGCTGTTAAAATTCAGTGCTTTGAATACCAATTTTTTATAATAACTATTTTTTCTTATTTATTTGCAGAGGTTTAGTCATTAAACGAAGCATTTTTTTTTTTTTTTTTTTTTTACTAAAATAATAAGGTTTTTAAAAAGATGGAAGAGTTAGCTGCTAGACCAGTTTGTCCCATTCATGTCAGCGTAATCAATATATATGAATATGCTGTTTGTTTGCTTTAAGCAGGACTCTTGTTTTATTACTTTTTATTGTTTTATTACGTGGATTTTATTAATTGCTACCAGTTTTTTTAGTCAGCATTTTTAACATGCTATTATAGCATTATAACTTTTATTTTAAAATTGTGGTAAAATCTATACTAATATTATAAATGCGAAAGTTTGGATGGATGTTTGTTACTTAATCATGCCCCAACGGCCAAACGGATCTGGATAAAATTTGGTGCAGAGATAGATAATAGTCTGGAATAAGACATTGGCTACTGTTTATACCGGAAAAATGTAAATTTTTAATTAATTTTCTATATAATATAGATATTTCTTCTATAATAAAACTTTAAAATAATTTATTTTAATTTTTAATTGTTGCCAAATACGTTTACGAGTTAATTTATTTTTTGACATCTAATAAAATATATTTTCACGCGAATAATAATAAAAAAATAATTAATTAATCTTCTATATAATATAAATATTTCTTCTACAATAAAAAAAAATTAATTGTTGCCAAAGAAGTTTACGAATAAATTTATTTTTCGAGATATAATAAAATATATTTTCACGCGAAAAAAAAAAAAAAAAAAAAAAATTAAATATTAAATTTGCTTAGGCACATGACAACATGACGTCATTAATAAAATTAAATAATAAGAAAATGAAAGCTAATTCAGATCTGTATTAAAGAGTTTTATTTGTTGATAATCCTGGGTATATTTTTAATTTTAATACTAAAGTAGTTAGGACATTTTTCGCCAAGGACTCTATTTTTGTGACAGCCACCTTAAGCCCACTCACTGATTCACTGACTCAACACTGTCATGTCGATTCTGTGGGAAAGAGAGTGACAAATTTTAGTGAGCAAGTTGGTTTTCGGAGCCTGACCCCCCACTAAGACGGGATTTTGTAAAATCCACCCTCCCCACCTCCCTTCGAGGGCAGAAGCACAAACACCTTTATAAACATAACTCGGATCCAAATTACTTAACGGTGAAGAAATTGAAGGTTGAATGACCAGACTTGAGTGCAAAAAAATTATTTTCTGCGATTTTGGAATTTTGGATTTTTAAGGGGGGAGGGAAGGGAAAAGATTTTCGAAGAATGGTTCTCAACACACGAGGAAATCGAACTCAACACATACTACAAAGGGATTTTGTGAAATTCCACCCTACCGCCCTTTGGAGAATGGGGGGGGGGGAGGGGGAAACATGTATTCATGGGTAACGCTGCACTAAATTATCTTACTTTGGAATTTTTTTATGTAAGGGACGATTATATGTATCTAACTCATAGTATGAAGTGATTTTGCAAAATTCCCTCCTCCTTCCCTTCTTTAAGAACGGGGGTAGATTTAAAAAAGAAAAAAGAAGTTTCAAAGCATAGCTCCTGCTTTAAATAATTTCAGGATCTCAATTTTTTGATGTGTCGGTTAGGTATGTATATGCAACTTGCAATATAAAGTAATTTTGTGAATTTACCCCCCCCCCCCCTCCTTTTCTCTTGGTACGGGCGGGGCAAAAAAAACATTTTGAAGCTTAAATTCGTCCAAATTACCTAAGAATGGCGAATTTTGATGTGTGTGTGTGCTAATTAAGTGCATGAAATATGCATTTTGATGAGATTTTGTAAAACTTTCAACTTTAATCGCGAGGGAGGAGGAGTAAAAAGCAGGTAAGAGACTGCCGAAGGCATTGGGGCTCCAGACTCGACTGTGACGAGCGGGAACACCCCTACAGAATGTAGTAGGAACTTAAACTTAGATTTTGACGGATTTCAATGTTTTTTTTTTTTTTTTTTTTTTTTTTTTTTTTTAAGATATGTTATTATTATTAATGCTATGCTGTTTTGAGGATTCATTTCAATGTAATGACCAGCGAAGCGTGCAAAGCTTGCTAGTATATAATAAAATGCAAACAAAAAATATAAGAACGTTAAAACTCATATATATTATTGCTTTTCTAAAACATGAAAAGCTACTTCAAAGCATCTTCAAAGGTCACGCGTTCCTGTTTTATTACTTGAATTTGTCAATTGTTACTAATTTTTATAGAGTGCTTTTTTAATATTCTGTTAAAGCATGAAAACATTTATTTGAAATTTGTGGTGAAAATATAATAAAGCGTAATGAAAAATATAAAAATGCTAGAAATTCCTATTTAATATTAATTTTCTAGCCAATTGAAAGCGTCTTCAGAGGCAGATATAAAATGAAATATAGATTTTGCCTGTTAAAAAAAAAGGTTTCAGTGTAAAACAGGGGTTGTAACGTTCCGCCTTTTTTTTTTTTTTTTTTTTTTTCAGGACATTTTTAAGGATGAAAAATTTCTGCCTTCCATTGCTACCACTCTTTTTATACATTAATCTGTAACCTATTACGGCAGCACTACAAAAGTACAAAAAAGTTCTATATGTGAAAATATTAGTAGTATTAAAGGCGGAAATTTCTCATCTCTAGAAATGTCCTCATAAAATGGCTGCATGTATGATGTTTAGTTCTTTAAAGTTAATATCAATGCAATTACAGTTTCATACCTCAAAAAATATTTTTTTCTCTTTACTTTCAACTTTTTGTATAGTAATTCAGCTCATTTAAAATGAACTGTCACAGGAATTCAAGATCGATGTTAAAAGGCAATAAGTAAATAAACTTTTCCCTCTATAAGTTATAAAAATCAAATTCCGTAAAAAAAATTTCTGTGATGAGTTTTTTGCAATTGGAAATTTAAATTATTATCCGTTCAAGATAAAGTGATACCAGATGTAAACAAACGGGTTACCAAGCTATTCCATTTTTATGTCTTTCCTACGGAAATGGCAACTTTGTTATTCATAAAAACTTGTGTTAATATTAATCCCTCTGCCAATCCCCCTCTAAACAACAAAACAATCCTACTACCTCTTCTTTTTGTATTTTGGAGTTTATGACAAACACTTGTACCTTATAAAACCATACATCAATGAAATACCCATTAAAATAAGGGAAAGTTGTTAAGGTAACAAAGGAAGAGGTGGAAAAATTTGACAAAATGTTGGGGGGGGGGAGGGGATGAGTGGCCTTGGCTGGCGCCAACAGTAACAATGACTTTATCCGTGTGACCAAATATCATGTGGTTTTGTTTAGTTTTGGTATCAATTTAAGTTGAACCGACCGGGTCCCGGATAAAATCTCCATCGGGCAAAAGCCCGCGCCGGACAAACCCCCCACCAATACCGGACAAAAGCCCCGCCTACACCGGACAAAACCCGGACCCACATTTAGTGGACAGAAGACCCACTAACGCTGTACGAAAACCCCACTTACGCATTTTGTATAGCTATCACTTAAAGAAAAATACATTGAGGATCAAATCTACCTGAGGGGAGAGGCTAAGGGAGTAAGAGTGAGTATAGGGGGGAAATTATTTTTTCTTCCTATAATTTTTTTTACAGATTTTAATGAAAGTTTGTTTAATTATCATTTAGAGGTTTAAGAAATACATTGATAGTTACATATGGGCCGTTTATTGTAAAAGTGAATTATTTACTTGGAAATTGATTTTTAAATAACGAGCTTTTTACAAATTTATGCGTAGGAAAAAAGTCAAGATTCAGTAAGTGTTATCGATTTTTATGTTTAATACAAATCACAGTTATCAGAATTTATAAATTATATTAAAAATAAGTACTAACTTAGAAACTTCATTTTTATAATGTATATTTAGAAGCTTTAGTTTTCTGAGAAAAACATGTAATGTCATTTATGGGATTTTAATGCAATTTTTGGAGTTTTATCTTTTTTTTTAATAATGAAAGAATGTGCTACAAGTACAAGGGTAGAAAATTGTCGCAGAACTCATAACGGTATTTATGAAACAAAATTTTCTGCTTGGTGAATCAACGATTTTATGAGCATAGAAAATTTTCAAACAAATACCAGTATGAATACTACGCCAGTTTTCCACGCCTGCAATTAAGTAAAAAAATATATATATTTAAAAAATATGGAGTTAGCCACTTTTACAATGAGCCGTCCATATATCTGAAAGGGAGGGGTTTAGGGGGCAAAGAAAAAATTAAATTTGTAGTTTTTAAAGCAAAGCAAATTTCAACAGATTACGGAGAGCTTGGGAGGGAGAGCATATGATTTTTTTTTTTTTTTTTTTTTTTACAAATTTCAATAAAATATTCATTAATTATCACCCACTGCAATATGTACAATATGTATATTATGTTAAGTATAGCTGAACAAAGTAGATAATATTTTAAAATTTAATATGTGGAATTGATTTCGTTTAAATAAAATTAAAAATATGAATAATTATTTTAAATCATAATATATATGATTGATTTAGTTCATATAAATGCGGTTTATAAATATCAATAATTATATATATATATATATATATATATATATATATATATATATATATTGATTATTACAGGTTTTTTATTCATTTTAACATATTATTAATTATTTTAAACAGGCATAAATGTGGACCCTAACCTTTCGTTAAAAATTACGAGCAAATTCAGCAGCAGTCATTATGAGTAGAACAGTAAGAGGAATTATGAGTCTTCGATCTCTGAAAAACAACTCTGATTTTGCATCAGTTCTCTCTCCTATCGAACCAGCAGTTCAACGTTTGATCACATTTCCTTCAGCAATTTTAGACCTTCGAATTTCATTAGAAATTCGGCGGATTGAAATTAACCTTCCACTTAAAAAACACATTTATCATACTTCACTACTAGAACGTTCTTTTTTTCGAGGAATTATCAGTAATGTCCGTCCAAGAAAAATTGAAGGCTTATATATGAATTAATCTAGCCCAGTAGTTAACAAATTCGCATGACAACTGTAATTTATCCGCTAGTAAGTTAAAAAAAAAAAAAAAAAAAAAAAAAAAAAAAAATCTGGATTGTCCCTATAATTATGATTATCTAAAAACGGGGAGAAAAACACATTTTGCATTATTTTTTATTAATTTTGTTTTATATTAAAAAATTATAGCAATTTTGTTTTTTAGAATACTAGATATATTAAGTGCACTTAGTATAATCTTGTTCACAATTATTTTTACAATAGTTATTTCAAAATATAAAGTGTCTTTATAAATATGAGAAGGAGTGTATATATTCAGAGTTACATTTGGGGAGGAGGCTGGGAGCAGACTGAAATGAAAAGTGTAGTTTTTATATAGGAAACGTCTAGAGATTGCCATGTAACTTTATATAGATATCACTTACACTTTAATGAAAGATAGTGAGGATTGCCAACAGCTGAGGGGCGGGGTTATATGAAAAAAAAATTCCTGGTTTATTTTCTTTTTTCTTCATTTTTTTTTTTTTTTTTTTTTTACAAATGTGAATGAAATTTCGTTTTATTATTCCTTACTGTATTATACGTTGAATGATCAAATTTGATCAAATTATTAGTTTTTTTTTTTTTTTTTGACATTTTTCCGATTTTGTAAAAAAAGTACTGCGCAAGATAGCCTTGAAATTCAGGCATTCATAGAACATTTATAAACTTACGTTTTTCACTGTCCAATTAGTTACGAATGCAGTTAGGGGACCAAGTACAAAGTGAAGAAATGTACAAGTATTTAAGAACTTTCTTCTGTAGGAATTTTAATACAAATGATTATTGTGTATAAAATGAAAACTAACAGAAAAAATAAAAGTATTTTTGAATATCTTCATGACATCAGAAGAGAATATTTTTTTCTAAAATTTGCATTAAATGTACCTCCGAATGATGACACTTTCAACCCTCTGCACCTATAATTAATATGTAAAAATATACGACAAATTTTATTTTTGCGTATACATATATATATATATATATATATATATATATATATATACTGGTAAAAGGGAAATGACAGGTTCGATCCCAGGTCGCATTCTTCGACCTAGCTGTTCGGAGTTTTCCATGGTTTTTTCCGAAACTCGCGTTGGACTAGAAAGCTTTAGAAAGACCCCCACAGAGGGCTTCCATTAGTGGCCTAGGAACCTAGCGTAGTCAATATCAGCCATAAAACACTACAACAACATATATATTAACATAGTAAAAATAAATATAATAGAAGATTAGATTCCACTGAATCAAGATTAACCAAAAAGAATTAATTTATTACTAAATTAATAATAACTCGTGAAGACTTTAGTACAGATATGAAAACAATTAACAATTAATAGCTTTAATAAAATATGAACAATCACAACGAGTTGCTAGTAAAAAAGGTAACATATTTTATTTTATAATTTATCTTATCACGAGTTTAATTTTAAGCGTTAATTTTATCTAAAATATCATTTGTGATACACGTCCGGGCTAAGTTGGCCTTTTGTCCGGACTAAAAGGGGCTTTTCACCGATCCATGCGGGGATTTTATACGCGGGGCTTATGTCTGGTGTAGGCAAAGCTTTTGTCCGGCGGGGTTTTTGTCCGGTGGGGTTTTTGTCCGCGAGGATTTCATCCGATGAGGATTTTGTCCGTATCCCGAACAGACCAAAGTGAACATTTTAGTTTATCAGTAACGTTATTAGTATCCGTTCTTTTTTTTTTTTTTTTTTTTTTTTTTTTGCAGCAGATTGTTTGTGGAGTAGGGGTGCGTGGGGCTAGTTGTCACAGGGGTAAGAAGTAACTCTCAATTTACGAAATAGTTTGTAACATTTGTGATTAAATATTTTTATGAACATAATTCTTGTGATGCAATGTATAATGGAAGCAAAATCGGTGCTCCACAAAAATAGTTAATGAGAGGATCTGTATACGTGCTTCATTTTTGCTAGTTAGTAGGGAAAAAAAAATATTTCGTAAATTTTGATTAAAGGTATGTTAGTTTATACTTTAAAGAAATATTCATAGCTATTTGTTTAGTCTGTGTGTTGAGTTATAAAATGCATGTTTATTTTTTTGTATAAATCGTTATATATTTTTTATAAATAAACAAAATGTCCAAAATCATACGATGGGGCAGGTTGAAACAAAATTTTGGGGCATGTTGTAACATAGAGGAGCGGCTTGCGGAGATGCCTACAGCCAGAACTCCAAGTTTCCGCCCATTGTCAGGAAACTTTCAAAAATGAAAAAAAAATTGGCTCCTTTGCCATTGCTATATTTATACAGAAATATTTTATGCGTTTTTATATTATAGTGCCGTGATTATTTAATCACGAATTATAATCACGAATTAATCACGAATTAGAGAATATTGCATAAAAATAGTGGTAGAAAAAAAGCAGAAAATTCTCATCAATGAGAGTGCCGAGCTGCCAACCTAATCCGTCAGATTGTTAGTACCGACCATTTTTCTACATCATTTAATTTTTAGAGTATTTGTTTTCTTAAATCATCGTAAGTATATTTGAAGAGAATTACTCCAAAAATTAAGTGGTGTAGAAAAATGGGCGGTACTAACAATTTGTTGTATTAGGTTGGCAGCTCTGAGAGTGTCCTGAAAAGAGGGCGGAGAATTCGAGCTCTGCTAAATCCTCTCCATTGCAGAAGAATGAGTATAATACTTAATTTGCAAAATGTAATCATACATTAAATGGATGAGAGGAACAAAGTATCATTTGTTTAAATTAATTTCAATTACGATTAAGATTGACTTCTATGTCAATTTTATCTTTAATTTTATCTTTATTGTACTAAAATCCATTTGATATAATTCAGTTTTACTATACCAAGAAGGTTATAATTTAATATTAGTTATTAATTGTCTTTTTTATTAAATTAATAAATGATTGATAACAAAAAACATTTTGAAATATTGACGCTTTTATTGTTAGTGTTCCTTTGTATTCGTTAAAATTGGCCCCACGTGCGTTACAACTAGCCCCAAATCCGGGGAATTTTTTTTTTTTTTTTTTTTTAAATAAATATGATAGATGATTATGTATGCTATTGAAAACAGCAATTAGAAATAGGAAAACGTAATAACATTTCACAATATATTTAATTTTCTGTTACAAAAACTGTTACAACCTGCCCCAAGCTCCCTAAATCTTCTCCAATAGATAATTATTATTAATTACGAAGAAAATTGCTTATCTAGATTTTCTAGACTAAAAATTATACTTTACTTTCCTTTTATTTATTTATTTATATATATTTGTTAAATATACAACGCCATAATTTTTGCAAGGGAAAAAAAAAAAAAAAAAAAAAAAAATGAAATCTTGGATAATCAGAAATTTCTTTACAAAATCCATTTGATGGAAAAAAGAATCAATAGAAAATTTTTCTTTAAGAGACAATATTTTATCCCAAGCAATAATTTTATTTGCACGAAATGACTTTTGTGATTAATCTCGCTAATTATGCATGCAAAATTTTGGACATTTAACTTTGCTGGTTGATTTTTTATGATTTTTCATAAAACTATCATGCTCCCATAACTTGTGGGGTATTTATATCTGATTTTACAGCAATCAGAAGGGTATTTAAATATGACGTCCTTGGGTGTAGGAAAATTCTATAAATTATAACATAATATGGAAAATTACATATTTAAAGAGACATATGTGTAATGAATCAGTATTTTTTAAAGTGTAATTATAAATGAGTAAAAAAATCTCTACATTTGTGTGATAATTTTGTAAAGTAAATTAAATTTTGAGTAACACTCACTTAAAATATCGTACAGAAACTTATTTCAATACGTTTAATAAAGAAAACTTTAAAATTTCAACTTTTTTTTTTTTTTTTTAAATTGTTTGCACAAATGTCTCTATAACATTTAAAGTTTTCTTTTAGCGTAGCGTATATTAAGGAATACTAAAGAAGTACATCATCTGTACTCTAGTAAATAGCAACATCGTGTGCAATATTTATACAACCACATTTACAGACTTTAATCTATTCAAACTTGTCAGTGTAAATAATTAATTAAATGCACGGATGGTCTCACGTGTTGGGTGTGGTACATTTAATATTTATTTTAAAGAGAATTTTAGTTAAATGCTATTTGTAAATAAAACTAATACCGAGTCTTAAGAATTAATTTGCAGATTTTGACACGTATTGACGTCAATTGACACGTATTAGCTTAATGTAGTAAAGAAATGTTTCAAGGAGTTTCGAAGGTTTTAAATTAAACATAATACTAAATCATTTCACCTCTAAAATTGATTTAAAAAGTTTAATAGGAGCATGGCTGTTTGTTTTCCAATATTTTTTCAACCACAAACAGTCGGCAGCAAAATTGTTCGAGCGCTAGCAATAATTCCTATATAAAAAAAAAAAATACACTTAATACTGTTTTGTTAAATAAATCATTGTCGAATCATGTTCTTAGTCCGCCTAAGAGCACGAATCGACAAAGATTTATTTAACAAAACAATATTAAGTGTACCTTTCTTATAAAGGAATTATTGTGAGCGCTCGAATAATTTTGCTGCCAACTGTGCCTGTTAACCATCACATTAATAAACGGAAGATTTTTAGTACCCGACATTTTTTCACACCAGCATAGAGTAAATTTTAGAGTAAATTTATACTTATTTAATCGTAACTACATTTAGAAATAATTACTCTAAAAAGAAAGTGGTTTGGAAAAACGGGCATACATTAAAAATCTTCTAATTTATAATTAGGATGCATTTAATTTTTGAAAATTGCTAGAAATCTGTCACAAATATTGCTGTAAGAAAATTATGGATGATACAATTTCGGATTACAAGAGTGATTTAATCGTTTGAGGCGCAGTCTCCTTGATGCGAGGACGCAATTATTAAGTCCCAAATGCAAAAATTCTTCCAGGAAATTTTTTAGCAAAACTTTACTTTAATAACATAGCAAAATAAATAAATAAATAAAAGTCATTTATTTCTTTTCTTTTATAATTTTGATCGTAAATTCCATGGCAGTCTAATTTAAATGACAGGAATTTTCTTGAGCCTCAAAGGATTATTTTAATTATACAGGTACTTATCGATTATGAAATATATCGAAAAAAAAAAATAATAATAATAATAAAATCATTATTGGATAAGAAAAGAAAAGAAAATACTTATGAAGTTGTTTTAGTGAAATTTCCATTTAATGAAATTGCATTTAAACAAAATCAAAAGCAACTTTTCTCAGAAATTTTCCTTTTGCTAGTTTTAGTATAATTTTGAAAAAAAAAAAAATTAATCGAATTAAGATACATTAAACAATTTTTTTAACTTTATTTATAGATGTTAATAGAATTATTTAAACTATGATTTTGAAATTTTTATATTTAAATTTTTGATGCTCGGTTATGAGAAGAGCAGCACGCTAAAATTTTCTACATAGAAATTTCAATGTCACAATAATATCATTAGACATAATAATTCATCGTAAATTCATTAATAATGAAATAAATCATATATATTTCCGTAAGAGCGAACAGAACATTAATTTATTAGCACATTTCATTAGAAACATGGAATGTATGTATCAGAAAATGGGCTAAAGCTATCACTGATTTCGAATGTTTTGGGAAACGATACAATGGAATGTATATTCACACTGAGATTTTAGTGCTCTCTCATCTAAACCTTATCCTGAGTGTTTAGACAATTTACTGTCATTTCGCTTTCCCATGAAAATGTGAACATAAATCCAAGCAATCAGTGTTGATAGCAGGTCTAACAATGTATTGCAGAAGCATTAGTTATATTCAGAGCATATATTAAGATAGATTTAACTAACAGTTTTGTGTACTGAGTGTCTAAAACTATTTCATTCCGATTACTTTCTAAATTTCATGTATAATTTATGAACAAGCTATGATTTGAATTCATATTAAACAGTTAGTGATTTTCAAAATGTTTGCAACTAATTATTGCTAAATATTTATTGATAAATTGTCATACAATTTACGTTTATGAGTATTATTCTTAGTAATATAGTGAGAAATTAAAATTTATCATCTATTGTATTTTTTAGAAAATATACTGTTATCGTATATAAAATTAAACTATTTTTAATTTTATCCCTATATTTTGAAACATGTACATTTTAATTATCATCGCTTAACTATTCTATTTCTCAAGGGTGGGCAAAATGGGGTAGTAGGGCAAAACGGGGTTTTTCATAACCCCGCTTATACAGTGCTATAGGTTGTATGTTATTGCTATAGGTTGTGCGCGCCGTATCTGATATTCATTTCGACGTGAGATATTGCTTGCAGAGTCACAGACAGATATGCTCCTAAGATTTATGTACTTTTTTATTACTCTGATATAAGGTAAGTGTGATCTTTGAATATTTTAATTCTTAAATTAGCTTTCAGATACGAACTTGACAGTTTGTATTAGCTAAAAAGGGTGTTTTTAAAGTTAATTGCATGAAAGTGTAGAACTACATTCAGTGTAATTTATTATGTAGGCCTAGTTGTTTTGCATGGCTGCTTGTAGGGAAAAACGGGATATCTCAAAGTGGGGTCAAAAGGTAATGACCAATAGGTCAAATGGCAAAAAGATCGGGTGTCGGACAGTTCGCAAGCCAAGAGAAGTCACGTATCTACCCTACCAACAGACGACATATCGTTAGACAGTGATCCCGACGATGTAGATCCTACATGCTTGTACTGCCACGAAATATATGCAAGATCAGCACAAGGAGAAGGATGGATCAAGCGCAGTGAATGTATCAAATGGGCTCAAGACTTGTGCTCTGGTGTTGATGAGGACGATGACAGGTTCGTATGTGAACTGTGTCAGTAAAGTTTGTTAAATTGAGAGGTACCCCATTTTGCCCTATACCTTAGGGCAAAATGGGGAAGTTTGCTGCTTTGGATATATTCATATGCAGATCATAAAATATGCGGTGTATTTCAAATTCCAATACTGCAGAATAACCGCAAAGATTGTAAAATTAAAATAAATATTACTTATTGCATTTCTTTCTATTTGTCACAGAGTTATTGGCCAGAATAACCTTAAGTACCCCATTTTGCCCACCCTTCCTCTACACACATATATATATATATATATATATATATATATATATATATATACATATATATATTGCCTCCAGTGCATGTTACCATCATAGGTAGGATATATAAATTATGATAATGACTGCATATTGCTTAAATGTAAGATCTTTCTGTTTGAAATGGATAACATTAATTGATATCAACAAAACTGATTTTTTTAATTACTATTAAATTATTATTAAATTATTATTAGAGGTACAGCTTTATAGGAGATCTTTAGGGACATTTGACCATTTGCCGTAACTTTGGCGATGTACTTGTTTCGAGGAAATTCTTATTTAAAATAATAAAATAAAATAAAATAAAAAATAAATATATATATATATATATATATTTATTATATTTTTATTATTGCATATTTTAGTTAATATATGGACATATTATAGGAGCCCCTTAGCGACATGAGACCATTTGTTGCAATATTAATGTTGGATATGTTTATCAGAAGAATTTCTTATTATTTTTTTAAAGGTGAAACTATTTGTATTATAAATTTATTATTACCCATTATAGTCAATATACGGAAATATTTCATATTCTGAATAGATTTCTAATGCTTTATTTCGTATAAAAATAAAGCTTACAATAAGGATTTTTTTTTTTTTTTTTTTTGTAAGATTTTGTTTATGTGCAATAGTTTAGTAAAACATTTTGCAAATAGATAATTTATGTCAATATTCATTTTCTTTCATTAATGTTTTGCAGGATTTTATAATATTTCAATATACTATTTAATGGGCAGTTAGAGTTAAAATGGCTACGATATAATTGATTGAATATAAGGTCAATATTGACTAGAAATATTTGTCAAAGCTCGGGAAGGAATTGGGCTCGGGCCCTTAAACTATTGTCGAGGGTTTGTTACGTCTCGCTTAATATGTGATGCGGCGGTTGCAGGTGGATGGGAGCCACCACACTTTAAAATATAGAAAACGGGTGAAAAAAGTCAAAATCCATTGAAAATAGCATAGAAGGAAAACGAAAATTCCCACAATCTCAAGTGTGTTGGGGAAAAGAAAAGTCTAACGCTGGTAGTAATATAAGGTTTAAAACTAGTGGATATACAGATCAGGAGCCTCAACGTCTAATTTGCATTACTAAGTACTCAGCAAATCATTTTTCTTTATACAATATTATTTAAAATAATTATATATAGTATATATATATTTATATATGATTAACTCGATATATAACCATGCATATACTTTTCTGAGGAAGGCTGCCGCCCAAATCAACCCCTGTTGCATCTGTCTGCCTATACCTATCAGTATATATGTGCATATATGCAGTCCTTTGTAACTTACAGCTTTGTATTAACGCTATGTAACTCATAAATATTTGTACCAAATTTCATGAGAAATGATTGTATAATTTTTTGGGAATATTTTGTCTAGCTTTGTAAATTAATTACCAATTTTATGCCTATCATTTTCTACAGCAAACATGCATTTAAGCATTTAAATAATGCATGTTTATTTTATCATGTTTAATGGAGTGTAACCACTTTAAAATGCATTTATAAAAAATACCGTTTACAGGCCACAATAGTACGAAATATTTTTGTGTGTCCCTGTTCACAAACCAGGGTTAATATATACACCAATAAAAACTGTAAAACTAATTTCTTATAACTTATTAATATTTAAACCAAATTTCACGTTATTTGGATGCTTTTAGAATATCAACGCAATTCTTTTGTGTGTTTCTGTAAATAAATTATTTAGTCTGTACATGTCTTTTTCTAGAGAAAACATCTTTTAAAGAATATTAATAATGTATCTTAATTCCAATATGTTGAATGTAGCATAAAGGCGTTAAAATGCGCTTAAATAAAAATCTGCCCATAGGCTCTAATGCCGCGAAATTCTTTTCTATGTCACTGTAAATGAAACATAAACTTACACCATTAAAAACTATACAACTTATTCTATGTAGCTAATTAAAAATTGTTCGAAATTTGACATAATTTCGATGATTACGTGACATTATCGGAACACTTTTGAAAGGACCTATACATTAATTGTTAACTTTAAGCACATGTTTTCTACAGAAAATATGCTTTTAAGCATCACAATAATGTATGTTAATTTCATTTTGTTCAATGCAGTGTATCTATGTTAAAATATATTTAAAGGAAATTCTGACCATAGACTGCAATGATAATAAAAAATTTGATGTGTTCCTGTACACGAACCATAAATAATAGGCACACGAAAATTTATACAGTTATTTCTGTTTTGCGCTTAACATGTGTACCATTTTGCAAGTTAAACGGGGTATTTTTGCGGCCGCTATTCCGGTACATATAAATTTTGTCTTAAAGACGTAGTGTTCAGAAAAACTTTGGCGCGTGCCTGTATACGTACTGCAAGTGAACACACCCAAAATTATACAGTTAATTCTGTGTGACTTGTGAACTTATGTACCAAGTAGCAAGTGAATAGGAGGATTTTTGCGGTAGCTATCACCAGACAGATACAAAGACACACAGAATGTAAAATCTTTTTCGAATTCCCATATGGAGGCTTTAACTGACGTTTCGGCAATTAGTGGTGTGAAGAAATCATTTAATTTGGCTATTGTTGCTTGGACTTTTGAAATAGAGAAGTAAAGCATAACCCTCTTCTGAATTAAGATGAAATTAAGGGTTAATTTTTTTTTTTTTAAATTATAAAATATAAAGCTAAAAATAGAAAATTTAAGAACAATTTTTAACTATTGAAAACAGAGCTTTTTGGTGTAATCAGCGCCATACAAGAGAAAATTAATTGGTAAATATCATTCTATTTTTTTTTTAATCACAATTTCTAACAAATAAAAAAAATTAAATGATTTTTAATTAAATTGTTTATATTTTCTAAAATTCACGCATACTTTTTATGCTAAGAAAACAAATTATCATGCCTTAATTTCTCACAATGTTTGATCTTAATTAATTCTGAAATTGTTCCTATTGTTTACCTGAAACATAATGCCTGTTGTGGTTGAAATATTTAGTTCAACTGTGAACTTCCTATTACACCTCATTCATCATATTAACTTTTGTGTGACAGCCCAAGAAGTATGAGGAAAGCTACAATAAATGATAAGGTCATTCATCTAGTAACAATGAGGAAATGTATAAATATCTTTATTAAATAATACGGTAACTTATTAAACTTTCAATGTACTAAAAATAAATTTTTCACAATACTTATGAATTTTTATGATAGTTATTATCTATATTTATATTTTTGTCTCTAAACTTATTTAAACATTGTCAGTGCAAAAGAAATATAGTTGTAATTTGTTTAAAATGTAGAAAAAATAAATCAAAACTATTGACAAGTATGATGTAGTCATTACAAAATTTTGTTTTCAATTATTCTACATAACAGTGCCAAATAATATGCATTAAAAAAAAAAAAAAAAACAGTGAAATAACATGTCATAATAACCGTTTTGCATATGCAGTTTGGCGTAATTTTAACCATTTAGTTCTAAGAAAAAGCCATCGAGAAAAAAATCACAAAAAAAGAACAATATCAGAGCCACCTGTCGTACGACAGGCACCCAAATTGAATTAGTATAACTTTTCAATATATATATCTCACATACCAATTTTGATGTATTTATGTATCATCAGGAACGTGGATTCGGTGCATAATTCATACCGATATTTTATTGAAAAAATTCATCTTATTAAATCTTAGACTGGACCAAAAAATATTTATAATGTAAATAGTGGTATGAATTAAGCAGCAAATTGCCATCTCTGTTTCATACAAGCTTTTTAGCGTCTCAGCTTCTATGACAGAGAACTTTCACAGATACTTCATAGTCTTCGCGTAAACGAAGAAACTTGCACAATAGCAGCACCACCGCTCGAACGATGTGCCGCCAACTTAAATTAGAAAAGTCTTTTATACATATTATCCTCTTTACATATTAAGTTCTGTTCACTTACACGCGATAGAAAGTATGTAACATTCCGGAAATTGGAAATAATGTAAGATGACAGCACTAGCAGTTGGGCGATATATTTCACCATCTAATAAACACCAATACATTACACAAAATCTTGCATTACACAAATATAAATCTTTATAGAATGTTCGCGGGGCACAGTGCCTACAAAATATTGGTAACGCAGAGACACGCAGACAGAAAGAAATTTCTTTAGAAATGTGAAATCATGTTCAGTATATCTAAAAAGATCTAAACGTTTCAAATACCGAAGGTAAAAAAAATTTAACGAATCTAATACTTTCTATATATGTATATATGTATATATGTGTGTGTGTGTGGGGGGGGGTTATAATTAAGCTTCTCCTATAAACAGCATCCTACCGCGCAAACGGGTGAATGGAATGCAACAAAATTCCGTATATAGACTATACAAGAGATTCACTCACGGTATTTTGAAAAACATTTTAGTTCCAAAATGTCCACCAAAGGCGTCTTTTCCGGAAAAATATTAAATTTAACACAATAAACGACTAAAACGGAATACAGAGACAATATTAACAATCCAGAACAAGAATTATGAGTAATAAAATGTAAAAACGGGAAAAGCGGCTAGTTCTAGAAAAAAAAAATGTCGAGATTTGCATGCTTGCGAAGAAGAGGAAGCTTTATGCAAAAGAGCGTACTGTTATTTTTTTTTCACCTTTACTTAATGTGGTTCGATGACAAGGTGATTAGAAAAAAGTCAGTAAATGTTAATAATATTTCTGTGTTCCGTTTTGGTCGTTTATTTTGTCAAATTTTTTTTTTTCAAAAAAGGCGCCCTCTGGTGGACATTTTGGTACTAATTTTTTTTTTTCTTTTCGAAATTCCGAGAGCGCATGTCTTGTATAGTCTATATAACAAATTTCGTTGCATTCTATTCAACCATTTGCGCTGTAGGATGCTGTTTATAGGGGAAGTTTAATTATAACTACTCTGTATATATGTAAAGTAAAAAATCATTTATGTTTATTATTGTTTATAATTTACAAATTTTCTAGCCTTTTTAAAACCTGTTTATTTTAACGTATGCATTTTATCTTTACTAAGATTAATTGTTCATTTTATTCAAAAGAACATTTTACCAATACGTTTGCAACAAGTATTTTTGCCTTCTAGAGCAAGCTTATATTTTATGCAAGGCTATTTTTTTTTTCCAGATCCAAACACATTACCGTTTTATTTATAGACACTTTCGTATTTATTACACAATAAGAATGCAATCACATACCAAATATCTCTCTTATCTCATTTACGTGCTTCTTATCGTAAATTCTGTTGATAAAGCTCTAGAAGTCAGTGTTATAGGAAAGTTGCACCTTTAGTTTATTAATACGACAGTATAGATCTCTAGAGAAAGTAATTTGCAGTATATTATTTTCTGCTTTAACTTTCTTATACTCCATTTGCTGCGTTATATAAGAAGAATATTTTTGTTTCTCGTGAAATTTTTGAGTGGTATTATTTGGATTTTGAATTTTAAAAAGTGGGTTTTAATTTAAAATTTTAGAAATTGCATAAATTCTATTTAATTATTTTATGCAAGTATTGCATATTTTTTTATAAAGGAATTTGACATTTTAAAGAATTTACAATTGTAAATATTCTTACATGGTTGATAGGTACAGTCGGTAACAGAAGTGTCCGAACACTAGCAAAAATTCCTATGTAAAAAAAGTGCACTTCATACGGTTTTGATAAATAAATCCTTGTCGAATCCTGTTCTTAGTCAGTCTAAGAACATGATTCGATAAGGATTTACTGAACAAAACCGTATGAAGTGTACTTTTTTTACATAGGAATTTTTGCTAGTGTTCGGACACTTTTGTTACCGACTGTAGGTAGGTAAGTTGAGTTTAACATCGCACTAATACTGCGCTATGGGTTCTTGCATGGAAATGTTATCGAATACTTAAATTTTAAGGGAAACGTTAGCTTTATTTTTGTTTTATCAACAATTATATTTACTGCAATGTAATTAAATAAATAATCTTACGAATGGATCTAGTAATCCAAAAATTGTTTTCATGATCATTAAAACTCACTTGTAAATCTTATAATAAAAATAGTCTAGTACCTTCTACATATAAATATTCCCCAATCTCTTGTTTTCCTGTTCTGAATATGCCTCTTAAATTTATTTCAAGAATGATTTGAATATTTGAATTAAGTTTATCAAAAATATTAACATTAATTCGAAAAACTACTTACTTACACTTACTAAATTAGTGTTCTGCGACCATCAGAAAACTACATATAAGCGTAAACTATGACTCAACTTTCACAAACCAATAAATATTTTACGTATTCAGTTTGGTGTAATTTTAATCAATTGATGATGAAATACACTGAGAAAAAAAATTTACCACTTCCATTTAGAACGAATAAGTAGTCATTTTCTGAATCCCTAAACTAGAAATATAGATTTAAAAGCTGTGCATAAAAAGTAAAAAATTAACCTGGGTAGAAGAAATAATCGAGAATTTCTAGTCTATGCTTTTCTACAGTCGGTAACAAAAGTATCCGGACGCTAGCAAAAATTTCTCCATAAAAATGTACTCTTAATACTGTTTTGTTAAATAAATCCTTGTCGAATCATGTTCTTTGCCAGTCCAAGAACATGATTTGACAAGGATTTATTTAACCAAACAGAGTTAAGTGTACTTTTTTTTACATAGGAATTATTGCCAGTGTTCGGAAACTTTTGTTACCGACTGTAAATGGTAAAATAATATTATCAAGATTATGAAGATTATGAATCCTTTGTATTGCGAGAAATCCTCGCTTGATTTCCTAGAATTAGGTACCAATATTGTAAAAACTAAAACTCGCCTTTTGAGTTCTCATTTATTTTCAGAGATTTTTAAATAACTTTGACCACGATACTATAAAAAAACGGTATAGAACGCTAATAGCGGGCTTTTAGAACTCGCTTAGCAAAGGGAACTTGGATCTATAAGAATGACATGGAACCACTTTTCTAGAGACACAATTTAATTTCTAAATGTCAGACAGATTTTTTTTTTTTTTTTTTTTTTTTTGTGTGTGTGTACAGTCGGTAACAAAAATGTCCGAACACTAGCAAAAATTCCTATGTAAAAAAGTACACTTCATACGGTTATGTTAAATAAATCCTTATCGAATCATGTTCTTAGACTGACTTAGAACAGGAATCGGCAAGGATTTATTTAACAAAACCGTATGAAGTGTACTTTTTTTACATAGGAATTTTTGCTAGTGTTCGGACACTTTTGTTACCGACTGTAGCCACAGAGAAAATCAAAAAAATTAATGACAACTGGACCATATGTCGTACGATATACAAGTTTGGATCAGCAATTCTTTTTTAATATGATAATTATCCAACATATCATGTTTGGTGCATAAACCATAAGCCCTATAAAATCTGAGTTTTGTGTAAACCTATATCGCTGCATAAGTACGGCAACTCTTGTTCGATATACACACAAATTAGATACACATAACTTTCTTTTATGGTATCCTTCACGTATTCAAATTTTCATGCATTTATAGACTATTTTACCTCATACATTGTTTCCTGTGAATGCGTTAGAATTGCTACATAACAGCGTCACCCATCGTTCGATATGCACTGAAATGGAATCAACATTGTGTTTGTTCGTGGCCCTCATAAATATCAATTTTTTTTCCACATGTACTCTACAGAAGCTGATATATCCTTCTATTAATTGGGAAAAATTAAAGTGCTGCGGCACCACCTTTTGTGGAACACAAAGAAAATGTTGTTCATCAGATCTAATTTAAATCAAGTGCCAGTTAAATATTAATTTATAACGAATTGGAGTCTTAAATTCGCTTGATACAGCGTCTACAAAATTTTAGTATCTTATAAACACACACAGACAGATTCATAGGGATAAGGAGACTTTTTAAATATAGTCAAATCGATCTCCGATTTTCTCAAAACGTGTAAATCCAAATAATTCCGGCGGTAATTCTTTTTTACAAATCAAATAATTTCTTCTTATGTATCAATATTTTATATTTAGATTTTTTTAGTAGTATAATAAGCCCGTAAATGAAACAATAATAATAATGTCTTTATTCCATGAATAAAAACAGAAAATAACATTAAATATAAAGTGTAAAAATATATATAAGAAAAATATTAGTTATGAAATAATTTAGAATAATATAAATTATAAAGCATAACAAGTAACAACAACAATAGTAATAATAACGTATATTTCGGCTGATATTTCGTTAGAAAACAAAAAAAATATCAAATTAATACATAAATAAATAATAATTTTCTCGCCCACTTTATATAACATAGGGAGGTTAAAATAAAGACACCAGTGTTCGCCACACCTGAAATTTTTGCGAGTGTTCACCAAACCTGAAATTTCCACGAGTGTTCACCACCCTCAGAAAAGACATATCAATATAACTTTTATTTAACATCTATGAACTTGAATCTGTCCGCACTAGATTTAGTAGTACCAGAGAATTTAGCTCGAGCGGATTCAGACTCACAGATGTTAATTACAAGTTTTTCTAACAAGTCTTTTGTGAGGGCGGCGACCAGATTTTAGGGGTTGCTAACACTGGCGTCTTTACCTTACAAGATTTTTTTTTTTTTTTTTTTTTTTTTAATCAAACAAATTATTCGTTTACAAGGGCATGCATAAGTATTCAAATTAATTCTACGGGCGGAAATTTTAGCTTATTATAGTTTTATATAATTAGACTGTACTAAACAAAATGAAATTAGTATGCAACTTTTAGGTTTGCATTAAGAAAATCATGTTTCACGTAAAATATGGTATGGAAAATATTTATAGTTCGTCATAGGACCACACAAAAGAATTCCGATGTATTACTACAATGCTTTGAAATTCCTTGAAAAGCTTAAGTTCCATTATGCATTTATTCGTTTGTTTACTTTTTTTTGTGCTGCACTAAATTTGATTATATTGTTTCAATAAATACGTAATATATCTATAATATACAGAGCTGTTCAAAATTACTCTAGTAATTTTCAGAGATTCAAGTGAATAGCGATTCTCAGAATGGTTTGAAAAAAATTAATAATAAAAAAGTTAATAATAATAAATTTTAAATATTTTATGAATGTAGAGATAATAATTAAGAGGGAAGGTGAACACACATAATTCCATCATATTAAAATTTTTGTCAAATAAAAAATAAAAACCTACTTGAATTGTTGTTTAAAATACATTATAAATGTTCAGGTGTAATACACCATATACGTTACACCTTAACTCTTGACCGTTAATTACCTAGTTTTTTTTTTTTTTTTCATAATTGCTAGACTAATTTCAAAAACGAAAAAAAATAAAAAATAAAAATGCAAGCTGATCATAAATATGTAATAAAAAATAGCATTTTTCTTTCTTTCTTTATGATTATTTGATTTGAAACATTTATATGTTGACTTGATTAAATTCGAATTATAAATAATTTAATAATAAATAAACTTGTAAATAAACATTACAAATTGCAAAAACTCACACAAGTTGTTCAGGACAAAATATTAGCACAGTTCTTCATCAGATGAAAATAATATATACGAGTGTATCATCAAAGCTGAAACGTGCACTCCCGCCTTCCCGAAAATTTCAAAGTATTTCTGCATCTGGATTTAACCATTTGTTAAATTTCGAAGTAGTGCTGCTATCAGAGTAATTTAAAAATTGATTAAAACAAGAAAAGAAATATTGAAATATATGGTAGATAAATATGTTAAATTGTGTCAAAAATTTGTCTTCACTGCAAAAACATGTACGTTAAATGGATAAATTGTATTGTTAGTTCTTTAAATAATAAAAGAGAAAGTAGTTTGAGTTCTACACCAGTATATGCTTACAAAATTAAACACTCGTTTTTAAGATAGGATAGGCTAAAAATCACAAATTTTAAATACAACGCATTTTCGTTTTAACCATGTATAATGAATGCATTTAAAATAATATAAAATAATGCTTACTGGTTAGAAGGTTATTATTTAAATTGGATTTTTGTCATCGGGTTTTCGTGCCACACTTAAACTCAAGGCTCCCCCACTTTAAACTAAATGTAAGCAACTTTCATCGTCCCTAATTTCATTAATCGGTTTGATCGTCATGTTGACCATGCGATGATCAAGGGTTCGATTTTCGAAGGCCAATGTGTTTCCTTTTTGCAGATTATTTATAGAAAAAATGTCAATTGATAGAAAAGATATAACATTTTCTAAACAGTATCATAAGAAATTTTGATAAGTTGTTTTAAGAAGATTGTATTTTATTGTATTTTAATTTTTTGTTACTAAAACGTACAAAATAGAAATTTCAGTTAAAAAAAATATATATATATATATATATATTTGGAAGATTTTTATTCCAGAGCCTTAAAAAGCATAACATAATTTTTTTTTCTTGCAGAGGCGTGCTATAAAAAATAAATAAATAAACAAATAAAAGTTTCAACAATAACAAAATTTTAAAGAAAAATATATTTATTTCGTTTTTTAAGAAATGAAAAACTTTAACTATTCTATATATTTTGAAAAGCATTCGTGAAAAATATGCTTTTTGTATAAGTTTTTGTAAGATTCTTCTAGCATGTTCTATGACTTTTCTTCACTATTCTTTGATTTTTTGTTAGAGCTTCATTTTGATAACGCGATGGTCGTGGGTTCGATCCTCCAAGAGCTGATGTGTTAATTTTTGCAGATAATTAATAGAAATACGCCGATTGATAAAAGACAATCTTTCAGTGCCTACAAAGTATCCTAAGAATTTTTTACTTGTTTTTTTTTAGAGTTTTTTTTTTTTTTTTTCTGCGTGTGTGCGTAATTAAAAAGCACAAAATAAAAATTTAAGCAAAAAACATTTTCTAACAGGTTAAGCCGTTTATTAAGCTGTCCCTAAAAGCATAAAATAAAACTATTCTTGCAAAGACATGCTATAAGGAAATGTAAGTTTCAACGCTAAGAAGATTTTAAAGAAAAATATAAATATTTCATTTTTGCAAGAGATGAAATTTTTAAACATTAAAAATATTTTAAAAAAATTTTGACACCTTTGAAGTTTATGGCTTAACGAATTTTTATACAAAAACTAATAACTAAGAATATTGGACTCGAATACTTTCTGAAATATTTTGAATATTTAAACATTTTTTTCTCTTACAAAAGTGAAACAACTATAATTATTTCTAAAATTTTCTTGGTACTGAAACTTTCATTTCCTTATAGTATGTATTTGCAATAATAAATATTTATTTTACGCTTTTTAGGATTCCACAATAAAACTTCTATTGTAAAAAAAAAAAAAAAAAAAAAAAAAAAAAGTTCTTTTTATTTTAATTCTTCAGATTTAAATTAAAATGCAAATTAGTTTTCTGATGTAGTTATAAAAAATATTTTATGATTTTTACGTTTCATTTTTTCCTACTTTTAAATATGTATCTAAAACATAACGCTAAAATCTCATATGAATAAAAAAATTACCCACAATTTTAAACGAAAATTTCGTGTTCTGTTAAAGTAGAATAAAGCTGGTAAAACAACATGAATTTCAGTCCCTTGAGGCAATAAATCACATTGCATTTTAGTTACATTCTTTCTTTATTTTTTTCGCAAATTCTGAAACTCATAAACTTTTATAAATGTAAATTAATTGCATGCAAGAGGTTAGATAACTACATTAGGGACATGCATTACGAGTTCTAGCCTATACTAAACATATATGTATGTGTAACGAAAAAAGCGAGTACTAAAAAGCGAGTACTAAGCACTAATGAAATATAAATAGTATATATATATATATATATATATATATATATATATATATATATATAAGGAAATTCTGTACATGTCTTAAAATATTAACTGGTACGTATTTTTTTAATAAATTGTTGCTGTTTTTGAAAACGTAATGTCTTGTAGAGAATGAATTTTAATATGGATTAAAAATCGAGGTTGATATTTTAGTTTCGTGTTTTAGTCGAAATATATTATTTACATTTAAAAACTGGAATATTCATTCAGTACAAATAATTTAATAAAATTATTATTCATTAAAATTTGTCTTCCGTGCCGAGTTCTCACAAAGGAAAATTTTTTGTTTTACTATCATTTAATTTACAATTGTTTAATTATCATTTAAATTACAATTGTTTTACTATCATTTAATATTACATATACAAGAAAGTTAACTTTAAGTTCTACTCTACAAAGTAACTTTTTTTTTTTTTTTTTTTATGAAAACAATTGTTAACTTTATTTTAAATTAATACAGATTGACGGTTCAATCATTTCTTTTCGAGGTACTGACGAGCTCTTCTGTAATATGCCCCTATTAAAATCTTACACCCCACGCAGGTTACACATTTGTTTCTCTATTTTACTACTACTGTTATCAATAATTTGTATTAACCTCACGATTCACTATTTTATTAATTTCACAACGAACCATTCGATTTAATTTTTTAAATGAGTGCTTTTGAAAGATACCCACATTGAAAATTTGGCCTTTCGTATGGGAGGGAGAAACAATCTTCTTACAATTATGATATGTCCCAGTTGAAATCACTATTATAAATATGTATATATATTTTTTTCATAATGAACTGGTAAATATAATTCGAATTTCACTCACTTCTACGAAATTTTGCCCTATGCTACCATGTTAAACTCGTGGGACGATTTCCCCCGAAACTTTAATCAAAAGTTTAATTATTAAAAAAATGATAAAACTGTTTCTAATAAATACAAATCATTCTATATCATCTGGCTAAAGTTAACAAAATGTAGAATATAGTGACATGATTTTTTCATTTTCTTTACACTAATGTGTTAACTTTGCTACATCTAAAGTTTGCATTGTAGTATAATGATAATTATTTTTTTTTAATAAAAATTTCTTCATTAAGAATAATTATGATAATATCATGACTACATTTGAAATAAAATGTTTTGATTTTGATTATCATTATTTATTAAACTGAATTTTAGTTATTCATTGGTTCATGAGTTTAAGGATTTTTCCTGTAGCATTCAGGAATAACATTGATCTCTTTCTTCTGTTTTTTTGAAAAATAAAATAAAGTGTGAATTGAAAACAAAATATTAAACTTTTTAGAAAATTCAAGATTAGCGGTTCAGTAGTTTCAGTATTGGAGAACATTAGTCAACACTGGTAAAAAATATCAATCCTCACTGAAGGTAATTGATTTTGAGCAAAATTGGATGTTATTAGGCCAATGCTGCTGCGTTGCTTTTGGAGTTACAACTTGCATTCATAAATGTACCGTACTGTATGTTGAGTCTTGTCTCCTTGGTTTGCGTTGTTAAACTACTTACATTAAGTCTTATCACCATGCTTTTATGAAACATTATATTTGTTTCAAGATATGAAGAGATACAAATGTTTTTAATTTAATTTCTCGATAAACTCCATTCTACAGCTACAAAAGACGAGCGGATTGCTACCAAATTTGGTATTTTGATAATTTATCAAATCCACCCAAAGAACTTAAAATAATTCAACAATATCCATTAGTGTTGCTTTTCATGTCAAAACGGAAAAAACAACAACAAAATGCATAAACAACTTAAATAGTACTTGATTTTAAATCTAAGTATTCTTCACTAATTTAAAATTTTTCATTATTACGTGCAAAGGTAAACCTGGTGTGCATTAATAGGTTTGCGTGGACATTATGTAAGTTTACTATAGTTTTTTCAAAAATTTTTGAGGACAGTTCATGATTCCTACATTTACGAAATTTTAGAGAGGGTGCAAATAACAGAATAATATTTATTGGACACTTAGATTATAGATAAATAACAGTTACTTTGGTTTTCAATAAATTCAGAGATATAGATGCTGGGCAAATATCTATCTAAATATATAGTCAACCATAGATTGGCTGGCATATACATATTACTTGCAGCTTGCAACATAATGGTTTATTTCACAGACCTTGGTGACTGGGGAGTTGTAACATGTCAGTAGCTCCGTTAGTATTGAAATGTCTCCGTAACATTCCAAATGGTGAGGGTTCAAGAAAATGGACTGTCTGGGCAAAACGTGCAGTAACTATAGCCACCGGTTCGTCTTTGGCTATATAGTTGGTGGTGATTTTCTCTGTAATGCAGTGTAAAGGGTAGCCAAAACCATGATCATTATGTTAATAGGGCATGCATCTGCAAACGTAGTCAACCTGTTCGTGCAGACATTTGGTGTCTTGCAAACGCCTCCATTTTTTGACTCAGGATTGGTGTGATTATACAATACTTTACGTCTATGCAGATAACATATTTGCCTTCTGAGTTAGTGATAGCAGTTGTCGAGATACTGCACAGCGTTTCGTAAAACCTTCCTGAATTCATTCATTTCAGATCGGCGAGCATCATCGAAAATTAATATCAATGGAGACTTGTGTATTTTAGGGATAATCTATACATATATTTTTATCAACCTTCCAATTTTATTATATAAACTTAAGTCAATTTAAATTTTTCTTCATTTATCATGCTAAATTTGTTTTATACATTTATAAATTCCCCTTATTTAAAAAAAAAAATGTATATATATATATATATATATATATATATATATATATATATATGATTTGTAATGCGTAAGAAACTTTTATCGAAATTGAAATACAGATTTTTAAACACATTTAACACCAGTAAAACACTATTAAAGTAAAGAATAAAGCAAAAATTTTTTAGAGTGATAGTAATTTCTATAAATCCATACATATAGAGTTTTGTTTTTCAAACTTGCATGCTTCTGAAGACGACATATCTTCAGCTAAAAAAATGGATTTTCTATTATACACTAAAACATAGATGATTAACATAATACTAACAACTTTTAGAGCATATATTTCTTAAAATAAATTTTTAACAATCCTATTAATAAATGATACGCGAACATATTAATTTATTACAATAAGGTGAACTTAAAACATTTAAATATTTGAAACAAAAAAGCAAATGTTCAAAAGGTAATTGCAAATTACTCTTTTGTAGAGCTACCAATTCATTAAAAAAACTTGCATATGAATTGATAATTTCAATTTATAATGTGATCCTATATAATTTTTATATTATAATATATTCTTGAATGTCAATTCTATTAACATAATAAATTATTGTCGCGCATATGTAATTACATTACTCGTTTTCTATCGATAACTTCCCTCACACCTTTTGCTAATCTCGCAGCAAGCAAAACATCCTTAAGTTCCATTCTTGGAAGTGAGAGTTTCTTTAAAGGAGTTACTCTTTATTTTGAAGCTACAAGGTTAATCAAGACATTGTCTACTAGCGTCAAATTAATATACACATCTGCTCCATATGTTTTAGCACTAGCTGAATAGGTATGTATCTTTAATTCTCCACACTCGTTTGTGATTGGATCTAACACTCATCGGGAAACTCAAACTTTTCAGTTGTGAGGCTTCTCTACACATTTGCATGATTTTTCCTTAATATCAGGAGGTAACGCATCACCCCATGGGAGTTGTCTCTGCCAGATCTCTTGAAATACACTTTTGAAATGAAATTTAAAAGGTGTCAAAAGGTCAAATGGGTCACAGATTCTTCCAGCAGCCATTATTAGAAACCGCTTAGTTTTTATTTCCCATTGGAGAAAATCTAGCAGATTGCTAATTTCCAAGGACGAATAATCTTCATATGGATCACACAGTAACCCAAGAATATGATGTAATCTATTTTTTATGTCTTCTGAAAGCGACAGCTTAAAATCTACTGTTTCCCATTCTTTCATCAACTTTTCAGAATTTGAGATTCATTTTCTTAATGACATTCCAGCATCTTTCACTATATTCTCAGCAGTTGTCGATATTTCAAAAGCAGATGGAACGTTATCACTACCAGTAATTAGATCATCTACATAGAAACATTCATCATGTACTTGCAGGGTCATAGGAAAGTCCTTCCAGTACCTTTCTATATGTTTTTTTTATAGTCGTTACCGATAAAAAGGGGGTTACATTGGTACAAAATCAAAAATTTTTTATAGATTCAAAAAATATTCTTTTGAATCTATACACCTGTATACGATTCATCTCATCAATAAAGAAAAATCGAACAGCATCCCCGTCTCTTTCACATAAAGAAATCTGCAAAAAACCTGTTTTAATGTCTGCCAGGAAGTCAATTTTGTTCAATCAAAAATAAATCAACAAATTAAATGTATTTCGATTCAAATTAATACCTTGATATAAACAATCAGAATATGTTTTTTAAACTGCAAGGCAATTTCTCAAAATTGGTTTCATGGTATTAAGTTTTAATTACATGCACTATAACACTAATTAAACTACAGAAGACTATTAAAAAGTTTATTTTTACATTTAAATGTTCCCTGCATCACATCGCTTTAGCAAAAAAGTCAAATTCAAATTTTACACACTCCCACTCAAGCAGCGAGGAAAACAAAATAAACATCTTCTTTTCTCTCTTGTGAGATTAATACAAAAACCATGGTGATAAGACTTAATGTAAGTCGTTTAACAATTTTCGCAAACCAAGGAGACAAGACTCAACACACGGTACGGTACATTTATCAATGCAAGTAGTAACTACAAAAGCAACACAGCAACATTGGCCTAATAAGATCCAATATTGCCCAAAATCAAAGAACTTCGGTGAGGATTGATATTTTTTACCAGTATTGACTAATGTTCTCCAATACTGAAAATATTGAACCGCTAATCTTGAATTTCCTAAAAAGTTTAATATTTTGTTTTGAATTTATACTTTATTTTAGTTTTCAAAAAAACAAAAGAAAGAGATCAATTTCAGCAGCATTATCAATACTGAAAATTGGAACACACAGCATATCACAGGTTCCGACATCCGATATACTCAGATAGCAAACGATAGAGAGAAAAAAAAATTACCGTAGAATATTGACCGGTCGAAGGAAGCCCAAAATTGGTCAATGACAGTGATACTAAAGAATTTGAAAAAAAAAAAAATCAAAAAAATTGTATTTTCTTAAGCAGTTTATGTTTATGTTTGTAATAAGTCTTCCTTGTAAAATAGCGGGACAAAAGCTTCTTTTGGAACAACTCTTGTAAATAATAGTTATAGTTATAAACATCACTCCATATTTTTAATAAAAATAGAATAAATGTTAAATATACAAGTTACTGTTTTTCCCCAAAACTAACATTTTATCTAAAAAATAATTATAAACGATTCTTTAAGTATTTCACTTCATTAAAAAATATTTTCTTTTCAAAAGAGATTTCAAATATGAAAACAGTAGCTTTTAAAATTTAAATTGCACCTCAAAGCAGTTTTTTTTGTTTTAAATATATATATATATATATATATATATATATATATATATATATGGAAAACACTATTTTTTGAGAATTAAACTGACAATAATAGGATAAAACATAATATGCTTATCTGCAAATATTCTTCGTAAATGATCTAAATTAAAGTTTTCTCTACCTTCCGGCTGTATCAGTATTGAAGTTAAAATACATTTTAAAATGCATTTCTGTACCTGAATTTAAGATTAGCTCATATATAAACAAATAAACAATCAAAAAAATATGTAAAAGGGAATCGATTATTTGATCGCTTTTAGCTTAAAGGGATATTACAGAACTATTTTAAAAACATATATTTTGTTTCCATTTATGCGAAAATTACTTGTAAAAAAATAAAATATTCTTTTGATTTCTAACACGATTATAATTTCAAAGGAAATATTAGCTTTGAGAAAAAAATACGCATGATTTATGCTAATTTAAATATATATTTTTTTTATAAAATATTTAAATGAACAGTTTGGATTCCATTTAAATTTATTAAATGTAAAATATTCTGAATATCTATATTCTAAATATCTTTGCTTTAAGGTATTGTTAAACTAAAATTCAATTACAGATCTAATTCGTTTTTAAATAAAACTTAATGACATTTTAAGATTTATGTTAATAAGATATATTTAAATTTGAATGTACCACTTAATGGGACACAAAAGTACTACACTTATTTTTAAAAACGATATATATATATATATAAGGTTTGACCCGGTTTCTGATCCTGGACAAGGCATAGATGTATTGTCCCTGTTAGGGGCAGCCAAGTCCGGCGATTGGGTGCTACTTCAGAAATAACTATCAGTTTGGCGATACCCCGGTCAATACGCACTCGTGATTACCGCATCATTGGAAAAAAAAAAGATATATATATATATATATGTATACATAAATTTCGCGCACTGAAATTTAGATATAAACGGTGATCTTAATTATGAAGCGAAAGATTTTTAGCACACGCCCCTTTTACTACATCACGTTATTTTTAGAGTATCGCCAAATGTAGTTACGATTAAATAACTATAAAATTGCTCAAAAAAATTTCTGGTTTGAAAAAAAAGGCAAGTACTAAAATTATTATGTTGATTACTGGGATAGTTGGCAAGTACGCTGTTTCACATGTTACTTTCAGGCATATACTCCGTCTGTAATTGTATGTACATATGAAGGGTTGCCAAATCTTATAATTTATTCCGAAGCATTGTAAGTACTGCCTTTTTTTCATATTTTTTTTTTCATGAATAATTTTCTTGTTTTTTAATCTTAGTTACATATTGGAGAAAATTATTCCAATTTGAAAAAGATGTGGTAAGGAAAAGGCGGTGCTAACAATGCTCCACAATAAATTATAAAGTTTGGCAACTCTGCATTTACTTTCGTATTTTAGTTTTAAAATGCAAAATTATCTTCAAAAATATCTTTATTTAGACAGCATTCTTCAGGTAATAGATATGCACTTTAATAATTAATTTTTTATTTAACACAAATAATTATTTTAATGTATGAAATAATTTTTGTGTCTGTACATCCTAAATTTTAATTTAGTTCTTCATAAGTTATAAAATATAGAATATCTTAAAAGCATTTTTATTAAATCGAATAGTTTATTAAAAAAAAAAAAAAAAAAAAAAAAAAAAAAAATCAAGATTATGCATTAGACAATGCGAAACGATCAATAACATGTTTACTTAATCATAAGAGAGGGAGATTCAAATTCATTAAATATTTTCATATATAACAAGAATATGCAGATACAATAACAATATATACAGCTATAACAATACTGTATATAACAATATATACAGATTACGATAACAGGATATTCACAGTTTTTATATATTAAAATTTAGTTTGGGGCAAGATTACTAGGTTTTTCAAATTAAAATACTTCTTTGAATTAGAAATGACATATTTATATCATAATTTGTTAAGAATATGACAGTTAACTTAATTATAAAAAAATATAGCAGTTAATTCTTTTGAAATGTCATATATCTTAAACGTTCGAAAAATGTCTTGCTCGTCATAAATTTTATGCCAGATAAATTCATGGCGCAATTATTATAATCAACTCTATATAATACTCTAAGAAATCTGGACTTATCTCTTAAAATGATCCTTCTTTATTTGTCTTATTTTTTAAAAATACAAATATAAATGCATCAAATATATATACATACATATATATATATATATATATATATATATATATATTAGACTATTAAATTAATATATATATATATTTGTTGTTGTTTGAATGAAAAAAGAAAAATCTCTAAAATTTTGTTTCGCCGCAAATTATTATTATTATTTTTTTTTTATTTATTTATTTATTTATTTATTTTTTTAAGTATGTTAAAAATTCTGCGTTCATGTCTACAATATTTTTACTGAAATATATTTCTTTTAAATTAAGCCAATAAAAAATGAGAACAATGAACTAATAAGTATTGTTCTAGAACAATAGAATTGATTATCGATTTTGTTTTTCTTTATGTTAAATAACTGAAATCCAAAGCAAATTTAAGAAAAAAAAAATTAAAATATTGATTGATTTCTTTTTTTTTCTTCAACTAGGATCAATAATTCAAAAGATCAAAGAAACACAATGAAAATTTCATATGGGTCTCATCTGAGTTAATCTGCAACTGATTCATTTTTGATTTCTTTCCGTAATGATTTCTGAATGATTCGCCTGCTAACAATAGGAATTTTGATGGTTTTCTTTTGCATTTCTAGATAACGGACATAAAAATTACATTTTTCTTTCAAAACAAAAGTTATGATTTAAAAAAAAAAAAAATGTGCAATAATAATATATAAATAAAAATGTGCAAAAATAATACATATATATCATAAATATTTATTTTGCAACAGTTCAATAGAAAATCATTTTATCGTAATCATTTAAAAATAATAATAAAAAAAATGATTGTAAGGCGTTATATTTATTCATAAATGATTACAGTTATATAGATATAATTATATCAAATAAAAATGCTTAAGAAGAATACTTTAATGTATATATTTTATAATTGTTGTAGTATGACATATATCCAACAGATTAATTCTTTAAAGAATGTTTTCAAGCACGGTTCTTCATTAGGTAAAAAAATCCAGGCACGAGTACATCATTAAACCTTTAACTACGTAACTCCCACCTACAATTTTAAAATGACCTTTTTCATATATATATATATATATATAATCATATTTAGTATTTATTTAACAGCTTTGAGACCTATAGTTTCAATGACTCTCGAATGACTCAAAATACATTAGTTCACAATTACGGTACACAGGATTTTCAATACATATGAGGACTTATGTTCACAAACATCCATGCATTGCCTGGGTCCTTTCAGTCCAGAATATTCGGCGCCCTTCACAGTAAACGATTGAGGCTATTTAAAGCGACTTCTCCTCTGAAGCATAGTTTGCAAAATTCGGAATCGTGCTGCTATCTACAAAACAGAGAAGAATCAAGAACTTGAAAAACGATCAAGGAAAGATTGGTTAGTTGGATGAATTTGACGTCGCACTAATGCTGCGCAATGAGCAATTCGCAACGGTCTGGGCCTCACCCCTAGGAGTTATCCGGAGACATATCATCACAATTTACGATCAAGTAAATGGAAGTTACGAAAAATGAATGCATTGATAAATGTTTAGTTTCAGTGAGCATTAAAGATTTAATAAAGAAAATAAATTGTGGGTTATTATTTCTTTACTGAGAAATGTGAATTGGTAAAGGTGTATTGCAACGTTATTTCTAAAACCAGATATTAAAATTATTATTAAAGTACCTTTATTATTTCACAGTTATAATGTTAAACAATTAGATGAGAATGCATTAATTTATAGGCATATTTTATGAGAAAAGATATACATGAATTATGAATATGTGAGAACTTTCAGTGATCTACAATACTCTAGGAAGTATAATACTATAGATATCTCTCTCTAAATTTACAACACTCTATTACGCACCAAAATAATGTCCAGAGGATTTAGATAGTTTAAGTCATTAAACCATTTCTGGGGAAGGCCATCATAAATCCAACCAATCTCTGATCGCAGAAATTTTAGTTGCGTTAACAAAATACATTAGGATACCTATAACAACAACTTTTATTCTTTTTCTTTTTATTATCATTATTTAATCTTTATAAAGATTAAAATATATTTTTATTTATTTAAATTTAATAAATTTAATCTGATTGAGAATCGTTATTTAGCAACATTTACATTAATGTAGCATCCATGTAATATTATTTGAATTCAAATTGAACACGCCATTAATTTTGCTGTTGAAAATAAACAAATATAATTAAGCCACGGGTAATTTATTTTTAATTCTGGTATTCTATTTTAAAGTTTTTTTTTCCTCTCCTCAAATAAACTATATTTTTCTTTAAAATGAATGGTAGGCTTAGAATGAATCTCGATTTATCATATAAATAAATATAAAGGTTATTATACAGGGTACACTTAATGTACATTTTATTCAGTTTAAAAATATTCAACGGTAAAATATTTAATTATACCGATACGTCATCATTTATTATCAGACATTTTTCTTCAAAATTTTCTATACTTGTCTACAAAATAATCTTTAAAATTTTAAAAAGGAATATTCGGTGTGTTATAAGATTGCCCGGCCAATATTTGTATTGAAAATGCATATTTATGTAACATATTATATATATATATTTCAAAATTTATTGTTTAAAGTATAGAATCACTGTTAAAAATAAAATACTCAAAAATCAGTAAATGAGCAGACTCATCTGAAAATGAGTAATTTGGTTCAAAAAGGAAAACAAACTTGTCTCACTTATTAAATATCGCCCATTTTCAAATTAATATCTGTTCACTTCTTAATATTTATTATAAATATTATGAATTAAAAGATGTTGTTTAATATAATTTCTACCAATTTAAACAGAAAGAATTCAAACACAGAGATTTTTCTTTTAAATCTCCAAAAATATATTTCGTGACAGTTTCATACTGGTTTGAGGAAGAATGCATCTATGAAAATTTTTATTTGGGATATTGGGATTCCGATGATCGATGCTGATTTTTGAGCATGTTGATGTACACTGTAATAAGTATATACGATTTTTTATTTGAGTACAATTGCTTCGGAGGTATTTTGAGTATGTAATATACATATATTTGGCACAGTTTTACTCATTTTTGTGTATTTTTCGTGATCTAATTTTTTTTCCTTCATGGTTTGCTTAACGTTATTAATTTTCAATCATTTATATGATTACAAGTTGTTTAAATTGCATATTAGAA
This sequence comes from Salticus scenicus, assembly GCA_963930645.1. Taxonomy (NCBI): domain Eukaryota; kingdom Metazoa; phylum Arthropoda; class Arachnida; order Araneae; family Salticidae; genus Salticus; species Salticus scenicus. Next base: position 269,875,921 of record OZ005652.1, on the reverse strand, counting down.
GACGGAAAAGGCCTAATAAAATGACCAATACTGATGGATTGTTTAAAGTTTCAACGTTTCCTTAAACAGTTTACATAAGCGATATGAATTTCATTGATAAATATATGTGTTTAGATGTAAAGTGCAAGTAAATAATTGCAGTTTAAATCACGCTAATTATCGTAACCATTGTTGTATTAAACAACTCTAGTAATGAATATTTAATATTGTTTTTATTAATTATACAAATTTAAAACATTAAAATTTTGTAAAAATAAATAAAAAATGCTTCCTTTTTTATTTTAAATGTCTTTAGAAAAACTTCATCATTGTTCCAAGAAAAAATATAAATTATAAACAAATGTTCATTTGAACAAAATTCTCTGAAATATGTTCTGTTTGAATACTTTTTCTTTTTTCTTTTTTTTTTTTTTTTTTTTTTTTTTTTTTTTTTATTTTTTTTTTAACACGAGAATGGATTATATTTTTTTTTATGTATGTTTACCAAGATATCGTCTCTGTTGAGCTATTTTACAGCATTTTTGATACATCAAAAAATTCCTGAAAGTAACTTTAAAATATGTTGTGTTGA
>OZ005652.1:268982197-269190250 GCA_963930645.1 Salticus scenicus | reverse complement strand
ATGAGAATGTATGAAAAATATCCGCAATCGATTTGTAGGTATCGAAAACCTCGATGTACCAAATTTCAATGATCTAACTCTATTTTTTGAAAAAAGGTATTTTAATAGGTTTTTAAAGGCCTGCAAGTCGAATGGGGATATTCAAGTTTTTTCTTTGATATAATTTCAAGTTACACTTTTTGAGCGTGGTGACCGATAAGAAAACAAATTTTAATAGAGAAAAGGTATTTAATAGGTTTTAAAGGCCTGCAAGTCGAATGGGGATATTCAAGTTTTTTCTTTGATATTAATGAATAAGATAACAATAATAAGAAACCAAATTTTAATAGAGAAAAGGCATTTTAATAGGTTTTAAAGGCCTGCAAGTCGAATGGGGATATTCAAGTTTTTTCTTTGATATTAATTCAAGTTACACTTTTTGAGCGTGGTGACCGATAAGAAAACAAATTTTAATAGAGAAAAGGTATTTAATATGCTTTAAAGGCCTGCAAGTCGAATGGGGATATTCAAGTTTTTTCTTTGATATTAATTCAAGTTACACTTTTTGAGCGTGGTGACCGATAAGAAAGCAAATTTTATTGGAGAAAAGGTATTTAATAGGTTTTAAAGGCCTGCAAGTCGAATGGGGACATACAAGTTTTTTCTTTGATATTAATGAATAAGATAACAATAATGATAAGATAACAATAATGATAAGAAAACAAATTTTAATAGAGAAAAGGTATTTTAATAGGTTTTAAAGGCCTGCAAGTCGAATGGGGATATTCAAGTTTTTTCTTTGATATTAATTCAAGTTACACTTTTTGAGCATGGTGACCGATATAGAACAAATTTTAATAGAGAAAAGGTATTTAATAGGTTTTAAAGGCCTGCAAGTCGAATGGGGATATTCAAGTTTTTTCTTTGATATTAATGAATAAGATAACAATAATGATAAGATAACAATAATGATAAGATAACAAATTTTAATAGAGCAAAGGTATTTTAATAGGTTTTAAAGGCCTGCAAGTCGAATGGGGATATTCAAGTTTTTTCTTTGATATTAATTCAAGTTACACTTTTTGAGCGTGGTGACCGATAAGAAAACGAATTTTAATAGAGAAAAGGTATTTAATAGGTTTTAAAGGCCTGCAAGTCGAATGGGGATATTCAAGTTTTTTCTTTGATATTAATTCAAGTTACAATTTTGAGCGCGGTTACCGATAAGAAAACGAATTTTAATAGAGAAAAGGTATTTAATAGGTTTTAATGGCCTGCAAGTCGAATGGGGATATTCAAGTTTTTTCTTTGATATTCATTCAAGTTACACTTTTTGAGCGTGGTGACCGATAAGAAAACAAATTTTAATAGAGAAAAGGTATTTAATAGGTTTCAAAGGCCTGCAAGTCGAATGGGGATATTCAAGTTTTTTCTTTGATATTAATTCAAGTTACACTTTTTGAGCGCGGTGACCGATATAAAACAAATTTTAATAGAGAAAAGGTATTTAATAGGTTTTAAAGGCCTGCAAGTCGAATGGGGCCATTCAAGTTTTTTCTTTGATATTAATGAATAAGATAACAATAATGATAAGAAAACAAATTTTAATAGAGAAAAGGTATTTAATAGGTTTTAAAGGCCTGCAAGTCGAATGGGGATATTAAAGTTTTTTCTTTGATATTAATTCAAGTTACACTTTTTGAGCGTGGTGACCGATAAGAAAAGAAATTTTAATAGAGAAAACGTATTTAATAGGTTTTAAAGGCTTGCAAGTCGAATGGGAATATTCAAGTTTTTTCTTTGATATTAATTAAAGTTACACTTTTTGAGCGTGGTGACCGATAAGAAAACAAATTTTAATAGAGAAAAGGTATTTAATAGGTTTTAAAGGCCAGCAAGTCGAATGTGTATATTCAAGTTTTTTCTTTGATATTAATTCAAGTTACACTTTTTGAGCGTGGTGACCGATATAGAACAAATTTTAATAGAGAAAAGGTATTTAATAGGTTTTAAAGGCCTGCAAGTCGAATGGGGATATTCAAGTTTTTTCTTTGATATTAATGAATAAGATAACAATAATGATAAGATAACAATAATGATAAGAAAACAAATTTTAATAGAGAAAAGGTATTTTAATAGGTTTTAAAGGCCTGCAAGTCGAATGGGGATATTCAAGTTTTTTCTTTGATATTAATTCAAGTTACACTTTTTGAGCGTGGTGACCGATATAGAACAAATTTTAATAGAGAAAAGGTATTTAATAGGTTTTAAAGGCCTGCAAGTCGAATGGGGATATTCAAGTTTTTTCTTTGATATTAATGAATAAGATAACAATAATGATAAGATAACAATAATGATAAGAAAACAAATTTTAATAGAGCAAAGGTATTTTAATAGGTTTTAAAGGCCTGCAAGTCGAATGGGGATATTCAAGTTTTTTCTTTGATATTAATTCAAGTTACACTTTTTGAGCGTGGTGACCGATAAGAAAACGAATTTTAATAGAGAAAAGGTATTTAATAGGTTTTAAAGGCCTGCAAGTCGAATGGGGATATTCAAGTTTTTTCTTTGATATTAATTCAAGTTACAATTTTGAGCGCGGTGACCGATAAGAAAACGAATTTTAATAGAGAAAAGGTATTTAATAGGTTTTAATGGCCTGCAAGTCGAATGGGGATATTCAAGTTTTTTCTTTGATATTCATTCAAGTTACACTTTTTGAGCGTGGTGACCGATAAGAAAACAAATTTTAATAGAGAAAAGGTATTTAATAGGTTTCAAAGGCCTGCAAGTCGAATGGGGATATTCAAGTTTTTTCTTTGATATTAATTCAAGTTACACTTTTTGAGCGCGGTGACCGATATAAAACAAATTTTAATAGAGAAAAGGTATTTAATAGGTTTTAAAGGCCTGCAAGTCGAATGGGGCCATTCAAGTTTTTTCTTTGATATTAATGAATAAGATAACAATAATGATAAGATAACAATAATGATAAGAAAACAAATTTTAATAGAGAAAAGGTATTTTAATAGGTTTTAAAGGCCTGCAAGTCGAATGGGGATATTCAAGTTTTTTCTTTGATATTAATTCAAGTTACACTTTTTGAGCGCGGTGACCGATATAAAACAAATTTTAATAGAGAAAAGGTATTTAATAGGTTTTAAAGGCCTGCAAGTCGAATGGGGCCATTCAAGTTTTTTCTTTGATATTAATGAATAAGATAACAATAATGATAAGAAAACAAATTTTAATAGAGAAAAGGTATTTAATAGGTTTTAAAGGCCTGCAAGTCGAATGGGGATATTAAAGTTTTTTCTTTGATATTAATTCAAGTTACACTTTTTGAGCGTGGTGACCGATAAGAAAAGAAATTTTAATAGAGAAAACGTATTTAATAGGTTTTAAAGGCTTGCAAGTCGAATGGGAATATTCAAGTTTTTTCTTTGATATTAATTAAAGTTACACTTTTTGAGCGTGGTGACCGATAAGAAAACAAATTTTAATAGAGAAAAGGTATTTAATAGGTTTTAAAGGCCTGCAAGTCGAATGTGTATATTCAAGTTTTTTCTTTGATATTAATTCAAGTTACACTTTTTGAGCGTGGTGACCGATATAAAACAAATTTTAATAGAGAAAAGGTATTTAATAGGTTTTAAAGGCCTGCAAGTCGAATGGGGATATTCAAGGTTTTTCTTTGATATTAATGAATAAGAAAACAATAATGATAAGATAACAATAATGATAAGAAAACAAATTTTAATAGAGAAAAGGTATTTAATAGGTTTTAAAGGCCTGCAAGTCGAATGGAGATATTCAAGTTTTATCTGATCTACTTTATACACAAATTTTACGCGTACAGCTATTCACTGTTGTACATAGATGACAGATACCTATACACCTATATACTTTCTCACAAACAGCTGCTTATGTATTCGTCCGATTTCGGAGCAGCTCGTCTCGATCTGTGCGAGCTTCGTTCAGCCGAAGTTTACCGAACTGTGTTAGGTTTTTTTTTCGTTACGGAATTTTTCAATTCGGTCGCCGCGCTCAAAGCCCGCGATAAAAGCTATACAATAGCTTAAAAAAATCTGTGTAAAGATCATAAGATGATGAAGTTGATAAAGTTATGTACATGTGGTTTTCTATTGTCACAATATCCCTTAAGTTGTCTGTCCAATTATCCGAACTTTTGCTAATCCGAACTAGGGTCTGTCCGGATGCGTTCGGATAATCGGCACTCTACTGCACTAATCCTGCTTCGATAACAACTTTACCGATTGTAGAACAGAAACAAATATGTATTCCGATTAATTTCTATCAATGGCACAAGTTTTATCCAGTTACAGAAAATATTGTGTCTTTTAACGAAGTGAGAAGTATTTATTTTTAGAAAATTTCAGTAGTAGTATAAAACAACAGAAATTCTTGGTTGGCCTGTGTGCCGGTGTGTCTGTGTGGTGTGTGTCTGTTATTAGCATACATCAAGAATAAATAGTTTCAGAAAGTCCAAACTCAGTATTCTAAATTTATATATGATATAGAGATGCAAGAATAAGCTTTATGTTGAGATCAAGAAAATGGTTCGTGTATATTGACATCCAACAGAATTCAAATACATATTTTTCTATGGGCGAAATTTCTATTAAGTACAGCTTAACAATTGTAGTAAGTATAGTACTACTAATAAATACAGTTTAACAACAAAATGAAAAATGAGCATATACAGTCGGCTGCAAAGTTATTCGAGCACTAGCAATAATCCTTGCCAAAAAAAAGTACACTTAATACAGCTTTGTTAAATAAATCCTTGTCGAGACATGTTCTTAATCAGTCTAAGAACATGATTCGACAAGGATTTACTTAGCAAAACAGTCTTAAGTGTACTTTTTAAATATAGGAATCATTGGCTAGTGCTCGAATAATTTTGCAGCCGACTGTATTCTTTATATGTATAAAAGTACGTTTTGAGCAGAATATGGTATAGAAATTATTGATCAATCATTTATAGGGCTATTCAAAAGAATTTGATTATATTGGATTATATTTGTATACTGCTGAAATTGCATTTCAGGTTGTATTAAGTGATTTCATACAAGACTAAATTTAAGTACACACCGTAGTTTATATATACCTAGTCGGCAATATACAGGAACACTCAAAATAATTAAGCGAAAGCATTCTTTTCTCTTGAATGTAATTAATGGAGGAGCTTTATTACATTTTGCCATGTGGACGAAAACTGTTCAGGAATAAAAATTAATACCAATACGGTAGACAAAATAGTTTTTGAACTTTAAAACAGTAAACAAATTAAAAACAGTTAATTACAGGAAATTCAAATTTGTATTTTGAAGTTCATATGAGGCTACCGTTTGAACAAATTGATCAAGATTGGTAAGTATTAAGATGTTGCGGATGAAAGTTGTTAAAATAATTTGGAAAAGATTTTAAAGCTTAATAACTACATTGAATTATTTATAAATGTAAGTTAGGTATTTAAACGGGGGTGAGGCGAGGGGACGGCTAGCCCCTTCACACAGAATAATATGTCAAATTTCTTTAACTTATTTTATTTATTTATTTACTTTTATTAGGTTCATATACCATACTCCTTATTTAATCCCTTTATCTAAAAAAATTATATTATTGTTATTATTTATTATTTATTTTTTAATAGATATTCTTTACGGTGTACTTTTGATATAAATATTCACTATTAGACTAATTTTTATGCATAAATATTATAAGTGTAAAAAAAAAAAAAAAAATTGATTTATGAAATTAATAATTTCAGTATAAAGTATTCGTTCAATTGCAATTGTACTTTCAAAAGTACTTGCTTCTCAGAGAATGTCCCTCGTGTAGTTTTAAATTAAAAATTTCAGAAGTATAAATTTTCAAATTGTAAACTTTTTTCATTTTTAACTTATTAAGCATATAAATTCTTGCATGTAATAATCTGATAAAATAATCTGTATCGAAGATCAGTATCAATTAATTTATTAAATGTTTCGCACTGTAATTTTCATCTGGCTCCTCTAAAAATATCTTGTAAACAAATTTCCACTAATCTCAACTTTTTTTTATAAAATAACATTCAAAATTTTGTTGTTTGATGTTTCTAAGCTATTCATATTGGGTTTAAATCACATTTATGGCACATGTAGTGAATGTTGTCACTGAATATCAGAATTTAGGGCCGAAGCTTGCAGTCCTCACTTTAGGGAGTGAATGCTTTCAGCATTCCAAGGCTGTCATATCATCATTACTCATATGATATTTGAAAGGAATAAGCACATTTGCGTTCCGTCGTTTTGACTCAAATATCTATAGGATAAGTTTCTTACACGTGGTAAATATAAGCCCTTTATAAGGATATTTTTTATTTATTTATTTATTTATTTATCATATACGACTATTTTTAAAACAAATTACCCTAAAATAATATTAAAATTATTACATCATCAACATATGCTTCAAACGGTTATCATGTAAAAGAAGTTCTGAACAATTATATATTGTATAAAAAGTTGAAGAAAAAAAGGACGAAAATACGATATTATAGCAAACGTTATGTCGGAAAACTATACATAAAACTATGTAACTCAAAAAAAAAAAAAAATTTTTTTCAAGTAAAAACAAATCTTATTTTAAAACATGAAATAAAATATTTGTTTATATTTGTTATAATATATGTTTAGCAAGCAATAACAGTCTATATAAAAATTTTATGAACTGATAATAGCAGGAGACTTGGCGTTGGAATATTAAAACAAGAATAAACTACTACGTCAGAAACGCCAAAGAAAAATTATTGAGGTGCATACAGCTGTTTCGGTAGCCTAAAGCGTACCGTCTTCAGTGCAAAACGAATTCTGAATCTGGAGAAGTGCTCGTATATATAGGAAAGGGACCGGATTTAGTTCAACCAATAGGATTACGGAAGAGGTGGGGAGTGTGGCCAATAGGAATTAAGGAATGTGTAGCTGTGTAAACAGTAGAAAAATTAAGGAAATGTGGACTGAATGTAAAATTTCCAACAATCAGACAAATAGGGAACAGCGAAATCACAATTTACAAGGTTTTTAAAATGATTTTAAAGTGGTAAAATTTCCAACAATCAGACAAATAGGGAACAGAGAAATCACAATTTACAAGGTTTTTAAAATGATTTTAAAGTGGTTCTCTTTACTTTTGACTGTTTATTTTTTCTTTTTCAATACATGAAACAACGTTGAATGTCATTTTTGTTTTTCAAAAGGATCGACTATCCTTAATAAATATGTAAATCCCTTCAATAAATGCAAGTATTATGGTCATATTTGCATGCATTATTATTTTTCTGATAATCTACAAAATTTTGTTCCAAACACGTAAATAATGAATGTGTAATGGGTTAAGAAATTTATTTAACTTCAAATACAAATTTTTGAAAACGGCGATACACACACAGACACGCAAATATAGGGCAAGTGCTCCAGTGATTGACACTTTTAGAGCAATTTCTGATGTTTTTAATGTTTTAGTCATTAGAAACTATTTTTGGAAATCTTAAGTTTATATATATGGTATGAAAGACTTTCAGAACCAGAATAATTTCGGACTGGGTATATTTCAGCCCCTAGAGACTTTCAAGACCTGCTAATAACAGAAGCCATAAATATTATCAAATACAATAATGTTATTAACTAAAAGGACGCTGCATCACTTCCTAAAATTTGGCACGCGTTGTGCTCATAGAGGAAAAAAAAAAAAAAAAAAAAAAATACTGAAAATAATAATTTTTATTGTAACTGTAAATTAAAATTTTTATTGTAACCGTAACTTTAAACCATTTGAACTTCTTTATTGATATATTGCTAGTTTCTATGTAACGTAATTACACCTGATGATGCTATTATTATGATAGCGAAAAGCTTTGTGTAGTTTTTAATAAAAATATTGTATATACGTGTTTTAAAGTGCTTTTGTTACCTTTTATATTATTTATACACGTGAAATGTTTTATAATTTTAAACTTTTAATAGTTTTTAATCTTAATTATAACATATATTATAAATATTTTTAATATATTATATAAAAATTTTTTAATAACCCAGTCCGAAATTATTTCAGCCCCTAGAGACTTTCAAGACCTGCTAATAACAGAAGCCATAATTATTATCAAATACAATAATGTTATTAACTCCAAGGACGCTGCATCACTTCCTAAAATTTGGCACGCGTTGTGCTCATAGAGGAAAAAAAAAAAAAAAAAAAAAAAAAAAAATACTGAAAATAATAATTTTTATTGTAACTGTAAATTAAAATTTTTATTGTAACCGTAACTTTAAACCATTTGAACTTCTTTATTGATATATTGCTAGTTTCTATGTAACGTAATTACACCTGATGATGCTATTATTATGATAGCGAAAAGCTTTGTGTAGTTTTTAATAAAAATATTGTATATACGTGTTTTAAAGTGCTTTTGTTACCTTTTATAAGATTTTTTTTTGTTTGTTTTAAATCGCTTTTATTATTTAATTTGGTAAACATTTTATTGTTTTAGGACATTAAAACTGACACAATAAAACCAATTCATAAAATTACAAATTTTAAAACCATAATTTTGTTCTTTGCCGTATATTGTTTTTTTTTTAGTCCAAAAAAGAAATATAGATTAGATCAGATACCAGATCAGATCATATATCAGAAGGGTAAGTTTAACCTTCTGATCTTATTTTTAAAAGTACGAATACTGATTGTAATATTTTCTTTCTACACTTGATATTCCAATGAAAAATTTTTCTCTTGGAGTCACCGAAACAGGAGAGTTATCCTTTCCGTGGAGGATCCAAATTGTGATGGCAGGTCTCCGGACCACCTCTAGGGGTGAGTCCCAGACCGTCACCAATTGCCCAATGTGCAGCACTAGTGCGACATGAAAGCCAACCAACCAATCAACCGTTCTGCACTATGCTGACCAGATCAGAGTACCTTTATAATAGAGAAGCTTTAAAAATTGCTACAATTATCCACTTGCGGATGCATTCATTCATTCCTAATATATAAGGACTAAAAATAAAATATTATTGATTAATAATTTACTTTCTACAATTGTTTAAAACTTAGAAAAAGGCCTTCAAAATAAAGGCTATCCCTAGAAAATGGGGACATTTGGTCAGCTTATTCCATACTTAAAATTAAATAAAATAATGAAAAATGTTTGATAGAAATAGTTGACAAAAAAGAAGGTTTTGGTTTTAAAGTTTGCAATTTAATGAACTAATTTTCTTGTGTCAGTCAATATTAATGTGTTAAAAAATATATTTTTTACACAAATTAAAAGAAGGGAAAAGGTCTGCAACAATAAAAATGACCTTTACATAATCTTACCTTTCTGATTTAATTTTAAACTGTATTCATACTGATTGGAATATTTCTTTTCTTTACTTAAAAAAAAAAAAAAAAAAAAAAATGAAAAATGAAAATTTTTTCATAGAAATGTACGACGAAATACAAGGTTTTGGTTTTAAAGTTTGCAATTTAACGAATTGTTTTTATTGTGCAAATTTTAATATACTGAAAAACATATTAATTAGGCTGGTTGGTTAGTTGGGTTTTACGTAGCACTAGTGCTGCGCAAATGGCTAATTAGCGACGGTCTGACACTCATCCTTAGGGATGGTCCAGAGGCTTGACATCACAATTTTGATCCTCGACAGAGGTTTAATTAGGCAAATTAAAAGAATAAAAGCGATTTGCAACAATAAAAAAATCTACGTATGGCTCTTGAGAATTAAAAAAAAAATAATAATAATCATTAACTGTTACCCATAACTTTTACTTTGCAAACACTTAAATATACAAGATCAAAATTAAATAAAAGGTTTGTTTTCCCCTACGTTTCGGACTAAAATGAAGCACTGGTTAGCCGATGATTGTTTGATATTTTAGATTGGGGGTTTTCATTCTTTTTTATTTTTCTTTACTCTTGATTAATGTATATTTATACCTATTTATATTTTTAATAATGCATTTTACTTTGTATTTGATTACTGTCTAATTTTTGAGCTTTCATCTTTGAGAAGTTGAGGGCTAAGGATACATATTTTTCTTTTTTTCAGGCTTAACACCTACATCCCTTCAGAAACTTTGCAACTTGTTCATTTGTTGCATGAGAAGAGGGGGCAGTCCTCCGACAAAGACTTGCTTATATTTCGGAATTTCAGTTCTTGATTTCTTGATTTTATATTTATATTAATAAATTTTATTCTTCCTATTGCTGTATATTGCGCTTTGGTATAAAAATTTTTCGTTTAAGCTTTTTTTTTGAATTTGTTATTTTTAGGATTTAGCTTTTATTATTTATTGAAATTTAATTTTTCCGACTGAGTGAAAATAATGCCCAGTCGGAAAAATTAAATTTCAATAAATATGATTTTCTTCCACAGTTAATTGTGTGATTTTAATAAAAAATTGTATTTCTCTCCCATTGTTTAATGGTGTTTTCCTTTACCTGCGGCTTATTTTCTGTTGAGCTATCTAAATGATAGACCAGAGATGTTTCTGCCTATAAGGTTGTCTGAGTGAGTAATGCAGACCGGGATGTCGGCCTGGATAGCTCAGTGGTAGAGCATTGACCTTGTAAGTCAAAGATCCGGGGTTCGATTCCCGGTCCAGGCATTATTTTCACTCAGTCGGAAAAATTAAATTTCAATAAATATGATTTTCTTCCACAGTTAATTGTGTGATTTTAATAAAAAATTGTATTTCTCTCCCATTGTTTAATGGTGTTTTCCTTTACCTGCGGCTTATTTTCTGTTGAGCTATCTAAATGATAGACCAGAGATGTTTCTGCCTATAAGGTTGTCTGAGTGAGTAATGCAGACCGGGATGTCGGCCTGGATAGCTCAGTGGTAGAGCATTGACCTTGTAAGTCAAAGATCCGGGGTTCGATTCCCGGTCCAGGCATTATTTTCACTCAGTCGGAAAAATTAAATTTCAATAAATATGATTTTCTTCCACAGTTAATTGTGTGATTTTAATAAAAAATTGTATTTCTCTCCCATTGTTTAATGGTGTTTTCCTTTACCTGCGGCTTATTTTCTGTTGAGCTATCTAAATGATAGACCAGAGATGTTTCTGCCTATAAGGTTGTCTGAGTGAGTAATGCAGACCGGGATGTCGGCCTGGATAGCTCAGTGGTAGAGCATTGACCTTGTAAGTCAAAGATCCGGGGTTCGATTCCCGGTCCAGGCATTATTTTCACTCAGTCGGAAAAATTAAATTTCAATAAATATGATTTTCTTCCACAGTTAATTGTGTGATTTTAATAAAAAAATTGTATTTCTCTCCCATTGTTTAATGGTGTTTTCCTTTACCTGCGGCTTATTTTCTGTTGAGCTATCTAAATGATAGACCAGAGATGTTTCTGCCTATAAGGTTGTCTAAATGAGTAATGCAGACCGGGATGTCGGCCTGGATAGCTCAGTGGTAGAGCATTGACCTTGTAAGTCAAAGATCCGGGGTTCGATTCCCGGTCCAGGCATTATTTTCACTCAGTCGGAAAAATTAAATTTCAATAAATATGATTTTCTTCCACAGTTAATTGTGTGATTTTAATAAAAAATTAGCTTTTATTAGCTTTTGATTGTATATATATTAATTTTTAATTTTTTGAAGGTTTAGTGCACTTTGTTTTGATAAGTAATAAACTTCGTATTAATCAATAAAAGACACGAAACGCGCTGAGTTTATGTTTTCTGAAGTGCGAAGAATATAAGAGCCGGTTATAGTGATTCTGGTTGTAAAAATGTATGGGAGTAATAGGCACCACTATAATGATTGTTAATTTAAAGATTTTTAGTAATGAAATGCAAAGGATGACATATAAGGAGAGTCACAATGGTACACTATTGGGAAATTTTGAGACAACACCAGTTCAGAAAGTTTTTTCAAGACTCTCTGTACCAACTGGTTTTTAAATGATTCATGGATTGTAAATTTAATGTGTATTAGTCAAAATTATCTGTCTACTAATAGTTTCTCCAGTGATTTTTATATCAGCTACTAATTTGCAATTTACAATTGTATTTATTAAGAATCATGTTTATTTTACACTCAAGAGGTCATGTAAGATCAGCATAACAAATAACGGAAGAGATTTCTCTAAATAGAATAAAGACATTTAAAAACTCTTTATGCAATAGTCATTTTAAAAAAATGTTATTTAAAAAATTAATTAAAAATTAAATTAAATTAACAACTCCTTTGTCACTTAATTTACTGTTAAAAATTATAGATGTTCAATTCCTCTTATGAAAATAAAAATTTCAACTTCAATGAAATTTTTAAATATTTTAATAAAAATATTAAGTATCTGCACCGCTTCCTAAAATTAAGCTCCTTCGACTTTTAAGATTATATCTTCAACTTCATACAAATAGTTTAACTGTTAAAAATATTCTTTTACATTTAACTTCTTTATAATATTCTAAAAGATACATACGAAAACATCAAAGACCCACATATTATATTTGGATTACTTTAAACACTGTTTCCATTTTATTTAATTTTTTGTTTTTCAGTTTTAATGGTATGAGATATTTAATAATCTTCTTAAACTTTTATTTTCAAACTCAAGTCACATCTTCTAGCTGAATTAATCCGTAAAAGGTAATTGAGACGCAATAAAAGATAAGCCGATAACAATTTAAATGATTCAAAATGTAGAAAAGACACGTGATGAAACGAATACTTTTGAACATTCTTTGATTATAGAAAAAAAAATTTAAAACTTTAAGTTTTAAAAATTCGAGTGAATTATTAAAACAACTTCGGAGTGGATGATTTTAAACATTTATTAATATATCGTGAATGTAAGTCATGTTGTTAAAGGAAAATAAGTAATGTTTAATACTTCTTTTTACTTATATATAGATTAAATTTATTTTGGTCATTTATTTTGATTTTTAAGGAACAAAATTACAACACTAAAAAAAGCATGCTAAGCTAAAACTGATTTTTTTTAATTTCTCTATTTTTATTTCATTTTATTCCATTTTATTTTTTCACGAAATCGAAGTTAATTATTTAAGAAAATGTTTGCATATAATATTTTTTCTTTTCTCTATTATAGGATATAAAAGACCTATAAATCTGTCATTAAATTACAGGTATTGGAAATTTACCAATAAAAAGCACATTTCCTACATTTTTCTTTTTCATTTAAAAGTTACTGATTAATGAAACACAGAGACCATTGCAGTAGCTATGTACTTTTACATGCATCCGCTATCATTAAAGTACACAATGGTGTTTATACGGCTCGAAACAACACCTCCTATAATAATGCCTCTAAACTGAGCTTTATGTGACGGAAGTTCTGCCGATAGCATTCAATCAACAATATAGTACTATAGTTATATTAGGAAGTAAATCGGCAGATATTCCGTGACGTAACGCCCAGTTTGGAGACATTTTTTATAGGAGGTGTTGCCCGATTATGGACCCCGCAATTCTCCGATTAAGAGCTTGATACTCTACAAATAGGCAATATCAGCAATACCACTCTGAAATTGTAACTACAATTCAGTCAATCGCAATTATCAAAGAATTAGTAGATACGCCCGAGATGATCTCCCAAAATCCATTGATTAAAGAAAATACTACAGTGCAGTCGGCATCAAAATTATTGAAGCGCTAGCAATAATTCGTATTTAAAAGATGTGCACCTAATATTATTATTGTAAGTAAATAATTATCTAGTCATGAACTTAGTCTTTATGCTGTTTATATAAAAATTAAGTTGGTGATAAAAATTAGCAAACAAACTCATCTCTCTCTCTCTCTCTCTCTCTCTCTATATATATATATATATATATATATATATATATGTGCATGTATATGTGTCTGTGTGTATACGAAAAATTGCAGTGTGCTTCAATAATGTTGCTGCAGACTTGTACAAGTGCTATGAAAACTACCAAAGGACAACTCGATGCATGCTGAAGGCGTATACGATGTATTTGCTGAAAACCGCCACACATTTGAAAGCCACACATTTCACTAGTAACACCTAAATTGCCTAGCGCTCGTAACTGAGTAGATAATTTATTATACAAACCGCTCAAAGGACCATTTTTCTTATTATTAGAATTAAGACCAAGTTTTAATAATTCCCGAACATAAAAATCGACTAAAAGGTCTTCTCGACCATACCTTTCTTTTAAGCTCTGTATAGCGAAATCATAATTTTCTTCTGTTACGTTATATGACTGAACAATTTCTCTTGCTTCTGATTCAATTTTAGTTGACTGAATCAAATAATGGAATTTGTCTGCATTACTTAAATTTTTATTCTCATGAATATTGTTAAATTGATTCCAGAATGTGAGCCAATCTTTTAAATCTCCCCCGAACGTGTAAAGTTCAACTTCAGTTAGACGCTGACTTAATGTTTTACCCAATTTGTTAATCGCTAATTGATTATCATTATCAACAATATTACTTTCTTTTACATTTAATTTTTTGTGATTTTCTAAAAAGCGTTGAGCTCTTAATTGAATTCTCAAGGACTTTCCCCTATATTCTTCTACAGAATCAAATTCTGTTTCAAATTACTGTTCTTTTAAACTATCTAAATATGTATTATGTGTTAGTTCTAATGTATCAGATTTTTGTTTAAATAAAACTAAACTGATCTCTACTTCTTCGAACGAAGAATTTTCGTCTACTAGTATATTTTCTAGCTTATTATATGCCTTCGTGAAGGAAGCTCTGTGTGCAATTTTATTTCTTTTGATTATTTCCATTTTTACTGACAAATAATATAATACAATATTCACTCAATATTTATTTTACTATATTTTACTTAGTAAATTTCTTTTTCATAAATTTGAAATCACCACAAGATAAACTTCAAAACCAAAATATTTTCGTTTTACAAACTTTTAATTGACAATCATAAACTTCAAAATATTTCTATTTTCATTATATCAACAAATAATACACCCTGTATTACTATCTAATACTATTTCAATGATATAATACATTCATTAATAAAATGCATTCATTTATGAAATATTCTTCGTAAGTTTCGTTTTAATATTTTTTATTGAGATCATCAATGAAAAACTTCAAAATGGAAAAAATCTAATCTTTTTACCTCTTAATTATTACTCATTCTATTTTAAAGGACGCCAAGCCCAACCCGGGCTTGGCTAATATTGACACATTGCTAAAATAGACACATCAGGTGCCCAGAAAAATCACACCCATTATTCACAAATATCTGTGAAATGTGATTTGTAAAAGAAATTTATCTAATGAAGATTTAAGTTATAAAAGATATACTTCTTTTTATAATAATATGGTGTGTCACTCACACGACTTTCTCTTACCCTGAAATTTAATACTATAAATACAGGTTGGAGATTAAGAGATAAGAAAACGATGTTATGTAAACCTATGTTAAACAATTCAAATTAGGCTTCGGAAGAGTTTTATATGATAATTAGTTCTGTGTGTGTGGGGGGGGGGGGGGCTACCGCCTCGATCAACCCCCCGTTTCATTAATGCATCTACATTTATATGGGATTTAATTAGGTTATTAAAAAATATTTCTGTTAAAAAAAAAAAAAAAATTAAAATTATTATTTAACAAAATTTTCTTTTATGATAATGTAGACGACTTCCATAGAGAAGTAGTATAATATTAAATATCCAAAAAAAGTCTCAAAAAAAAAATATATAACTTTGTTTTAAATTATCGCAGATCGATGGTTCAATCATTCGTTTTAAAGGTATTGGTGAGCTCTTTTGAAAGACATCCATCATGAAAATTTACTTCCCTCGAGGGGGAACTTCCCTCCCCCCAGGGGAGAGGTGAGACTCCTACATACACATTTTTTTCCCCAGTTGACTATCTCTATTACAAAAAATATATATTCGTTTCATTTGGTTTAGTGCAGTCTATAGATGTTAAACTCTACTTACCTGCAATTTTCCTCCATAGACGTAATGTATTTGAATACTTTTGAGTGTCCCTGTACACTAACCATTTGCTTCATCTCAACCAAAAGCTTGGTGTAACATCCCTGTATACTACACATTTAGAATACCGAGTTCGGAATTTCTGCTACTATTTGTACTTGAGTATGCTGATAAGAGACAGACACACAGACCATTCGCTAAAAACATGATTTTCGTATTCAGGGGACCTCAGAACATGTAAATATAACAAAAATTCGCGTACGAAAATTTGACCCTAAAACAATACTTTCTCGACCCTATGGGTAAGAGAAAGTGAAAAATGGACTTTTAGTATTTCTCCCAAATATAATCCAATTTAGCCAAAATTAAGAAAAAGTAACTGATAATGTGAAGTTAACTACGTTACTTTGTAAACATACTTTCATTCAATACTTTCATTCGTTACTTCCATTCGTTACTTTCATTTGTTACTTCTATTCGTTACTTTCTTTCGTTACTTTCATTCGTTACTTTCATTACTTAGTATTTCTACGTTAATATATTCATAACACTTAAGAATTTTGAACAAAATTAAAAAAAATAAAAATGTAATAATCAATAACAATTTTAAAAAGGTTTGCAATTTTTATGTAACAATAAACCTGTTCAACCTGATAATGTGAAGTACAATGCATGGAGAATATAGCACTGAATGATGTATTAAAGGAACTTTGTAAGCAAACTACATAAACTAAATTAAAATTATTAAAAAAAAAAAAAAAAAAAAAAGAAAGAAAGAAAGAAAGAAAGTTTCTTTTATGATTATTATATTTTTGTGTGCACAATAGCAAATAAATTGTTTACATTTTCTTACGGCAGTGTTGTATATCTGTATCCTATATTTTATGTTTTCTCTATGCGTATAAATTAACAATTCTTCATTATTTTTTTTATATTTCAATATATTATTTTTTCCCGAATAATAATGTTTAAACTATAACATTTTGCATTTAAATGTATCTTAAATAATGTTCTAAAAACAAAAAAAAAAGTAGATACACTTGAAAATGAAGGCATATATAGAAAAAAAGTAAGTTTAATTAAAGAAAGTAAAAATTTTTTCAAGTTTCATATTAATAAAAAGTGTAATAGATTAAAAATTCTTATATAATTAATTTAATTTTCACTTTCCTTTAACGAACAATATAAAGATTTTCAAAAAAAGTTATAGCCATTACTTTTGAAAATAACTTAGCAAAAAGTGTGTAAAATATATATATATATATATATATATATATATATTGTTAAAGATACGGCTGTAAATGACCATCCTATACTTAAAATAATTATCGATTTACTGAAATAAAATAAAATAAAGTAAAATAAAAATAAGTTTTATTTATAAGTTTTATTTAGTTAAATTTATCGCGATAACGAATTCTCAAGTGGCAGCGTTGAAGTGGCTGAAACTTCGAAAGAAATTGCGGAGATACTTGCGCACCGAAATTATAGATATTTGGATGATAAAATCATTTTTCAACTTTGGTTTGAATTGATCAAGTATTTCAAAAGTTCTCCTGACATCAAATTTTCAAGCGGCTGCCACTTGAAAACAATATGACGAAGCAAGTTGTCCAGCAAACTCATCCAAAATATTTGAAGCAAAAGTTTACTGTCCAACTTTGGTTCGAATCAGTGCAGAATTTCAAAAGTTATTGTTATGACAAATTTTCAAGTGGCAGTCTAAGTGGCTGCATCATGGAAACAAAATGGTGGAGCAATTTGCCCAGCGAAATCATCCTAGATATTTTTATGATAAGTTCACTGTCATACTTTAGTTCAAATTAATTCAGTATTTAAAAAATTATCCTGATACGAAATTTTCTAGTGACACTGTAATTTAAAGTGGCAACCACTTGGAAACAAAAAAGCGGAGTGAGATGCCCAGCGAACTTATGTGAAATATTTGAATGATAAATCCACAACCTATATTCGATACGAACTGATTCAGTATTACAAAAGTTACCGTAATGAAAATTTTACAAGTGGCCGCCATTTGGAAATAAAATTACGGAGCAAGTTACCAAGCAAACCTATTCAAGATATTTGAACCGTAAGTTCATTGTCCAACTTTGGTTTGAATCATTTTAGTATTTTAAAAGTTATCGTGATGGCACATTTTCAAGTGGCAGCCTGAATTCAAGTGGACACAACATAGAAACAAAATGTCTGAACAAGTTGCCCACTGAACTCATCCAAGAGATTTATATGATCAGTTCACTATCCAAGTTCGGTTGGAATTGAATCAAAATTTAAGAAGTTATCGTGATTATAAGTTTTCAGCGTGATTTCAAGTTATCCCGCTTAGTTTATAACATTCAGACTATGTTAAAAATGGCACCTAAAGTTCATTAATAAACTTGGTTGAGACCCTTACATCGAAATTCAAGCAAATCCGGTATTAAATACGCTTTTTACAACGTGAATTTGAAATTTTCAATTTCAAGTGACCTCGACTTGGAAATAAAATAGCAGAACTACTTGATTAACAAATTCATTCAAGATGTTTATAAAATAAATTCGCTGACCAAATTTGGTTCGATTTGCAGTATTATTTCGGAAGATTGTTTGCGTGATTTTAAACTTTCAAGTGGTAGCCTGATTTCAAGTGACCTGCTCATTTAAGATATACGCTACTTTGTTAAAAATGCAGATAAAGTTCGTTATAAACTTGGTTGAAATCCTTACATCAAAATTCAAGCAAAACCAGTCTTAAATATGCTTTCTCCGATGTAAATTTCAAATTTTTAACTGGCCTCCACTTGACAACAAAACGGCGGAGCTACTTGGTTAAAAAACTATTTCACGATATTTATAAAATAAATTGGCTGTAAAAATTTGGTTCAATTTCTAGTATTATTTGGAAGTTATCGTGATTATAAATTTTCAAGTGGTAGCCCTATTTCAAGTGGCTCCGCTTAGTTTAAGATGTCTGCTATGTTGTTAAAAATGGAGGATAAAGTTCATTAACAAAATTGATTGAGACCCTAATGTGGTCTGTATTTACATCAAAATTCAAGATAATCCGCCCTTAAATACGCTTTTTACAATATAGATTTGAAATTTTCAAGTGGTAGCCACTTGAAAACTAAAAGGCGGAGCAACTTGGTTAAGGAACTCAACCAAGATATTTATAAGATAAGTTCGCTGTCCAAATTGGTTTCGATTTGGGAGTTATCGTGATGACAAAATTTTCATTATATATAGATAGATAGATATATTGAGAGATAAACGAAGTGATTGCAATAGGTCGTCTTCTAAAGAAATCAACCTAAATAGGACACCATGAAAAATATTCCACCTCTAGCTGTATGATCGTCTAGAAGGCCTGGCGGTTACTGCCACTGCAGTTTGACTGGTGCCAACTTAGCAAGTATGCAGAAAGTGCGCATGGCCTAATTTCAACTCATAATCACCTTACTGGATTATTTTGTGTATTTATTGGACAGATTATGTATATATAATAATAGCCAAAATATCATACGAATTATATATCTAAACTTGAAAACAAATATCTGCATATAGTTTCAATGCTTATTTAAATAATTTTGTTTTAATATTATTTTTTAAAAAAAAAAAGAAGAAGAAGAAGTATATTTGCAACTAGCCTTTCTTATACTTCAATCTAAAAAAATTGTGTAATATTACAGAAATTTTTTGGTTGCAAAATTACTATAAAATATCCTTATTCTATATATAAAATAAATTGATACAAATTTTCTGTAAAAGAAAATAGTCTATTCAACAGATTAATTTTTCTTTGGTCACACATTGTAAAAGAAAAAAAGAAGCGCTATAAACACTGTTATTTAGCGCTTTCCAGATCTACGTTGAAACCAAGTTTCCAACCACATATTAAAGGCTACAGAAAAAATGTCTTTTAAGAGATTGAGATGTTATTTTATAGTAAATTTCTGTAATTTTAATAAACTAAATTTTTCAGTATAAAATGTATAGTTTATTTTTTCCCTTACATTTCACTATTAAATTTTCTGGAAAAATTTAATTCTAGTTAACAAAGCATTTTTAATTCCTTTACATTCAATTAAAACTGATTTATAACATATTGTAAGTTAAAATGAAATAAAAAAGCATTTGAAACAAAATATAAGGATATTGTTCTTAGAAAAATTCAGCTATGCATATTAAGTTGGTTTTCTTTCGAATATGTCATTTCTAATAAAAATTATTTTCAATATATAAAAATAACTACATTTTGGAGCTTCATCATATTTCAATGAAACTTAATTAACTGATAATTAATTAAATTATTTAAATCCCCAGATAAGGGCGCATTATATGTGCATTACAACTAACATTTACATTTCAACAAATATGTAAAATAATTATTGACAAGAATTAACATTTTTATTGTTAATAAACGGATACCAAATTAGTTACACTGTAAAAAGAAAAAAAAAAAAAAATGTAAAATCACGGTATTTGACCGCATAATTTTAGGACAAATGACCGTTTTGCTACCTAAACGGTCATAATCCGTAAATTAATGTTTTGGAAGCATAATTTAGGAAATAACCGTATAATTTTACGGGAAATGACCGTTTTGCTAGCTAAACGGTCGTAGCTCATAAATTCATGTTTCGAAAGTCTAATTTTTTTAATTTTTACGAGAAAAAGTCGTTAATCTACGGAAATTGCTCTTATCTTATCTTTCACCAAACCATTTTCTTATGAGAAAATCTCTTCAAATGCTATCATTTCAGTGACATCAAGAGAGAATTCCATTTTCAAACTTAAACTATGATTGTTATTTATACTAATTGAATGGGCTTAATTATGCACGCATGACGCATAGAAACATCCATTGGTTTTAATAAGCTATTGTTTTCTTAATTTAATTAAAAAAAATTCAGCTGACTGAAACTGAGTAATTGATATTGATGAAATTGATTTTCTTTGTCTATTAACAGGAAAACATTAAAAAAGAAAGTTAAATGGTTTCTTGATTTCAAGCCAGATTTCTAAAACACAAACTACAACCTAATAATTTTTTTATCCACTAAACGCATTTTTTTTAATTTAAATTTTAGTTTTTTTTTTTTTTTTAAGCATACAACATTCTAATTGCTCTTAACCCTGGGTGAGAAATTCTCACTCATTATTTACATCTAATGAGAACCTAGAAATAAGACTACCTATTTAATGCTAGTGTTTAGAAATAAAAAAGGCCCACCAGCGGCCGAGCGGTTCCGCGCTCAAAGCTGGTAGACCTGAGGTGCCGGGCTCGATTACAGGTCGCGCTCGTCGGCCTAGCCGTTCAGAGTTTTCCGTGGTTTCCTCCTAAACTTGTGTAAATACGGGCTAGGACCCCTCGGAGGGCTCTCCCCCTCAGGCATAGGACCTACAGCAGTCAATCGGCCTTATTCCCAAATCCAATCCAGTCCGTTTACAAATAAAAATGATTTAGAAAAATAGTTAGATTTTCTTTCACAAAATTCAGTATCGTAGTCGTTATAGGACAAAAAAAGAAAAAAAAAATACGTGTGGCACTCGAGGACTGCCGCGGTAAAGCTATTGCATCGCATTTTTTATCAACTTATGCAATTATAATTATTTACTTATTTTATTTATGCAGTATTTTTTTTTCTTTGATATTAATTCAAGTTTTTCCTTTGATATTAATTCAAGTTACACTTTTTGAGCGTGGTGACCGATAAGAAAACAAATTTTTTTTCTTTTATTGAATAAATGAGAATATATCCGCAATGAGAATATATCAAAAATATCCGCAATCGATTTGTAGGTATCGAAAACCTCAATGTACCAAATTTGAATGATCTAACTCTATTTTTTTGAGAAAAGGTATTTTAATAGGTTTTTAAAGGCCTGCAAGTCGAATGGAGATATTCAAGTTTTTTCTTTGATATAATTTCAAGTTACACTTTTTGAGCGTGGTGAATGATAAGAAAACAAATTTTAATAGAGAAAAGGTATTTAATAGGTTTTAAAGGCCTGCAAGTCGAAAGGGGATATTCAAGTTTTTCCTTTGATATTAATTCAAGTTACACTTTTTGAGCGTGGTGACCGATAAGAAAACAAATTTTAATAGAGAAAAGGTATTTAGTAGGTTTTAAAGGCCTGCAAGTCGAATAGGGATATTCAAGTTTTTTCTTTGATATTAATGATTAAGATAACAATAATGATAAGAAAACAAATTTTAATAGAGAAAAGGTATTTTAATAGGTTTTAAAGGCCTGCAAGTCGAATGGGGATATTCAAGTTTTTTCTTTGATATTAATTCAAGTTACACTTTTTGAGAGTGGTGACCGATAAGAAAACAATTTTTAATAGAGAAGAGGTATTTAATAGGTTTTAAAGGCCTGCAAATCGAATGGGGATATTCAAGTTTTTTCTTTGATATTAATTCAAGTTACACTTTTTGAGCGGGGTGACCGATAAGAAAACAAATTTTAATAGAGAAAAGGTATTTAATAGGTTTTAAAGGCCTGCGAGTCGAATGGGGATATTCAAGTTTTTCTTTGATATTAATGAATAAGATAGCAATAATGATAAGATAACAATAATGATAAGAAAACAAATTTTAATAGAGAAAAGGTAGTTAATAGGTTTTAAAGGCCTGCAAGTCGAATGGGAATATTCAAGTTTTTTCTTTGATATTAATTCAAGTTACACTTTTTGAGCGTGGTGACCGATAAGAAAACGAATTTTAATAGAGAAGAGGTATTTAATAGGTTTTAAAGGCCTGCAAGTCGAATGGGGATATTCAAGTTTTTTCTTTGATATTAATGAATAAGATAACAATAATGATAAGAAAACAAATTTTAATAGAGAAAAGGTAGTTAATAGGTTTTAAAGGCCTGCAAGTCGAATGGGGATATTCAAGTTTTTTCTTTGATATTAATTCAAGTTACACTTTTTGAGCGTGGTGACCGATAAGAAAACAAATTTTAATAGAGAAAAGGTATTTAGTAGGTTTTAAAGGCCTGCAAGTCGAATAGGGATATTCAAGTTTTTTCTTTGATATTAATGATTAAGATAACAATAATGATAAGAAAACAAATTTTAATAGAGAAAAGGTATTTTAATAGGTTTTAAAGGCCTGCAAGTCGAATGGGGATATTCAAGTTTTTTCTTTGATATTAATTCAAGTTACACTTTTTGAGAGTGGTGACCGATAAGAAAACAAATTTTAATAGAGAAGAGGTATTTAATAGGTTTTAAAGGCCTGCAAATCGAATGGGGATATTCAAGTTTTTTCTTTGATATTAATTCAAGTTACACTTTTTGAGCGGGGTGACCGATAAGAAAACAAATTTTAATAGAGAAAAGGTATTTAATAGGTTTTAAAGGCCTGCGAGTCGAATGGGGATATTCAAGTTTTTCTTTGATATTAATGAATAAGATAGCAATAATGATAAGATAACAATAATGATAAGAAAACAAATTTTAATAGAGAAAAGGTAGTTAATAGGTTTTAAAGGCCTGCAAGTCGAATGGGAATATTCAAGTTTTTTCTTTGATATTAATTCAAGTTACACTTTTTGAGCGTGGTGACCGATAAGAAAACGAATTTTAATAGAGAAGAGGTATTTAATAGGTTTTAAAGGCCTGCAAGTCGAATGGGGATATTCAAGTTTTTTCTTTGATATTAATGAATAAGATAACAATAATGATAAGAAAACAAATTTTAATAGAGAAAAGGTATTTTAATAGGTTTTAAAGGCCTGCAAGTCGAATGGGGATATTCAAGTTTTTTCTTTGATATTAATTCAAGTTACACTTTTTGAGAGTGGTGACCGATAAGAAAACAAATTTTAATAGAGAAGAGGTATTTAATAGGTTTTAAAGGCCTGCAAATCGAATGGGGATATTCAAGTTTTTTCTTTGATATTAATTCAAGTTACACTTTTTGAGCGGGGTGACCGATAAGAAAACAAATTTTAATAGAGAAAAGGTATTTAATAGGTTTTAAAGGCCTGCGAGTCGAATGGGGATATTCAAGTTTTTCTTTGATATTAATGAATAAGATAGCAATAATGATAAGATAACAATAATGATAAGAAAACAAATTTTAATAGAGAAAAGGTAGTTAATAGGTTTTAAAGGCCTGCAAGTCGAATGGGAATATTCAAGTTTTTTCTTTGATATTAATTCAAGTTACACTTTTTGAGCGTGGTGACCGATAAGAAAACGAATTTTAATAGAGAAGAGGTATTTAATAGGTTTTAAAGGCCTGCAAGTCGAATGGGGATATTCAAGTTTTTTCTTTGATATTAATGAATAAGATAACAATAATGATAAGAAAACAAATTTTAATAGAGAAAAGGTAGTTAATAGGTTTTAAAGGCCTGCAAGTCGAATGGGGATATTCAAGTTTTTTCTTTGATATTAATTCAAGTTACACTTTTTGAGCGTGGTGACCGATAAGAAAACAAATTTTAATAGAGAAAAGGTATTTAATAGGTTTTAAAGGCCTGCAAGTCGAATGGGGATATTCAAGATTTTTCTTTGATATTAATTCAAGTTACATTTTTTGAGCGTGGTGACCGATAAGAAAACAAATTTTAATAGAGAAAAGGTATTAAATAGGTTTTAACGGCCTGCAAGTCGAATGGGGATATTCAAGGATTTTCTTTGATATTAATGAATAAGATAACAATAATGATAAGAAAACAAATTTTAATAGAGAAAAGGTATTTAATAGGTTTTAAAGGCCTGCAAGTCGAATGGGGATATTCAAGTTTTTTCTTTGATATTAATTCAAGTTACACTTTTTGAGCGTGGTGACCGATAAGAAAACGAATTTCAATAGAGAAAAGGTATTTAATAGGTTTTAAAGGCCTGCAAGTCGAATGGGGATATTCAAGTTTTTTCTTTGATATTAATTCAAGTTACACTTTTTGAGCGTGGTGACCGATAAGAAAACAAATTTTAATAGAGAAAAGGTATTTAATAGGTTTTAAAGGCCTGCAAGTCGAATGGGGATATTCAAGTTTTTTCTTTGATATTAATGAATAAGATAACAATAATGATAAGAAAACAAATTTTAATAGAGAAAAGGTATTTTAATAGGTTTTAAAGGCCTGCAAGTCGAATGGGGATATTCAAGTTTTTTCTTTGATATTAATTCAAGTTACACATTTGAGCGTGGTGACCGATAAGAAAACGAATTTTAATAGAGAAAAGGTATTTAATAGGTGTTAAAGGCCTGCAAGTCGAATGGGGATATTCAAGTTTTTTCTTTGATATTAATTCAAGTTACACTTTTTGAGCGTGGTGACCGATAAGAAAACAAATGTTAATAGAGAAAAGGTATTTAATAGGTTTTAAAGGCCTGCAAGTCGAATGGGGGTATTCAAGTTTTTTCTTTGATATTAATGAATAAGATAACAATAATGATTAGATAACAATAATGATAAGAAAACAAATTTTAATAGAGAAAAGGTATTTTAATAGGTTTTAAAGGCCTGCAAGTCGAATGGGGGTATTCAAGTTTTTTCTTTGATATTAATTGAAGTTACACTTTTTGAGCGTGGTGACCGATATAAAACAAATTTTAATTGAGAAAAGGTATTTAATAGGTTTTAAAGGCCTGCAAGTCGAATGGGGATATTCAAGTTTTATCTGATCTACTTTATACACAAATTTTTCGCGTACAGCTATTCACTGTTGTACATAGATGATAGATACCTGTACACCTATATACTTTCTCACAAACAGCTGCTTACGTATTAGTCCAATTTCGGAGCAGCTCGTCTCGATCCGTGCGAGCTTCGTACAGCCGAAGTCTACCGAAGTCTGCCGAACTGTGTTAGGTTTTTTTTTCGTTACGGAATTTTTCGATTCGGTCGCCGCGCTCAAAGTCCGCGATAAAAGCTATTCAATAGCTTAAAAAAGCTTTTGCTTTTTCAATACGAGAATTGACTGGTTTCTTAATTTTGTCAAAAATAGCAAATTTAGATTTTAAAATAGTCTTAAAATAAAATAATTTTTATGCATAGTTTGGACGTTAACAATTTAATCACTGTAAAAAATTTCTGTAAAAATAAAGCACTTTTTTTAACATAAATACGGCATAGGTTGCTGTAAATTTGTATAGCTAGTTCTGTAAAAATAATTGAAGATTTGTTACTTCACATTGTGCTGTAAATCGGTTTAAAAAAATTTCCAGAAGTCTTTTGGTGCGTATGGCAAGATTTATCAACTAGTCAGTTCTGATGTTGACTTTATCTGTTTTTGTAAAGAAAAGTCTCTGTGATCCCAACGGCGCGTGGCAAAGCGCTGGCCTCTGACACAGGAGATTGTGAGTTCGAATCCCGGGCTACCCAAGACGGTTTGCTTCGCATGAAAATTAATAAATTAGCTTTTGCGTGTAAAAAAATAAATAAGTTTTTTAGTGTTCTGGATTTCTCCCTGCACGCTTGTGTAATAATTGCAAGAAACTTTTTTAAAGCATTCGAGAAACTCTAACTTTTAATTTTATGGTTAATGCTCCTTTTTTTGCAGGCTGGTTGTCTGTTTCATGACAACGTAAAATTACTGGCGATACATCATTCATCGTCTAAATGTATTTTAAAGGCTTTGACTGGAATCTCTGCTGCCGGGCTTTGCCCGTAATTTTACAGCAGCATTTTTTACAGTGTAGTTTTTTTTTAATATATTCATATGTACATTTATTATCTTTTTTGATCAATCTGAAAAAAAAATTACAAACATACAAAAAGGAAATTTTTAAAAACTTGTTAGAAAAAAAATATATAGTGATCTGTGTGTATAAACCACTTTACCAAATTAAATAGTTTGTAGTCGAATCCCATCATTTTTACTTAGGTTACATTTATCTATTTCTTAACAAATTACTTTACTTTAAATTTACATCTAAATTTTCAAATTGTGATTAATTTTGACGAAGTCGAAAGCCTATTCCTGTCATACAAAATGAACGAAATAAAAAAATTTCTTTTTCCCTCTGCAGTTTCATGTTAAAATAAACTATTTTTGACTGATTACAAAAGAAAAAAGAAAGAAAAATCATGCTGTACTCATTTATTATTAACTCTTTCCAACTGTACGGGCTTGTTGTATTACTTCTCGTAGAACAAAATCTTTTGGAATACTTTCGGGTGTCCCTACCAGTAGAGATATTAACTCCATTTTTAATAGGACTTTCAATATTCTTTGCCTACGTTATCATACAGCAGACAGGCAGAAGGACTGAAAAGAATACAAATTGACTAAATCAATATAAAACCACTCTTAGACATTGTTGGATAGCGTTAAAAAAGCTTAACTCAAAAAAAAAAAAAAAAAAAAAAAAAAAAAAAATCTAGACATTAGACTATAATTGCAGCCCTTAATGCATCTGAATATTTCAGTGTAGCCCTGTAAGTCTGAAGGTTAAGAATATCTTTTTATAAAAAAACATTATTTTAGAATATTAACAATACGTTTCAATTTCTTTATGATTTTTAGAACAGAAAGTTGTTTAAATGTGATTTTTAAAAATTGCCCTGTGCACAAACTAGTTGTACAGACCTATTAATGTCATTTTAAATGGGGAACTTTCAATAGTGAATTTCATTAATGTATATCATTTTTTAAAAATTCCACAAATGTTTACGGACGCTGGGGGGCGGGAGACAGACAGATAAAAATATAGACAATTGCACAGACAGATAAACATATTAAAATCATATTCACACTTAAAAACTGTTATAAAGTGTTAAAAGAGCTTAATGTAAACGAAACTTCAATTCCAGCAATTTTTTTTTTTTTAATAGCTCTTAATGTAACTGAATATTTATATGTGGCCCTTTAACATTAATACTAATCCTACTATATTCTATTAAAAAGCATTCTTGTGTGCATATGAATAATATATTTCAGTTTCAAATATCAGTTTCAAGATATTCGATAAATATTTACGGGAGTTAGAGCGTGGGAAGACAGACAGATGTACAGACGAACACACATACATGTATAAAAAATTTAAATCATATTCACACTTAAAAATTGTCAGAAAATGTTAAAAATGCTTAATGTAAACGAAACTGCAATTGCAGCAAATTTTAATTAATAGCTTTTAATGTAACTAAATATTTTTGAGTGACCCTGTAATTCTAATACTAATCATACTATATTCTATAGAAAGCAGTCTTTTGTGCATATGAGTAAAATATTTCAATTTCATTAAGCTTTGTGCAAAGTAAATTTATTAAAATTTGCATTTTAGAAATACAACTCATGGAACGCAGCGCTTTGGAATGCTTGCGAGTGTCCCTGTACACAAATCAGCGATAGTACTTATTCCATTTTACATAGAAAACACCAGATAGTGAACTTAAATTACATATTTCATTTTCATTAAGATTTGTGTAAAGTAAAGGTATTAAAATATGGTTTATATAAATACTTCTCCTACAACAAAATACTTTGGAATACTTTCGAGTGTCCCTGTACACAAACCAGTAGAGATATCATCTCCATTTTCAATAGAGAACATCCGATTGTGAACTTGAATATCATATATCAGTTTCAAGAAATTCTATGAATATTTACGAGAGTGAGAAAGCGGACAGACAGACAAATGGACAGACACACTGAATAAACGAAGTCATTACCACTTTTCAACCTTGTTGGAATGTGTTAAAAAAAAAAAAAAAAAAAAAAAAAAAAAAAACTCATGCATTTCGCTGTATATATTTCATCGAAAATTAAAACCTATTTAATTCGGAATTTTTACTAATACTTTCTTAGTGTGTATGTTATCTTTCTTTTAGCTAGCTTATAATTAAAAACTAAAATATTAATAACTTTTAAAACAGACAAAATATTTGGGAAAGTAAACATTGTGACGTCATACATAATCGTAGAGCAATATAATCGAGAACATAAATAATAAAAAAAAAAAGATAAATTGACAGAATATATTACGTACAAATACCCCATGAGAAAATAAATTGTCATCCTAGGCGTAAAAAAAAATAGCATAATTTTGGTCATAGAATAAGTTAAATTCTGAAAGTATCTGATAATAAATATTTATTACTCCGGATTAAAAGTAATTCAAGTTGCAGATAACAGTGTAATATCAAGGGCAAAACAAGCATCTCATCAAAATTAAATTCTGTTTTGGACAAAATTTTAATTCGTGAATTGGATGACAGAAAATTTTCAAATGATTTTATTCTTAGATAGCATTAATTTTATTTTAAATCTAATCCTAGTAAGAAAATAGTTTGATCAATTAACAAAAGAAAATTAAATAATTTTTTAACAGACGACGGCCAGATTTTCGTTTAATTTTATCTAAATTTGGGATCATGAGTGTTACCAGAAAGAGTCAAACACAACGGATATTAGAATAATCCCACATACTTAATCATTTTATATTCGTTTTAGTGATGGCAAATACAGGAATGAACTTTCACATCTTTCATTTATATTTTATAATTTTATGAAAGACTCTTTTCCAAGTCCCAGTCACGTGGAAAAACAGTAAAAAGAAAATTTGAAAGCAAAGAGAATACGTTCGACCCGTTGTCAAATGATTGTTTATTCTGAGTTCTTATGAAGACCAAATTTGATTCAAATCTATTAAAAAACAAAGATTTGTAGAAAAATACTCAGAAATATAACTTTCTTCCTTTTATAAATTGAATTTTAAAAGATCTTCCTAAGAAGAGACAATTTTCCATGTTTTAAACTTCTACAAGCAACAACTTAAGAGAAACTTGAGTAAAACTAAAAAAAAAACTTCGATACACCCGTTCATGCACGCCCCCCCCCCACCCCCCTTTCCCAGTGCTGAATTTAAAACGATCTTCTTTTATTTGAAAAAGAGCCCACAGAAAGATATTTTGCTAAATTTTAACCTTCTACAGAAAACCACTGCAAATACGTGGTAATGATGCTCAAAAACGTCGTCACCCTCTTTCATTCCATTAAGTGTTAAATTTCAAAAGGTTCTTATCCATTATCTTAAAGAAAAGATTCATAAAAAAAGGAAAGATTCATAAACGTCGACATCAATTTTAAACTCCTTAAGTATTAAATTTCTTCAAATCCGTTCTTAATGAGTACCTTCGTTATGAAGAAAACTTACTTTTTAAAATATTATATTAGATAAATTTTTCATAAACTAACGGGAGGCATTTTTCTAAGTTTTAAGCTTCTAATGAAAACCACTTCGGTGACATTTTTTTACACAAAAATGTATTTTTTCCTGAGATCTTGAAATATGCTAGTGGTGGACCCCTTAAATTTTCTAGTAGTAGATATCTTCGAAATTTTTCAGAAAAAGCAAAAAGAAACTTGGACAGATTGAAAATATATATGTAATTAATAAAATGTATTTTCTTAATTATTAATGGGTTAAAAAAATGAAAAAATACAAACATGATGTGTCACAAATGGAAGAAAAATTATCTTTTAAAAATTTAACAGCTTTAGTAACAAATGGTTTTATTTATAAACAATCTTAATTTATATTTTCATCAGCCCCTTGTGTTATAATCTTAAAAATAACAAGACCAACCACACTTTCTTTTGAATATTTTCTGAAATTCTGTGTATCACCCCCCCCCCTCTCCTTAAAACAAAAAATACCTTGTATTCTCAAATTTTATTAAACAATTACTCATTTATGCATATATTGAAGTATTATGACATTTTGTGGCACCAGTAGTGGATAATCTTAAAATAATATATAGTGATGTATTGCATATATAGTGATGTATATATATGAGGGATAGAAAGTTAGACTGAAATGTAAAAGGAAGAACCAAAAAAAAAAAAGAAAGAAAAAGAAAAAAAAAAAAAAATAGGGAAAAGTAAAAAAAAAAAATAAATACACAAACACACAAATAATAATAAAAATAAAAATACATAAAATCTTATAAACACCTGGAACAATAAGTCTAAGAAGTAGAAATAAAAAATAAAAAATAAAAAATGCACCGAAGAACAGATGTTATAAAATAATGACAAAAAGCCTTTATAACCAAACATCATAAATTGCAAGTAAATTTTCAAAAATTTTGGGTCTAAATTAAATAAATAATAATAATAATAATAATAATAACTTTGCATCGATCGTGCTAGTACTTTGATTATCATATTCCATCATGCAATCGTTCCTATTTTTATCGTCTGTTCAATGTCCTTCAAACAAAATCAATTGTTGCGATTTTTCTGTAAATTATGGTCTTAGTTTACAAATATATATTTTATTGCATTTTAACACCAGCCCTTAGGTGCATATTTAATACTAAATGTCAATAATACTTTAGAGAAAGCCATTTCATTTGAAAATGAAACTAAAATAAATAGATACATCATAAATTAGCAAAAATTCGTCGTATGTTTAAACAAATATACTCACTCATTTTAAAGTTACTCATATGAATAGCATATAATGCATAAAACAAATAATTGTTAAAAAATCAAATTATGTTTTTATCCTTATGCTTATAAATATTAATTGCTGCTTACCATAATGCAATACATTTTTTTCCCTCTTTTTCTGATAATCATAATCCAATTAACTAACGTATGCATGCAATTATCTGTCTAAATATATATTTATGAAATACAATAAAGCTAATTCAGAGACGTATTTTTTTTATGCTAACGAATGTATAGAAATAAACAAATTTATATAAAAAAATAATAATCTATTCTCTTCTGTGTTAAAACGCTTTTAGATTGATAAATAAAGATGTTTTTCTAAAATTATGTGGTGTATTAATGGTAATAACAATTTCAACTATTTTAAATATGGAAAAAAAAATTGATAATAGAAGTAAATATTATGCAACATATTTTAGGTCTTTTATTTTATTTATTTATTTATTTGCTTTTATTTTACATGATACAGTTTAAAGAAATGACATGACTTTTGAAAAGTATGACTTTTTTTTTTTTTTTTTTTCCCAAAGAATTACTGTATGTATACCGACGTCAGTGAAGGTAATTCTAACTGGAATTTGTTAATTTTATTGAGAGAAAAAATACCATAAAAATTAGATCGAAACAATGTATAAATATTTCTTTATCAAGTGCACATTTAAAATATATCTACCTTTGCAAAAGCAGGTTTCGCGCTGAACCACTGATTACATTACAGATAGAGCAATGAAGCTAAAATAAGAAGCGGAAGGATAGTTGCACCACTGGTGTCAATATAGGGGAACTAAAAACTCCGGCATGTGTTAGGTCTACATGTATAGCATCTTTGATCAAAAGTATTTTTCTATTTCACGAGCAGTTACTAGCAGGTTAGCATGTACAATTTTTCTTTTCCCTAAATTTCCATTATATTTTAATTCGCATATTTATACTCAAAGCATTTAGAGCTATTCTTCTAAGACATAAATTTAATTACTTTCTTTTACCTATATGATAGAGAAAGTATTGTTTTTGGGTCAAATTTTCGAAATTGAGTTTTTGTTATATTTACGCATTTTTAGTTCCTCTGAATCCTAAAAACATGTTTTTAGCGGTCGATCTCTGTGTAAGTCTCACTGTGTGTGTGAGTCTGTGTGTCTGTGTATGTGTCTGTTATCATTTTATCTCAAGAACAAATAGCAGCAGGAAATTCAAACTTGGTATTCTTATATGTGTCATATAGGGATATAACACTAAAATTTTCGTTTAGATCAAGCAAATTTTTCGTGCACAAGACCACCAAAGAGTAGACAAGTACATTTCGTACATGTATGAAATTGCAGGTATGTAGGGAGTGACATCTATAGGCTGCATTAATCCAAATGAAATAAATATATATATATATATATATATTCCATATGTATAAAAGCATTTTTCATGTAGCATATAGTATGAAAATCTTTCATCGTTTATTTACAGGGGTACATAAAATAACTAGACTGTAATAGGACAATACATGGAAATTGATCGAAATGCATTTCCGGTTGTGGTGTGTGTTACTAATATTGAATTATATTTAAGGATCCAATGTGGTGTACGTTATTTTTAGAAAATATACAGGGTTGCCGAACACTAGGCAAAAGCATTCTTTAATCGCTGAATGTAATTAGTGGAAGCTCTTTACTATAATGTATTACCATGTCCAGGAAAACTGTTCAGGAATTAAAATTAATTCCTCATACACATACGGTAAATAAGGTATTTTTAAGCTAAATATTCAGCACTTGTGTGTTGTATATTTACACGTTTTGAGGATTCCTGAAGGCTGAAGACAAATTTAAACGTTTGATCTTTGTCTATGCTTCTTTACAGAATAAATTAAAAACAAATAATTTCAGGCAATTCAAATATATTTTTGAAGTTAATACAAGGTTGTTACTGAAAAGTTTGATAAGATTGATAATTTTCAAATAATGGTCCCGGAAAACGTTGTCTGAATAATTTGGAAGGGACTTTTAAATTTAATATTAGCTTTAAATTCTACATAAATATAGGTGCAATATATAAACGGGGGTTGTCGAGGGTAGTACGCCTCACATAGAATTATTTGTCCAATAAAGGTGTTCAGAATACTAATTTGAATTGTTTTTAAAGTAGGTTTTTTAAACAATACTCGTTATCTTACCCTTCATCTCCAATATAGTATTAAATTTCAGTGTAATATAAACTTGTGTGAGTGGCTCACCAAATTATTTTTATATTGTTTAAAAAATATTTTGACAAAAATATCCATATTTAAAAACGTTTAAAAATTGCAAACTGTAATTCTGAAATAGCAGTATGAAATCGTTAAATGTTTAACATTGCATGCATTAAAAAATACAAAATGCTTTAAAATGCAAAAAAAAAAAAAAAAAAAAAGATTCATGTATATTTTCAAAATTTATTTGCTTTAATATTTTGTACTTTTTATTTAGCTTATTATTTTTCTTTTTATTATCAGTCTGAAAACGAGAATAAAAAAAAAAAAAAAAAAAAAAAAACATCTAGATTGATGCACGTTAAACAATACAAACAAACGAATAAATTCCGGAAAATCAAAATAAATAAAGAATATCGCATTATAAAGTAGGAAACAGTATAATAAAGAAATACAACACACAAATCTTTCTTCATCAATTGCACAAAAAATATAATTAACATCTGAATAGATACTGGGTACATCGAATTTATTTAAAATTACTATTATATTATTATTGTGGTATCGTAATTTTTCAGAAAACAACATTGATTCAGTAAACGGAAGTATCTGGAGTGATTCCCCTTGAATTTTTGAACTTTTATTAAGTAATGAGCGTTTAATAAATTTTATCCAAAAAATGAATCAACAAGCAAAGAAAAAGGGAAATCATAATAGCGTGTTTACGTATTTCTTCTCCATTGCATATATTTTTGCGATTGACCGTAATATATTTAAAAAAAAAAATCTGAATGTCGGTAAAATAATTTAAATCATAAGTGTTCAATTTCTAGCAATGTACACTTTTCAGCGAAGTTCTAAAATACACTCTGTCACAAAAAAATATATGCACCCAGAAGGAAATGAGCTACAATCACGAAACTTAACATGCGTGTAGTGTATGAAGAGATAAGCAAATGATTAAAAATTCAGAACAAAACATCGTTTTATTAAGAAGTTAGGGAATGAAAAAGGTTACAAATCAGTAAGTAGTAAAGCCACATCTGGCAGCTATACAAGCCGAAACACGGCGTGGCATCGAATCAATTATGTCACCTATATCCCCCTGCGGAATATCATGCCATAATCTTTGCAACTGGGCAGTTAATACATCAGTATTCTGGCACGGCTGCAGTTGCCTTCCTAGCACGTCCCAGACGTGCTCTATTGGAGAGAGGTCTGGTTACCTGGCAGTCCATGGGAGTACGTCATATCCTTGAAGACATTGTTGGGAGAGTGGAGCAGTATGTGGACGAGCGTTATCTTGCTGATAAATGGCACCTGTGTGGCTTGATAGCATAGGCAGCACAACTGGCGTTAAAATGCTGTCCACGTAACTGCAAGACGTCATAGTGCCTTGAAGGATGACTAGAGGGGATCGTGTGTCCCCACAAATCGCTCCCCACCCTGTCACACCTTGTGTAATGGCTGTATGCCGCTCGACAACAAATGCCTGATCAGACTGCTGGCCTGGCCGCCTCCACACGCGTGTGCGATGGTCATCAGCACTGAGACTGAATCGTAATTCACCACGGACGATCACACGTTAGGTCAGTCACACTCCATGTTGCTTTGCGTCGAGAAAAATCCAGTCGACACTGCTTATGATGTGGGGTGAGGGGTAGGTGTCTTAATGGACGTCGGCTGTTCATACCAGCGTCGTCCAGTCGTCTCAGAATGGTTTCCCTTGATACTACTGGATGCCTAGAATGTGGTAAATGGCATTGAATCGAGGCTAATGACGCTGTTGGTGCGGACGTGGTCGCTCTTATGATTGCGCGATCCTAGTGTTCATTTGCGCTACTGGAACTTCTTGACCCTCCTCAATGGTTGATTCTCCCTTCCGTGACCCACTGTTACGAATCCCGAGCAACTACCATATCGCTCCGAACGAGGTGGCGGCTGATATGTCTGAACGACCAAACTGCTTCTCTGAGGCCTTCTCTACGGTCCCTCTCACTATCCGACAATTGTCTGTACTGCCACCGGTTACGTCTCAAAGGCATCTCAAGTCAACACCTTCCATTAAAGTCGACAGATTCGTTTGAATAGCTCTACGGTGCGAGAAATCCTGCTTTTAAACTCGCCCAGCTGCGCAGTTCAGATGCGCATAACGTGCTTACCCTTGTCTCATTAGCGTTGAAATTTTAATCATTTGCATACCTCTTACCAGACTACATTTGTACCAAGTTTCGTAATTGTGGTTCGATTTCTTCTGGGTGCATATATTTTTTTGTGACAGAGTGTATTATATCAGTTTTCTTCTTTTTAAAAGAATTTAATGCACTTCAGATATAGCACATAGTATGGATAAGTTTTATTGTGTTTATCTGTAAGAGGACTATAAATAGTATGCTTCTTATTTTTCGAATAATTATCCTTTAGTTAAACAATGTAACATATATGATTTCTTTTTTTTTCTTTTTTAAACTCTGTAATATTATTAAAAGGAAGTTTGGATACTTTGAGTACAGAGATCTTTATATATAATAATTATGTTTTATGTTCCTGCAAAAACATACATTTTTTAAATATGTATAATTCATTTGTGGTTGACATAAGAAATCTTCTGAAATTAATCTAAAGCAAAAGTAGAGTTTTGACGCAGACGCACTTCAAATAATTTTTGTTTTATGCTGTAATGAATAAGAATCTTTTTTTGCTTCTCTATCAACAAACTGTAATTCTTACACTCATGAAAATCTATATAGTTTGTGCAGTGACTTATATATTGGGTTGTTCGGAAATTAAGTTCGTTTTCTTGGTGAAATGGCGAAAATGAAAGACGATTTTCTCATAGTATATAAATATTTTATTTAATTATACAATCGTTATTTTGGTAAAATGCCCTTTGCCATCTTTCTGGCAGTAGCGTGATTCTATGTTCATAAAATTTCTGATCTTTGTTGGGAAAAGACAGATCCAAGTCATTTTTGACGTTCTCATTTAAAGTAAAGTTTTGCCGTCTAAAACAATTTGCAGGGATCAGACTAAATAATAATTCAAATGCGTCAAATCTGGAGAATATTTTGGCTGTAGTAGTACATTCCACCCAAGCTGTAAAAGCTTTTAGCGAGTTACCAAACTTATATGCGGGCTCGCATTATTTTGGTAGCACACTCTACCTTTTCTGTTAATCAATTCGGGATTTTTCTGTTTACATGAATCATTTAATTTTTCCAATTGACTGTAGTATACTTCAGAATTGATTGTGGTATTGTCCGGTATAAACTAAATAAATAAATAAATAAATAAATAAATAAATAAACGATGTCCTTAAAATCCCATTAAGCAAACATCGTCACTTTTTTTTTAATGAATATCGGATTTCGGAATGATTTGAACCAAGTTTAAATTACCAAACAACCCATTTCTCCTTCGAATGATGATTTGTTTCAAAAATGGCCATTTTCTTGACGTTAGAGAAACAGATTACATACGTCAATGCGACGGAAGAAGGTGTTTTCTGTAAGGATATGTGTAACATATATGTCGAAGTTGAAAATTAAACCAAGACATTTCACGTGATTATGAATAGTCCAATTCGATACATTTAATCTCTGAGTGATCTCATGAGTTGTTGTTCGACAGTTTGCATAAATTAATGCCTTTAGTTTGTCTTCACCAGCTTCAACTGCCCTTCCATAACGCGGGGCTTCTTAAATATCAAAATTGCCGAAACGAAATTTTGCAAACTAGTTTTGGTACTGGCATTAGTACATCTTCTTCGAACACATTGGATATTTTTTTTGCTTGCTTGAATAACATTTTGCTTTATTGATAGTAAGAAGCAAAATATGCCGAAAATGCTCCTTTTAGCTTTCTATATTGGATAGGACTCCAAACAAAAACTGTTGTGCGGAAACAAATAAACTTTTTAACAATCAAACCTTGATTTTTCAGCTGTCAAATTATATAAGGACAAAACGGCTAAATCGTGAAATTAGAGTGAAAAAAATACAAATAGTTCCTTTGTTAGGAAAAAACTAAATTACTTTCTGAAGCACCAAATTGTATCAACCGACTCTGAGATTAGTGGAATACAGCGTTTAAGCAATATCGTAATCCTTTATGCACATACACTCACATATAGACTACATTCACCACAGATACAGCTTCATAAAAATAACAACAATGAATTCAGGAGACCTTAAAATATACAGTACTTCAAACTTTCATAGTTTTTTTTTTTTTTTTTTTTTTTTTTTTTGTGATTACAATTTTTTTTCTAACTTAGTATATGTTCAGAAAGCAAAAAATAACTGTTTAGTTACAAAAAAGGAAATTCGAAAACGATATTGAGCTATTTAATTTTAAATTTAATTTAACACTCTTTAAAATATTTTAAAGTTTTTTCAACAGCTCTCTCTTTATTCCTTTCTTCTTAATTTCAACATTTTGAGATATACTGTAACCACGTTTCCTAAAACTAGTATTGAGGAACAGTCTAAACGTTTGGAGGGGTACCAAATGGACCGACAGACGTATTTGAAAAACATCCAGTAATTCGGCTCTCTCTTATCGCTTATTTTATCTGAATCAGATGACTATCTGTCCTATTTTAACACTGGTCTCGTTGAGTCAGCACTTGCGTTGACTTACATTGTCTCAAGAAAAGTGGAAGAAGAATATCTCATTGCTTAGTAGTTAGGACTCTATTTTTTATAACTATGCTTGTATAGCGTGTTTCACAGGCATAAATGTTAAGGATACAGTTGACTTTGAGATGAATAAAAATCCATGACATAGTTTACTTTCCATTTTTAGTATAATCATAATATATGGTGCTGTATGAACTATAAATAACATTTTATCTTTTATTTATATTAAAACTATTTCAGTATATAGTTATTGGTAATTTACAATTATTACAAGCATATAAAGTTGTTTTCTGAGTCTTGAAATTTTTAACTTTATCAGAATTTAAAATGTTCCTTGCGGAATTGATTATCTTGAAACTTACTGAAACTTTCTACATATGTTTTTCATATATGCGTAAAGAATTGTTACTAGAAATGATTTTCTTTTCAGTTTATTAAGGTGTAAAACTTTGAGATATCATAGATTTTTAGATGCCCAAATAAACAAAAATTCATAGATGTAAAAATAAACAGTAATGTGAATCTACGTCAAAGCATATTTCAACTGAAGCATTTTGAACTATGCTATTTTTTACAAATTAAACTATGCTTATTTAAAGTACACACATTACACATATATTCATGAAAATTTGTAGATAAGTATCGATTTACATTAAGAATTATTGTTGAAATATCATAAAACTTTTTTGATCATTAAAGAAGTTAGATTTTAAAATCCACTGTACCCTTAAAAATGCAAAGACTGGCATTCTTATCTTTAATAATATCATACATACCAAAAAAATGTTTTATTATATATGACTGATTTTGTAAATAGATTTACAGTCACATATTTTGTATTAAAAAAGTTGTGTATAATGTTCAAGCGTAAAAGGGTGGGATGAAGTTTACACATTATGTCTATGACCATTCGTTTTTATTATTGCATTTAAACGAATATTTTCATTCGTGTCAATAAACCTTATATGTTTCTGAGCTTAAATGAATAACTACATGAAAAAAAAAAGTTAAAATATATATCTCTATATATATTATTTATATAATGGATTGGCAATAGATTTCGTAAATATGATTTAATGCGTAATATAATATTAATGTTTCTAGATATTAATGCGTGTAATCATAATATATCCGTCAAACAAGAAAAAAAATGAAAATATTTAAATTCTACAATGTTCAAAAAGTCCATTTGAATAATTATACATGAAAATCTGAAACAGGGTACTTTTACTTATACACAGACATCCGATACAATAAAATTTTAACTTTCTTCACATAATACTGATTTTGTTTATTAATTTATATATACATACATATATATATATATATATATGCTCTTCATTCATTCTCAATCGTTACAGAGCCTCTCGAGCTGCAATATCAAGATTGGCAAGTGGTCACACAAAGAACCTCTCGTTCTTCGAGGGCAGAAGGATCTTTGCAGTCTGCTCTAAATGTCAAGCTTACCAAGCCTCTGCTGAACACATTCTAGAATGTTTCGGTCTTTCCAAGGAGGACCTATACTCTCGCCCCCCCCCCCTTCTGTTTCTCGATTTTCTTAGCTTTAACGGTTTAATAGATCTTGTCTGATTTAGTCAGACTGTTCGAGAATTAGCTACAGCAGCAACAACATATATATATATATATATATATACACTGATGGAAAAAAAATCCCAACACCAAGAAAAAATTATTGTACAGTAATGAAATTTCAGCAATACATTTGCCTAGGTAACATATTTAATTGATTAAAGTTTCAAGATCACAGGTAGAGCCATTGGTGAGAAGAGCCATTTCAAATGTGAAATGTTGGTACATTAGTAACCGGTGTAACCGCCAGAATTTTGAATGCAAGCATGCAAACGTGCATGCATTGTGTCGTACAGGTGTCGGATATCAGTTTGTGTGATGGAGTTCCATGCCTGTTGCACTTCGGCGGTCAATGCAGGGACGGTTAATGCTGGTTGTGGATGACGCTGGAGTTGTCGTCCAATGATGTCCCATACGTGCTTCATTGGAGAAAGATCTGGTGATCTAGCAGGCCAAGGCAACATGTCGACACTCTGTAGAGCATGCTGGGTTACAACAGTGGTATGAGAGCGAGTGTTATCCTGTTGGAAAACACCCCCTTGAATGCTATTCATGAATGGCAGCACAACAGGTTGTATCACTAGACTGACGTACAAATTTGAAGTCAGGGTGCGTGGGATAACGACGAGAGTGCTCCTGCTGTCATACGAAATTGCTACCCAAACCATAACTCTAGGAGTAGGCCCTGTGTGTCTAGGCCGCAGAAAGGTCGCTAGCAGGCGTTCACCTGGCCTCCTTCTAACCAACACACGGCTATCACTAGGCAGAACCGGCTTTCATCAGAAAACACAACAGATCTCCACTCCGTCCTCCAATGAGCTCTAGCTTGACACCACTTACGTCGCAAACGGCAGTGGTTTGGAGTCAGTGGAATGCACGCTACAGGGCGTCTGGCTCGGAGCTGTCCTTGAAGTAACCGATTTCTAACAGTTCGTTGTGTTACTGTGGTGCCAACTGCAGCTCGAATTTCAGCTGCAGACGCAGTACGATTAGCCACAGCCATACGCCGAACACGGTGGTCTTCCCCCTCAATAGTGCCATGTGGCCGCCCGGAACCCGGTCTTCTTCAGGCAGTACCTTCCATTGACCACTGCTGCCAACACTCATGCACAGTGGATACATTCCTGCCAAGTCTTTCTGCAATATTGCTGAAAGAAAACCCACCATCTCGTAGCCCTACTACACAACCTCGTTCAAACTCAGTGAGCTGTTGATAATGGCTTCTTCGTCTTCTTAGAGGCATCCTTGACTAACATTAACCCACTACGTCAAATCTCAACTGTAAATAACGATCACGAACCTTACAGCGCTTATTTAAAGCAAACCTCATTTGCATGTTCATAGTGTCGCTACAAGCGCCACACTTATGCGCGTAGCTCGAAATTTGAATCGACGTCATCTTTCAGATGTATAAACACGCCTACCATATTTCGTTTATCTAGCACAGCTCCTTCCTGGTGTTGGGATTTTTTTTTCCATCAGTGTATAAATATATAAATTTCATTTCTTTGTATAATTCAAAGAAATTTAAGAAGAAGAATTTAATTCAAGAAGACCGGAACCTGGTCTTCTTGAGGCAGTACCTTCCCTTGACCACTGCTGCCAACACTCATGCACAGTGGACACATTCCTGCCAAGACTTTCTGCAATATTGCGGAAAGAAAACCCACCTTCTCGTAGCCCTACTACACGACCTCGTTCAAACTCAGTGAGCTGTTGATAATGGCTTCTTCGTCTTTTTAGAGGCATCCTTGACTAACATCAACCCACTACGTCAAATCTCAACTGTAAATAACGATCACGAACCTTACAGCGCTTATTTAAAGCAAACCTCATTTGCATGTTCATAGTGTAGCTACAAGCGCCACACTTATGCACGTAGCTCGAAATTTGAATCGACGTCATCTTTCAGATGTATAAACACGCCTACCAAATTTCGTTTATCTAGCACAGCTCCTTCCTGGTGTCGGGATTTTTTTTTCCAGTATAATGGGTAAAGGAATAAACGCGCGGTGTTTCAGAATGCTTTTTTCTATTACCCGACTACCGTAGGTAAGGAAAGTGCAGTATTATGCCAAAAAGTTTTCTACAGAGTCTTCAGCTGATTTCCATGCTCTGTGAACACCAAAATGCTAAATAAAAGAAAATAAAAATAAATAAGTAAAAGGGGATGAAATTAGTTAATTTGTAAATGCACGAAATTAACCTTCTTCTGGATGATTTTTTATATGCATCTGTTAGAACAGGGAAATTGGTTAGTGGCCTGATTAAGTAGGTCAGTTTTAGATCTCAAGTAGGGCGTCAAGGCTGAACTGATTTTTATTAAACTCGCTAAATGAAGTATCTTTTAGATGTCTTTTGGCCGTTTGTATTAGTTAATTGGTACTTTAAAATTGGTAGGTGCCTTATTAATTAGGTCAATTTTATGTCTTCTTATCACACTTCATATAAAATTATTATCGTATGTTGAGAAGTGTTTAAG
This sequence comes from Salticus scenicus, assembly GCA_963930645.1. Taxonomy (NCBI): domain Eukaryota; kingdom Metazoa; phylum Arthropoda; class Arachnida; order Araneae; family Salticidae; genus Salticus; species Salticus scenicus. The sequence goes on along the minus strand of OZ005652.1, from coordinate 269,147,973 downwards.
TAAAGTCGTATGGTTGTTACAACGTAAGAGATATATTTAATGTTTCATTTATGAAATTCAAAGAGAACTCCAAAAGAAATTTAAGTATTTTTCCAAAAAAACCTCACTGTATATATATATATATATATATATATATATGGGCAGTTTTCAAAATGTGGGAAAATGAAACGTTACATCAAGTAAATGCATTAAATATGCATTATTTTAAGAAAACAACAAATTATTTAGGAAAAAATTGCACCAATTGTTTTTGTACATTTACGATATCAGATCACCAGATATCAGGTCATTGTTATTTAATATGGTTACTTAAATAAGAATTATTGTCATTTCATATGTTTCGATCGTTACAGTATTCGGAATTTCTTATTTCAGAAAAGTGTATTGTTTGAAAAGAAATTTTACAAAAATACATAAATTTTAGAATAAAAACATTTAAGAAATTATTTTAAAGAAAGATAAGAGTGTTTCAATTCATTAGACATTGGACCTAATATAGTTTGTGTTAAAGTAGCATTGTTTCGATCGTTACTTTTGGACATAACAAATTGAAAAATATTTTCACGTGTAAAAGTCCAGTTTATTTTGGAAATATCATCAAACCAGTATTATTTCTGATAAACAAATTATTTCACAATAATCACTTCCCTATGCCTACCCATTATTTTCAGTTAGAATCACCCGAAAATAAGTTATAACTAGTTTTTGGTGCTACATCTTGAATCAGTTAACGTGTTGGATGTACAAAATTAACACTTTTAGTCCAAAATAATAACATTTTAAGATATTTACACAAATATTTTGCAAGAAATTGTATCAATTCTTATCTTTGAACAGAATTAGGATTCCAGCGAAAAAAAAATGAAGTCAGTGAGAATACATTTATATTTATTATCAAAGCTTAAAGTTATGGTATGTGTTCTGTGCCCACCTTTTGATAATTGCCCATATATATATATATATATATGTGTGTGAGTGTGTGTGTGTGTGTGTGTGTGTGTGTGTGTATTTTATTGTTTAAATACATTTATTATTATTTACTTTGTTATTTGTAACAGGAATGTTTAGTGATGTGCAACAAAACGCAATTAAAAGTATTTTTATTTATATACTTATTTATTTTTGATTCATTTTGCTTTATAATAACGATTTTAGAATTAATAAAAGAGAACTTTAAAACCCTCATTATTTATAATACATCATCACATAGAGCCACAAAAATATTAGGTAAAAGTACAATCGAAATTCAAAAAATAAAATTTTTAAGTACTGATTATAGAAAGCTAGGTATAATCTATATATCTTAATAGTATTTATTATAGTTATCATTTTCCTGTGACTAAGAAAAAAAAGTAATAATTGCCCCTCTTATTTAACTTCTTATGCTTTAAATGCCTTTTTTATAACCATATTTCTGAAACATGTTCTATTTAAAGGATACTTATTTATTTCCATAACTCAGTTCACTAAACCAATTAATTTTTTAAAATAAGAATTTTTCTACTTTGTTTAACAATAAAATTCCTTCAAAAAAAAAAAAAAAAAAAAAAAAAAGGAAGATTTGTAAGCCGTTTCTACAGCAATACATGGATATATTATTTGTGGATCATTTTTTAATAATTAGTGAACAGTTCTTAATGATAATGAAAGTTTTAAATATTGTTTATTTATTTTAAAATATTTTTTACTACGTCAATTATATCATGAAATGTTTGACTTTATTTACGTGTTTATTTATATATCTTTTGCAATTTCTTAACGTCTTATCTTTGTTTGTTGTTTTTACGCTCTGTGCAGTTGAGGTACTAATTATAAGAAAAATAATATATAAATATATATATATATATTATGTTGAATATCTTGGGCTCAATAGGATACGTTTAACTGAAATAATTTCGTTACAGTAAATGAATTAAATCAGAAGATCACTTAAACTTTGAAAGGATGTAATATTTTTTTTTTCAAGTATTTCAAACATACCTTAAGATAAATTGTGTTAATGCAAGTCTTCTTTTTATACAGTTTTACATTGCAAAAACTCTCAAAAGAAAAAAAACTATCTGTGAAGATAAAATTGTTTTTCTATTTTTTACTCAAATATAATATTTAGATCAATTAATAAAATTTAATTTATTCAGGGGCATAAGAAATGCTTCAAAGACTTTTGGAAAATCCCTTTTAATTTAAATTTAAGCTAGGCTGCTTATATAATAATAGCGTCATTATAATAATTTATCATTATTCTCACTTTATAATTAGCAATATATATATCATTAATTAATTTGGGTATATTTAACTTTTACATTTATAAGTTGTAAATATAAGGACGAAAATATAAATAATTTGTTAAAAAAAAAAAGAAGAAAAATCATATTACGATATTTTTACCAACAAATATAATACATTTCTTTAGACACTTTTTATTTACATATTGTACCTATTCAATTACATCTTCGTGCGTTTGAAGTATTCCAATATTTCTGAAAACGAATATTTTTCGTGTTATTTTCAGAACCAATGAACATTGTAGGAAGAGACAATGCACGTATGAATTTTCAGATGGAAAGAATTTAAAAGCATCGGTGCGCTTTATGATAGATATTTTCAGGCGAATTTATAGATCAGGTAAATGACATTTATACGATATATACTTTGCAGACGCGACCGAGTGTGTGACAAGCATTATTGCACGGTTGATAGGGCTCGCGTTTTAGGTCTTAGCCAGATTGGTTAGTCGAATCCAGATCAGCTACCTTTTGGCGAAGGGATAAAATTGTTGCCCAGTATTGGAACCAGTAACTCAATTCCATTAACAAGTAGCTCCTCAATAAATAAGTTATTGGAGGATATCTGGACGTCTGTGGGTTACAAATGGGAGAGAAGTTTGCACAGTCAAGACAGGATCTTAGTCAAAGCGAATCAAATAACAGTTTGATGTCATTTGCTACCCTGTATCAAGGAACATACTTCGTTGATTGTCAAAATCCATCCTTTAGTTAATAAAGTAGCTGAAGGATCAGTTACCATTCTCGCGTCTGTCTCCGACACTATCCCCGATAATGTATTCAGCATCGTCTAGGGTTGTGCCGTTTACGCTTAAACTAAACAGCATCCACGTAGAGCAATGCCATCTTAGCGATGTGTCTGCTTATTGTGACTTAATACAGATGACGCTGCACACGGGTAAAGTGAAGAGCGTCAGTGGTCGAATCTAACTTTCGTGAAGGAGAGACATGTAACTAATATCCCTTTTTGAAACAATCATTTGGTACAAAATCGATCAATTCTATTCGTGATTCAAGGTTCTCTCACCGCTCCATCGACGACATTTTGCGTTCGCAGATGCTGTCTACAGCACTTTCCTAGCCAGGTGCTTTTTCGAGTAGGGAACGCTTAGATGCACATTGCAATAATGTCGTAGAATAGTGTAGAAACGTTCTTTGAATGTAACAATGTTGTGTTTAGTATTATAAATGTCCTCTAACGTCTTTCCAGATTTCCAAATTTTCGACAATAAGAATATATTTCGGATATATTAAGTAGTTGATTTTAATTTTCTTTCTGTACATCCTAACTTGTTCAACAGTTTTTGTATTTTTGGTAAGTTATAGCACAGCTGGACGTTGACTAATTAATCCATTCCATTAGAATATCATTAACCAAGTCTATCGAAACCAGATGCTGTTTCACGATGCATTGAAGAGTACATTATTTCTGCAGTTTGCATGTGAATGAAATTGTAGTTTGTTTGCCCAATCATCTACTAGAACATAAAACAAAATCTGAGTTTTGTCCTTGGGGCCTAAGTACATTTTTGTGCATTTATAGTTTTCAAACAGATTATATTTAAAATATTTCAATGTTATTTCTTCAAATAAATATATATATTTTCACATCTATATATTTTAATATAATCTGATTAAACAAGAACCAACATTATTTTAAAAATGGTTACGATCTATGCGTTTAAGAACCGCAAGCTAGACAATTTTTAAAACTTTTTACAAACGGTATCAAAATTAAAAAAATTTCAAAACTCTAGTAATAGCAAAATGAATTTTTTTCACGAAATTATTGTATGTTGCATATATAATTTAGTGATATTGCATTCAATAGTTTTAAATACCTCATTGTGTACATAATGTATTTTTTTTTTTTTTTAAGATAAAAGACACGGTTTAATAATTCATAAACTTGAGTTCAAATTTGTATTTGATCCACTAGCAGCCAAGACGTTCCGCTCTTAATGTTTGCTGAAAGGAACATACCTGGTTAAAAAGCACACTCGCGACTCCAGAGATTTTTGTTTATATTTTTTGTTTATTTATTTATTTTAAAAATGAAATATGTAATAAATAACACATACTGAAGACGTTTCACACAGGATTATGTTTTCGAGGTAAAAATCGGCCTTAACTTATACACCTTGAAATATAAAGGACATCAATTTTGTATTTAAATTCTACGCTTGGATTTTAATTTTATTAATTTTGTTATATTTTAATTCGTTATATGTTCTTTTAATACTTTTAAACATTTTATAATACTTAAAATCATAAACATTTATAGTCGGGTTCGTATCCAGTGCTGACATCCGTATGCTTTCATGAGTATCATTTGGCGCAACAGATTGTTTCTAATGATTATTTTTAATGAATGAACACAATTTTCTTTGAATTGTCGAATTGTCGCACGTAGATTACGATGTATTCTATTTCAAAAATAATTATGGAAATTTAATTAAGATAATTTCATACAATATTTGCAAATATTGCAATTTACTATACAACAGAAAGTGTATATATATTATATATATAACATGTAAAAAAGTTTTTTTATAAGATCTCAGATCTCAGTTAAATGGGACAAGAATTACTAATTTCCTTATATTTCTCAATTAATAATCGGAAATTAATATCATTGAAATAAGCCAATCTTCCAAATTAACATTTTATATATAATATACATAATGAAAGAGCTTAAAACAGAATATCGTTCAACAATTTTTTCTTATTACCTAAATATCAGCGAGCAAATAGCATAGATTTAAAAAACCGAATTGGTTTATTGTATGATCTTTAAGTCTACCAAAGTCTTTCAATTAACTATTTAAAACTATTACTTTTGAAATTTGTATACAATATATTTCGTCAGTTTTTTAAATCGCTTTCCCAAGCTTACTGTGTACTTTGCACAAGGGTGTATAAAAGCACCTTTTGATCATTAAAAAAAATATATACATCTTATCTTTTATTTTTTTTTATTATATATATCTATATATATATATATATATTACTTAAAAAAAAATTTATATATATATATATTTATTTATAGAAGAAAAAAAGTATGAATCGCTAAAATAAAATCAGTTAATCAAAAATTAAATTAAATTAAATTAAATTAAAAATAAAATAAAAACCAACAACAGCAATAAATAAATAAATAAATAATAAAATAAAATAAACAAAAGGGAAAAATAAAGTTTTAAAATTGCAAAAAAAAAAAAAAATCCTTACAGTTTTTTTTTTTTTTTACTTTTTTTCGAAAACAACAATTGCATAATTAAAGCATTTTATTCAAAATAGAACTTTTTTTATTATTATTATTTGGGTAAGCCATATAACACATTTTAAAATGTTAATTACTAGAAAATCAGTAAGGATCTCGCACCACCTCCTAGAGTATTTAACTTAATGAACTCGAGGTAAAGTCCAAATAAATCGACAACATACCGTTGATAATACACATTTAATCATAAATGGAGCATTGGACGCTGCATTTACTCGTAAAAGTTATGTTATTGTTCTGTTTACAGAAGGAATTTATATATATAGGCCCTGATTTACTTTAAAATTCTGTGTAAAGAAAATGTTTAATTATTTGATTTAAAAATCGAATTACGTTATCTTAAAACGTACTTTTTTTTTTTTTAATAAGCATTTGAGTCGTGCACATTTTAGTACTTTTTTTTTTCTCATATGTATATTTATGGTAGAGAAAGTAATGTTTTTGGGTCAAATTTTTAAGATTGAGTTTTTGCTATATTTAGACGTTTCGAGGTCCCTTGAATTGAAAAATCATGTTTTTAGTGTTTGGTGTGTGTGTCTCTGTGTATGTGTGTCTTTCTGTTATCAGCATATCTCAAGAACAAATAATAGCTGAAATTCCAAATTTAATATTCTAACTTTGTACCATATATAAATGCTGCACTGAACTTTTCGTTGATATAAAGTAAATGGTTCGTGTACAGGGACACCCAAGAGAATTCAAATGCGTTACGTCTATGGGGGAAATTGCAGGTAAGCAGAGTTTAACATCTATAGACTGCACTAAAATAATAATGATTAAAAATTAATGAAAGTGTATTTCAGGTTGTGCCATGTGTTATTAATATAGGATTATATTTATGTGCACCACGTGCTGTGTACATAACCTTCAAAAAATATACAGGGCTGCCAAAATTTAAGTCATAACATTTCTTTTTTATTGTTAGGGAAAGTGCTTTACTATAATATTTTACTATGTCCAGGAAAGCTGCCCAACGATTGAAATTAATTCCTAATAGCCATACAGTAAATAATGTATTTTTTAAAGATAAATGTTCATCGTTTGGTTTTTTGTGTAATTAGACGTTTTGAGACTTCCTGAACACCGAATTCAAATTTTTTACGTTTGATTTTTGTCTGTGTCTCTTAGAGTAAATGTAAATTAAAAACAAGTAATTTCAAGTGATGTAAATGTTGTAGTTTGAAATTAATGTGTTTGTTACTAGGAAAGTTTGATTGTGATTGATAAGTTTCAAGGAATGTTGCGTGTGAATCTTGTCCGGATAATCTTAAATGAACTTTTAAATTTAATAACAGATTCGAATTCTGTTTATTTGCCCAATAAAACTGTTCCGAAGCCTAATTTGAATTGTTTTAACATATGTTTAAATAACGTACTCATTATCTTACCCCTTAATCTCTAATCTGTATTTATAGTACTAAATTTCAGGGTAAGAGATAGTCGTGTGAGCGACACACCAGTTTAATTTCTTAACAATATTTACTAAAAATCATTATACATATTTATAAACACTAATGAATAAAATTCTAACATACATTAGATCAAACTTTTATAAAAATTTAAAAATAAATCAAAAGTATAGAAATTGCAATAAATATAACAGGGTTTTTTTTATGTTAACCACAATTCACCTCACATTTCAAACGAAAATAAAAAAAAGTTTCCGTAACCAGAAATAGAACATTTGATTGATATTGATTATACTTTTGATTCAATTCAATCAAAAAAGATTTGATTCAATGTATCATAGGAATTTTCAATTTCCAGAATCTCGTAGTTTCGCGTAAATCGCTGTTTTATAAAAACTAAATAATAAGAAAAAGACATTTTCTATATATTTTTTTCCCCACAAATACATCCAATGATTCTGCGACCTCGAAAATAAACCATTCCGAAGGAAACAAATAGTAAAAAGAGGCTTATATCTATGTTCAGCCGTTTTCGAATTTTAAAGTTGCGTTTTTCCAATCTCATATCCCCAGAATCAATCCAATTTATTTCTTCCTCCGCAGCATAGCTACACATCACTGAGATTTTAGGTTGTCGAGGGGCAAAGCAATGATAAGGAAACACACGTCTTTGCCAAGAGAGCGATAAATACATAAAAAGGACATTATCGAGGACTAAAAGCTCTTCTGTAGAAGGGGAAAAGAGTTTTACAGATGGGGTTTGTGGATTTATTGGGAAAACAAATATTGTAAGTACAAACACCTGTATTGTGTAATATTACAAGCTTTGTCTGGAGTTTTTTCCCTAATGTTTTAAAAGATTTTATACATTGTAAAGTATAAAACTTATTATTATTTTTAAAAGAAGGAAGTTTTTGTAAATATAAAAATAAAATATTGTGATATAAATGGAAACTTTTTTTTAGGGGGACAAATGTAATATAAAAAAAAAAAAATAATAAGATGAGGGTGGTTAAAACTTTAAAAACTGTTTACTAGCATATGATAATTTACGCAAAACCTCCAAAATATTGCACGTATTGTAAGTGATATCCAAAACTTTTTCAAAGCCCAAGAGTTTGCAGTTTGGAAGTAAAAGAAAAAGATCAATTACATGCGTATAAAAATATGTAAATTTTAATGCAAAATTTAATATTTAATTAAATACATTAAAAAATTTAAGCTTTAAAAATTCTAATAACATAAATATAATTTTTGTTTTAAACTTTAATTAGATTATTTATTTGTTTATTTATTTTGTGTATTTATGTCCAGTTTCATTTATATTTTTGGATTTTTCCTTCTGTCATTGTAATGATAAATATGAAAATAGAGTCACTGCTGATTAAAAATAAATAAAACCTACAAATATTGTAGGAGAGTAGTTTTATAATAAAATATGCCTAACTTAAAAAAAAAAAAAAAAAAAATTAACAGGATAATTAAAATAATTAAAATAAATAGTAAAGCATCATGAAAATGTTTTAAGTTGCGTATTATGGGATTCGTGATTTATAAAGATTTTAATTAAAGATAATAAACAGTTTTATAATATTCTAATTTCTTTACTCAGTTTTACTACCAAATTTTAAATAGTTCCTAAATTGTATCAGCATCTTAAATTTAAATAGGCTTTCACTCGACTTAGCAAACGTCAAAATGTTTCAAGGGTATTTGAGTAGCTCTGTCAAAGTTCTTAAGTTTGTACTACGAACCGTAAAGTATACAAATAATTTGTACGTCTCAATGAAAAACTACAAATTGAAACACGCAGTTTTCAGTAACTGACATTCTGTAACAAAATTCTAAAACTTTTATTAGTTCCGTTCTTTTTTAAGTATTTCAATTTTTTTCAGGCAATACAACCCTATAGGACGAAAAATATGTAAATTATTTGGGAATTCCCATTGTAAAAAAATGTAGGTTCTACGCACAGCATTTCACACGGTAAACCTGTTTTGCCAAAGCAATAGAACATATATATTTTTTCTCCACATTTAAGTAATATAAAAAATTAAATTCAAATTCAAATTTTACGAGTCCATAGGCTGTAATGTATTAAATTATTTTATTAACACTGTAAGAGCACTCCAGACCTTAAACTTATAAAATGTATGCACTATATTCAAATAATCTGTAAAATTCTTGCCAAATTTAAACTCAATAAAATTAATAGTCTTCTTTCTTCATACAAGCACGCATATAAATACATACGTATATTGATGTATAACGTTAAACATGGCGAAAATGAATTGAGGGTATTTAAAAACACTTACATACAGCAAAATGTCAAAGATTTTTTTCATGATTACAATACTTTTCTTACAAGGTATACGCCCAGAATGTAAAAAATTGCATTGTTTTCTCAATATGATTTTACTTTTTATCTCCTTCTATACTCATATTATTGAAAACTTTTTTTTTTTTCATGGTTATATATTTGAAAATTCCTGGTATTGTGTCAATGGGATTCATATCACAAGTCTTATCTCTTTAGGGTAATATATAAACCTTAAGGTAGCAAAATAAATTTAAAGTTTCGTGGGCGTAAGGTACAGACATTATCTAGCTGGAAAATTTTGTTTATTTAAAGACTTCTTGTATCAAGGAACGGATAGAGGTGTTTCTCTAAGGCACTTTTGTATCGTGGGTGTTTACTACACACTTAAGGGATCATATTGTGAAGCAGTTGCAATAAAATCGATTTTTTACATTAATAGCTTAAAATATACAGAAAAGCTTGACAATATACAAAATTATTATGCATTTTATAATTAATGAAGTTTTAAATCGCGATGCATTAAGTCATATAAAAGCATGATTTATATTGTTTATATTGTTATTATTTTGTTCATTTAGATTCGTTTTATGCTTCTATTAAATAACAATTTTGAATAAAATTTTTTTGTTAATATTTATATCACATACAATATAAAAAAATGAAGCGTCACTTATATTACATATTACAGTGACTAAATTTTATGTAACAGGTAATACAAAAATATAACTAATGGAAAGCCCTTGCTTATTTCGGGATATCTTTCAAGGTAGTATATCACCTAAAATACGTAATTTTTTCTAAATTTTTCTGTTTACATTGTATTTTAAATTGTCATTTTTACACAAAGAAAATGTTTATAATTAGTTAATTCGATAATTGCCGTTTACGTTTGTGCATACTTTTATTTTTTACCCCTGTTTTCAGGATAAGAAATTAATTGAAATTTTAAAAATCAGCATGCATTTAAAAAAAAAAATCTGAAATATATAATTAAAAAAATAATAATAATATTTTTATTTTTTATTTTTTCTCTCTATAACATTGATTATTCAATTTATTGTATTTAAATGTAAGTATCAACTTCACATCTTTGCAGAAAATGAAAAAAAAAAAAATGAATATACTCTTGAAAAATATATGTCCATTGAAACAAAATCTAAAAATGATGTCCTGAAAGAGATTTTAACAGTTTTAGAAAATGCTTCTCTTTTCTGTTTGTGTGTATCCTAAATTTTGTGGATAGAGTATATCATGCTGTGGATACAGTATTTTGGGGATACACTTACGTTGATGCTGATTAGCTTTTGGCCCATATCGCCCAATAACAATTTTTACCGTAAAAAAAAAAAAAAAAAAAAAAATAATAATAAAAAAAAACTTTTTATATTGCTGTATAGGACAAAATTTCAAATAAATGTACATAATGAGGTTATTTTTAATCAAATTTCAGGGGGGGGGGGGGATGCACTTCTTAAGATATAGCCTGTAATAAATAAAATTGGCTTTTTAGCATCTAGTGTTATCTTCTATATTAATAAAATCAGAGTTTTGTCTGTAAATTTGTCGGAATCGAAAAATTTTGCGATATCTTCACGTTTCACACCCCCTGAAAGTCGAAAATGACTTCAGAAAATTTTGCCTGTGTGTGTGTGTGTGTGTGTGTGTGTGTGTCTGTGTGTATGTCATCGTGTCCGAATGTCGCTTTTTTTGTCCGGGCATCACTCGGGAACGGCTGGACGGAATTCAACGACGCGTGGCATGAATTTAGGTCTTCACCCAACTTAAAATTATACCAATCAACTTTTCGGAAATTCCCCCCCGTTCCCCCCCCAGGGGGTAAAACACTAAAACACGTTTGTCCGGGCATCACTTGAGAACGGCTGGACGGAATTCAACGACGCTTGGCAGGAATTTAGGTCTTCACCCAACTTAAAATTATATCTATCAACTTTTCGGAAATTCCCCCCCGTTCCCCCCTAGGGGGTAAAAGACTAAAACACGTTTGTCCGGGCATCACTCGAGAATGGCTGGACGGAATTCGACGGCGCTTGGCAGAAATTTAGGTCTTCACCCAACTTGAAATTATATATATAGAAATTTTCAAAATTATAATTAGTGTTTAAATTGTGGGTAAAACACGCCTGCGCATGCGCCATAAATATATTTTCACTAAAACGCTTTGAATGAAAAAATGAAATATAAAAATAAATTTTTAAGTTAAAGATTTTTGTATTCGCGTGATTTTCACTACAAATTATGAAAAGATTGAAATGAAGTGTTGCCATCTAAGTTTCATACTTTAGTTAATTTTAAAAAATCTAATTGTCGTATCGAAAAACTGTTTACACCCCAGGATTCAGAAAAATCACCTCTTTCATGTGGTACTGAATTTGTAACGATAGGTCCGATATTTCTAATTTATTTTTCCCTTTATCCGTTTTTCCGTTGCCACTTAAATTTCATACTTTAGTTATTTTTTAAAAATCTAATTGTCGCATCGAAATCCTGTTTGAACCCCTGGATTCAGCAAAATCGCCCCTTTCATTCGGTATCAAATTTATAAATATAGGTCTGATATTTCTAATTTAATTTACCCTTTTTCCGTTTTGAACCCAGATTCGGTATGGAACAGCTTTAGTATTGGATCCCTTTGGCAAAATTTGAAATTTGGCTCCGAAGTAGATCTGACGTTTCTCGCCAAGATCTTTAATTGCACAATTGAGATAGCCAATTCAGTTCATCGCAAAAATGGCTTAAAATATTTAAAGTCACCAAAGGGTTCCCATACTAAAGCTGTGCTTTTTGTATTTATTAGTGCTAGAGGCCTATTTCAGTCGGTACAGTTGTCGAATTTTTATAGGTCACTCTTAATTAGTGCTAGAGGCCTATTTCAGTCGGTTTATTAAATAAGGATTTATTGAATGAAGTCCCCCCCCCAGGCCCAACTTTGACATGAGTCCCCCCCCCAAGGTACCCCTATTTCAGTCGGTACAGCGTTGTCGAATTTTTATAGGTCACTCTTAATTAGTGCTAAGGGCCTATTTCAGTCGGTTTATTGAATGGTGATTTATTGAATGAAGTCCCCCCAAGGCACAACTTTGACATGAGTCCCCCCAAGGTATCCCTATTTCAGTCGGTACAGCGTTGTCGAATTTTTATAGGTCACTCTTAATAGTGCTAAGGGCCTATTTCAGTCGGTTTATTGAATGGGGATTTATTGAATAAAGTCCCCCCAAGGCACAACTTTGACATGAGTCCCCCCACAAGGTATCCCTATTTCAGTCGGTACAGCGTTGTCGAATTTTTATAGGTCACTCTTAATTAGTGCTAAGGGCCTATTTCAGTCGGTTTATTGAATGGGGATTTATTGAATGAAGTCCCCCCAAGGCACAACTTTGACATGAGTCCCCCCCAGGCCCAACTTTGACATGAGTCCCCCCCAAGGTACCCCTATTTCAGTCGGTACAGCGTTGTCGAATTTTTATACGTCACTCTTAATAGTGCTAAGGGCCTATTTCAGTCGGTTTATTGAATGCGGATTTATTGAATGAAGTCCCCCCAAGGCACAACTTTGACATGAGTCCCCCCAGGCCCAAATTTGACATGAGTCCCCCCCAAGGTACAACTTTGACATGAGTCCCCCCCAAGGTACAACTTTGACATGAGTCCCCCCAAGGCCCAACTTTGACATGAGTCCCCCCCAGGCCCAACTTTGACATGAGTCCCCCCAAGGCCCAACTTTGACATGAGTCCCCCCCCCAAGATACAACTTTGACATGAGTCCCCCCCAAGGCACACCTTTGACATGAGTTCCCCCCAAGGCACACCTCCCCCTCATTGGGAAAAAAGAGAAAAAACGTTGTTTTGCGGCTATAAGACAGTTTGGACTTCCAACGTTATTTGTTACAGTATCTGCAGCTGAAACACATTGGTTTGATTTAATGAAAACTTTATCATGGAATTTAGATCGTCACGAATTAACTAAAGAAGAATTTGTCGATATTAACAAGTTTAGCAGTAGGCCTCTGGCACTAAATTAAAATCTGTCAATGCCAGATTTTCATGTTTTAAATAATGAAATAATGTCGTGTCTATATATTTTCTTTACTTACTTTTTTTTTTTTATTTATAATATTTTCTATTAAAGACTTCTGTGGTCACGAAATTTTGTGTAAAAATTGTTTGTATGCAACCGGCACTTATTGTAACGGGATTTTACGAAATTCAAAATCCCCCCCCCCCCCCACATCCACCACCTTCTCGGAGTCGGAGGGCAATAAGCATGTGTAAAAACACGTTTTCCGTTTGAATTCACTTTGAATTATCTTAGAATGGCGAATTTTTGTGTGTGGATATTGATTAAGTGTACGCATTATGTACATTAGTGGGATTTTACAAAACTTCGAACTCACCTTCTGAGGAAGGGGAAGTAAGAAGTGGGTAAGTTGTGCCGAAGACAGTGGGGACCCAGACTCTTCACGTTGCGAGCGAGAAAACCTCTACCAATCACAGCGAGAACTTATGTTATTAATAAAGATTAATGACAACTCATTTAAATTTAATGTCCAGCGAAGCGGGCAAAGCCTGCTAGTACCTTTATAAAATAAAAATCGTCTACTCTCATCATGGTCAATAATTCTGTTAAATAACAATTTCGTATTATAGTAATTGCAATTATGTCGATTAAATTAAGCAGATTAATTGTGTTAGTCAAATTCAAATTAATTACGTTATTAATATTTGATCCGATTCTCTGATTAAAAATATAAGAAAATTAAAAATGTTGAAAGAATAAGAAGAATTACTCAATCACATAAATCATACGAACAGATTTGGAAAATACTGAAAAAAAAAATCTTGTGGTACGCATAGATTATAACACTTTTCAAAAGACAGACATATAGAATAATTAAATTCACAATCACTCTTAAACATTGTCGAAAAGTGTAAAAAGTGTTAAAAATGCTTAACATAAACGGAACTCTAATTCCATCAATCTACAGATGTAGACCTTGATGGATTTGAATATCTTAGTGCAGTCCTGCAAGTCTTCACAGTAAGCATATCATATGCTACGGAAAACATTATTTCAGAATTCCTTTCTACCATTCCTGATGATTATTATGTAAAATGTCCTCCTGAATCGGAATATGACCCCCATTTTGCCCCACTACCCACCGTTTTCTCGAGACGTTAGCTCATCCCCCCGATTTTTATCACTCTTCAGTAATTTTATGGCCATGAATTTGATTTGGAGAATGAAAAAACATTATTTTATCTCTTAAAAATGGGAAAAAATATAATGTATAAAAAGTGATAATTGATTAATAAAATCTAATAACTGTAATGGATAATTTCCATGGCATATCCCCCTCCCCAAATCTTCCCCTTGCTGCAAATGTTCATGTTATAAAATTTTTCATCTCTTTAGGCCCTCAAAAGATATTTAACAGTTAAAATATTTCTTTTCTCCACTATAAATCAAATTTATAGCCATAAAATTACCGATAAGTGGTAAAAATAGAGGTGCCTCCCCAATAAACGGTGGGCGATAGGGCAAAATGGACGTCATATTGGGATTCAGGAGGTCCTTTTACATAAGAATTTGCAAAACTAGTGTTGGGGGCAACTTTCATGCCGAGCAGTGTTATTAGTACAGAGCCTATTATTGCCTATTTTATTTTAAATAGGGAACATTCCATAGTGAATTTGAATACCATACATCATTTTAAGAACTTCCGAAAATATTTACGGACGGTAAGGCAAGCAGATGCATAGACAGACAGTTAAACTAATAAAAATCATGTTTACTCTTAAAAGTGGTTAGAAAGTGTTAAAAACGCTCAAAGAAAACGAAAATGTAATTCTAGCAAATTTCCAATAATAGTCCCTAATGTAGATGAATAATTTTTCTGACCCTGGAAATATTAATGCTAATCTTACTATATTATATAAAAAGCAATATTGTGTTATTAAGAATAATGTATTTCAATTTCATGAAATTATTTTGAAAGTAAAGTTCTCAAAATACGGTTTATAGAAATATCTCTTATAGAACGCAATGCTTTAGAATATCTTCAGGTGTCTCTGTTCACAAACCAGTGTATTTACTTCATTTTCAATAGGGGGCATTCGATAATGAACTTGATTAATGTTATATCAGTTTCAAAAAATTTTCTTAATATTTACAGGAGTTAGATCCCACATAGTCACACAGACAGACGGACGGAGACACGGACAGACATACAAACCAAAATCATAAACACTTTTCAACTTTGTTGGAAAGTGTTAATTATAACATGTTTACGAGAATTTATTTTTTAGAAACGAATGTTTTCGCATAGAAAGTAAAGTAAATAATACCGTTACACTTCATATACGCTAATGGACAAACAAAAAAAGAAAAAAAAGAAAAAGTTGCACTGCAGAAAAATTTATTTATATTTTTTTATTTGTAATAACTTCAAAACTAATGGTTGAAAGAAATAAAATTGCTTTGTTTGCATAATACTAAATAGATGAAACAATACCTATATACATTTCCGATTTAGTAATTCGCTTTATTACATTTAATAAAAATCTGAATAAAACTTCTTTTTTAAAAGAAATATAATAAACATATACTTTGTATTCTATTATCTTTTATTATATAAAATAAATTATTATAAAATAAATTATTATAAAATTATTATAAAATAAATAATTCTATTATGATTTATTCTATAAAATAAAGTAATTTTAATATATGAAATGAAACTATTTATTTTTTAACCTGAACAGTGACTTATTAAAAATACGTATTCTGCATTGGGTTAATTCCACCTTTATATGGAATTACTGCTTCATTGCGCAAGTGCTTAGTATTATACAGTGTTTTAATATAAATCTAAGAAATTTCAGAGTGTCAAAAATCATATATTTTTTTTCTAATTCTTGCAGAGTTATAGGCTGTAAATTTCGAAACCTCTCCCTCTCACCCCCGCATTTTTATAGACTAAACATTTTGGAGCGGATTGAGATTAGGTATATTTCCAGGTCTGGTAAAGTAGAAATTCTAGAATATTCTTTGTGAGATTTAACTAAAAGTTAAAAAATATATGATTACTTACAGAATTAAAGGTGCTCATGGGAATGGATAGGTAATTCTAACAAATAAACGTACCACAGACGCCCTTTAGTAAAGTACAATATCATCTTCCAAGGTTGTTGCGGGAAAGTCTGAGATGCATTTAAAATAGTCGGTCAGGTGCCACTTTTATAATGCCCGCGTTTATTTCGAGTTAGCATGAAAATGTGCCAGATTCCCTAAAAATTTATGCACCTCCGTACTATAATGTACGGAGAATGTGTCCCTGTTTTAAGAAGGCAATTTTCATTAAGTCGGTCACATTTTTGTCTTCCTACTAGCTTTTTACCCAGCTCGAAATAAATTAAACTTGAATGATTAGAGAAAACGAGTTCAGCCCAATAAATAACTGATATTTATATTAAAAACACTTTAAAAAAAAGGAAAATTAATTTTTATTTAAAAAAATTTGAAATATTATTAAAAATTTGAAATTCCAAAGCACCATCAGGGAAGAAACCCTGATGAAGCTTTGGAATTTCAAACCGAAAAGCTTCGGATAATATTTAAAAAAATTAAATGAAAAATAATTTTGCGTGTTGTTAAAGTGTTTTTAATATAAATAATAAATGACACGTGTTGAGTTATCTCTTTTTAAAAGATAATGTTTAATTAACTGATATATATATATATATATATATATATATATATATATAATTTTTGGTCAACTGAAGTATTTTTTTTTTTTCAATCCTTTTCCTTAATAATGACTTTCTGGTTCGTAACCAGCTTTATTTAATTGTTCCCGCACTGTTTTTGATCAAAGTATTTTTCTATATACTTTTTTAAATCTTTCATAAGTTATGCACATGATACAAATCGATTTTTTAAACTTTTGCTTGTTCACTTGCGGTCATCACGCTTAGATGAGCAACATACAGTCAAATTTCCAGTTTATACTGACAAAACACTATGTCTTATTAAAAACCATCTCATCAATATTTCGTTAAAATTTAATTATTTTGCCTACTCACGCATTAATATATATATATGTATATGTATATATATATATATATATTTTTTTTTTTTTCATTCTAAAATTAACACTTTTTGAGGCATCGTTTGTGCCAATCCTTCCCATTTTCGAAATGCGTTTCGAAAATTTACTTTTTAAGCGATAAAATATCCGGCTCTTTTTTTTTTTTTTTTTTTCTCTTAGCGTATATATTATATATTTAATAGTTATGATTTTGAAAGTTTCTCGCGTGCATTACAGAGACGGGGTAGTAAAAAACAAACGGTTGCTCTTTTTTCAACCCATTCCAACACGGTTGAAAAGTGTGAATGACTTCGGTTTATCTCTATGTACGTGCTCTAATTCCTAGAAATAGTCATGGAATTTCTTGAAACTGATATATGTTATTAAAATTCACTATTAGATGTTTCTTTATGAAAATGGAGTAAATACCACAACTCGCTTGTGTACAGGATATTGAAATATGTTATTTATATGCACAAAAGACTGCTTTCTATTGAATATAGCATGATTAGCATTAAATTATACAGGGACATACAAAAGTATTCAGTTACATTAAGGACTAATATTGGAAATTCGCTGGAACTGAATTTTCGTTTACTTTAACAGTTTTTAATACTTTCTAACTATTTTTAAGTGTGAATATGGTTTGTTTTAGTGTATGTGACTTTCAGAATGTCCATCTGACTATCGGTCTATCTTCCCGCCTCCAGCGTTTATAAATATTTTGAGAATTTCCTAGGAATAATATTTGGTATGCAGGTTCACCATGGAATATTTCCTATTTAAAATGACATTAATAGTTTCGGTACAATTAGTTTGTGCAGAGGGAAACCCAAACAAATGCAAGTGCATTGCATTTTAGGCGATTTTTTTTATAAATCACATTTAAATAATATTCTACTGCAAAAATCATAAAGAAATTGACATTTATTTTAATATGCTAAAATTGTTTTTTGTGTAGAACATGATATGATTACTCTTTAAAATTAGAGGACTACACTAAAATATTCAGATACATTTAGGGTTGATATCGGAAATAAAGAACTGCATGTCTGTTTGTGTTAAGACTTTTTACACATTCCAATGTTAAGAATTATTATTAATTTTTACAGACTTTCTATCCTTCAGTTTGTCCATTGTGTGATAACGTAATCAGAGAATATTAAAGGTAATACCATAAAATTAAAAGGTGCAGTTCTAAAGTATTAATGATTAATACCTACGGCACAATATTTCGTTCTTGTTAATTCGTGACCATGGTCTTGCATCTTAATCATAAGTACGCCAGATTCTGCAGATTAAAAAAAAAAAAAAAAAAAAACACAGAACAACACATAAACAAAATGATTTTCGAAATTCAGGTTTCGTACAGGATCCAATCTTGTAATTATGCACATGTGCACAAAATTTTATATATCTAAATCACCCATTTTTGTAGAAAAACATAATTACAAACATTCACAAAGCTTATTTTATTTCTAGTAGAGATGAAATATGAGAGTATAATAGAGGAAAAAAAGATTTAAGATTTTATTTAGTACAAACAGGATAAATTCGTAAGAAAAATAGTCAAAGATAAAAAAGAGTAAACTTATAATCTGATAACTATACCATGCATTGACATATAAACATAGTATTTATGAAATAAACCATAAAAAGCTAACTAATGTTTCTTTTCTAATCCTATTTTGTGAATTATGTGTTAGGTATTTTTCAATATTGTTGCAATAGATTAAATATCTTTCCTGCATCAAATATGTTGTTGTACTAAAAGTAAATTTGAGGAAAAAATGGAAAAAAAATAGCAGGACATTCCTTTTCTTTAAGGTGGGATCCGGACATAATATCGCTGGAAAAATTCTCGACGGACAAAACATCGCGCCGACTAAAAAATATAATATGATCTATTCCACGTGTGTTCTCTCTGTGTGTGTGTGTGGGGGGGGGGGGGGGGCACAGAGTCTTATAAATATACAGGGTGATTAGTTTAAAAAAGTAACCGTGAGTTTTTCTTATAACCATTTAAATCTGACGGATGTGGCAACTATTCTAACATTGAAGTATGATTGTTTGAACCTTGTTTAAGTTTGTGAGACAATTATCAACGCTATTGGACTGTTACAACATTATTTGTGAGGTAAAACAGAAATGGGGACGCACAACATTTTTTTTTTTTTTCCTGTAATACTTTTATTTTTGAAAAACATAGTTTAATTCATTTTTTTTTTACATTATCATTCCTCACAAATAATGTTGAAAATGTTCGCCACCATCTTGAATGCAAACATGAACACGTTGAACCAGGTTTTTGACACACTTCGCAGCATTGTTGGTGTTATTGACGAGATTTCTTCAGTTATGACCTGTTTTAATTCATCGATGTTTGCAGGAATTCTCTGGAAATGTCTATGAAATGATAATATAAAATTGATAATGATAATGTAAATGTAATGTATGAATGATAATGTAAAAAAAAAATTAATTAAATTTTGTTTTTCATAAATAAAATTATTACAGGACTAAAAAAAATTGTGCGTGTCAATTTCTGTTTTACCTCAATAATAAAGTTGTAACAGTCCAACAATGTTGAAAATTGTCTCCCACATTTAAACAATGTTCAAACAATTATATTTCAGTGTTAGAATTGTTGCCACGTCCGTCATATTTAAGGACAATAAGAAAAGCCAACGGATACTCGAAATCAACTGTCAACAGTACTAATATTGTTAAGCTTGAATAATAATATTGTCTATATGTAACTAAAGCATTGCACAAATAGATTTACACAGTGTTTAAATAAAAATAAAAAGCTATCTTTTCACAGTTTTTTGTGTACTTTGGACAATATAGGACTGGCATCTCGTCTTAAGACTGGTATCTACAGCTTACTGAATTCCAAACCATTACGAACACACACTTCTAAATTGGGATTCGAATTTATAATCTGGGCAATCGGAGATATCAAATCATTGGCTGTTATTACTTACAAGATTTGAATAAACACCATAAAATGCAATAAACTCGCAACAATTGTTTCGGGTCGAAAAAACACACGACCCTTCATCAGGCGAACAAAGTAAGCACGAGTGCTGCAGTCAAAGCGACAACGCACAAAATCCTTTAAAATGAAAAGAAAAACTTTATAAAGTAGAAAGTAAATATAGCTACTGGTGTGAGTAGAATTGTACAAGAAAACAAGAAAATAAATAAATGAGTGAGATTAAACATATAACAATCTAAGGATATCAAAAATTAAACGAAAATCTAAGTTACGTGAGTAATTTCCAAGCATCAGAGAAGAATGGAGTGGAAGAAATATCATTAACAAGATTTTTCGAATTTTTAAATATGTAAAATGCTTCATGATTATCCAAATGGGAGGAACAGACAGGAGATGAAATTATGTTAGTTTTGGAAAAATCAAAACAATGACCTTGAGACCAGCAGTGGGAAGCAATAGAGTATTTGGTAATCTCTTCATGAAGAGTTCGCTATCATACAAGTTTACACTTCGCTATCATACAAGTTTACACTTCGCTATCATACAAGTTTACACTATGCTCAATTTGTAATACAAGTAAAAACTTAATGTAATTGAGTGTGCATAAAGCATAAAATTATATTTGTAAAAAAGTTATGCATTCCACGAAAACAGAAAAAATATATGAGTGCGAAAATGTAAAAATGTAAAAATAATGTAATATTTTATAATGAATGTTTTTTATAATTTATTTACAGAATTCCACATTTGATCTTTATTTAATTATATTTAATTTTACTTTTTATATCCGTTTTTGAATTCCAAAGAATTTATCTACTGGCGTAGTATTTCTATTACGTAATATAATAATAATAATAATAATAATAATAATAATATTAAAAGTATTCTTTTAGAAAACATTCAGTTCGCTGAAAATTTCATTCTCTTTCATATTTAATGTTTTTTTTTTTTTTTTTTTTTTTTAATTATTATTATTTAGTACTCTCCAATATCAACGCAGTAAATACAATTTTTATTTAAGCAACATACAAAAAATATGATATTTCTTAAAAACAACATTTTGCTAAAAACATCTAGCCCAGTAAAATCTCTAGTCTCTTTTATTTTTAGCTAACCTTCACTTTTATTATTTCACCAGTGCTCTGATCTACATTCAATACATCTATAGCACTATTTTTACACGTGACTTTCTAATAAATGCTCATTGATTTATATGCGCCCTTACCCACGTTCATTACCCACATTCTTTTATTGGCAACATTAAAAATCTTTAATTTAAAATGTGTTTTCTTCGTATTGCAGTATCCATCAAGACATTTTAATTAATAAGTAGTTTATAACATAAGCGTGTGTTATAAAGATATTTCTAAGGGTAATGCAACATCCTTATTAAGCGAGACGAAGCGTACTGGTAAAATAGTAGAAGTGGTGGTTTTTAAATTATATAAATAAATATATATATTTTCTTTTCATGAGGGCAAATACAATAAAATAAAGTGTTTATTCGACGGTGATGGTTTTAAAATTTTGTTTACAGTGATGAACTTTTTTTTTATACATTATGGAGTATGTTAGTCTAACATCCAACATTCGTATTATATAAGTACAGTTTTACTTTTGCATAACTTCTCTTAAAAGTTTTGTTTTCTCAACACTTAAAATGTTTCATGATTTCTTGGCAAAGAATGTAGATCGAAGTGTTTTTATGTGTAATAGGGTGAGCCTCTTCATTAGCGATTTGAATATAGAAGCTATTCCTGTATTCGCAACAGAGAGTAATTTATTCCAATATTCTGAGGAAGTCCTATAACCAATATGCGCATGATATCTAAAGGGAACTACATATTTGCGTACCATCACTATAGTACTAGTATACACTTACCTAATCCCTTTACATGTACTACGAACATTTCATCTAAGCGCATTATATACCGAATATTTACACTGCGTTACTTATTCTGATTTTTGAATTGATGCAATTGGATGAACAAAAATGCAACAAAATAGTTCTAGTGGTTGAAAAAAAGTTTTAATTTAAGTATTTGTATAATGTTTATTATATATATCGTAAATATGTATATTTTCCACATATTTTATTATTTTATTTCCATCTTCCATGAAAGTTCAAACAATAAGTCGGTTTGAAATCTAGAACAATTTAAAACAATAATTAAATCTGCTATTTTACACATAATAGCTAAATGTGCAATCATATCATACATCGTTATGACAGCTCATTATTCGTTTAAAAAACATTATTACTTAATAAATATTATTTAAAATGTAAACACAAATTTCGAAATGTAAATTAACTAAATTTTTTAGTTAATTAAGATAACTAAATTTAACTAACTTGTGTAAACAAACTAAAAGCAAACTGGATTAAATAAAGAAAGTTATTATATTTTTCTAACAACATTTAAAGTAAAGGACAGAAATATGTTTTATTAGATAATTTATTAAATTTTATTTATCAATTAAATATATTATTCTAAGATGCCAGTATTTTCAAAAACAAGGGTTTTATTATTATTATTATTATAGCTATTAATATACTTTTATTTCTGTTTGTTTAGAGTCAAATAAAAATCTCGTTTTCAGATAGTAAGATTATTACACGCTGGGGCTGAAGAGTATATAGTATGTTCGAAATAAATTGATACTGGCTATCGTTTTCAATAATAATTTTAAACATGCTTAAGAAATTACAAAAAATTGTAAAAATATGTACTGACACCTTTTGTTTAAGATCAAAAGTTTTAAGAGATTTAATTATAAAATAATTATAAGATAAAAAAAAATTATATACCATGTTTTTAAATAGCTTAAACTTCTCTTTAAAACGCATTAAAAAGCTCCAATAGGTAGGTAATGGATTTGGCGCCAAATTTGACAACTTCTTGCCCTTGGCGACTTTTTTGGCGACTTTTGGCGAGAAAATTCTTATTATCGATATTCCAAAGATGGACGTTCTAATGTGATTGGTTAAAGAGTTACCGGAAATTTGAATTTAAAAAAAAAAGTTGGTTTTAAAAATAAAATATTAATCCTTTCCGAACAACATATATTTGCATCATGAACTACATTAGCACTTTATCATTGTGTAGAAAATCTTTAAAATGATAACGACGTCAATTTTTGCAAAATGCATAATTTAACTTTTAACAATTTTTTAACGCTCACGTTTAATTAAATGTATTTAGTTTTAGGTCGAAAGAAAATGAACTCGTAAATTTTTTTTGGCAACAATTAAATTATAGTTAATATTTTAATGGCTATTTTTATTGCTTTTAGGAGCTTATCATTTTCACATTTTAATTAATTAAAAGAAAACTATTCGAAAATCTGACTTCGAAGAATTGTGTTGTCACCGGGTTCTGAGCTAATGTGAAAGTTTCAAATGTCTAGCTAGTCGGGAAGTTAGTTAAAAATCGATTGCAAAATTTGTCCCTGACAAACACACAAGAATCGAAGTTAATAAAAACATGATAAATTAATTTAATGAGCTACATCTTCACCACATCCTCATTACATGATGTAAAAAAGATGTTGTTAATAGATTAGAAGTATAATAAAAGAAATATAAGTGTATTTTGTTAACCCATTAACTGCCTCAGGCGTACATGCACATTTTTCCGAAGTACAATCACTTGTACTGTACTGCAATCAGTGAAACTATTGACATGACTTGACATTGCAATAAAATAACTTTGAAAGTGACCGTGACAGTAGTTTCGAAGAATTTACTCATTTCAGAGTTGAGAAAGAATGGTGACATTGTGAAGCGAATCTTGTAAGTTTTACTCGGCAAGTAAGGGTTCAATTACCATTTTTTTCGTAACAACTTGTATACAACTCTAAACCAGATTTATAGACATCCTTTATTGCGATGGAAGAACTTATACCGGGGAATTGGAAAATCAATTGAGTCATCTTTTTATTGTTTTGGTATATATTTTACAGAATGCATAAATATAGTTTTATTTACATATAAGTTATCTTTATTCACTGGATATGTATATATATATATATATTCATAGCGCAGTATGAAAAGTAAAAACTTGTAATTCTACAAATTAAATATTTTTTAAATTAATTCTATTTTAAGGAACAATACAATTTCTAATACTTAAAATCAATATTTAAGAAATTAAAGACGAGGTCAAAATTTTCCGAATACATACCACACACAGACATATATATGAGTATATTTATATAAAACACAATAGTACTATGTAACTATCTTGAACGTAGTCCTTAAAATTGTTGCAGTTTTCAGAACAATAAATATATTTATAGATGATGCATTGATTTTAAAGCTTCTTTATGAGATTGTTTTAATAGCATTTAGGAGATATGGATATTTATAAATTTCATAGTAATGTCGTGGTGAGAATGAGGAGTTATTGTTTTTTCACCTTTGTTTTAATTTACATTAACTTTTACCTTTTAAATTTTCCTTTTACTATCTAATTTAGAACATTGCTTTAAAACGCGTTGTGTTATCATGCAAAATATCCCAGGTTCCCAAAAATTAGCCAAAGTTTGTGCAATAAATTGCACACTAGAATGCTTTGGAGCTGCTCTGTCATTAATATACTATGTATGAAAGTAATTTGTCTACATCATGGTATATGACAGCCTCTGTTTATCATTAACCCCTCATTAAACCTTACCTAAATCATTAAGCATAGACAGAGACTCTCATAAGTACCACAAACATAATAATAAACTAAAAAAAAATATATCCTGGGCAATTTACCTCCCCCCCCCCCCCATAAAAAAAAAAAAAAAATAGAAATGTAGCCTGTGGTGAGAAAGGGTGACTTTAACTTTTTCACTCACAATATAAACAATACTTATTTTATCAAATAATCTGACTTAAACTAAAATATCTAATTCTTAATTTCATTTTATATTTAGCCTCACATTCTTTTCTTTCTAGACAAATACTTCCCCTCACCACAGCCTACTAAACTTGCCCTCAACAATAAAACATATAAATATATTTTTTATCTGACAGCTGTCAGATAAAAAATAAACTAGTTTCCAACCAAATGATAATAAAGAAAAAAAGAATTTAAGTGGTCACAGTTGTTCATTCGAACAATTCGCAAAATTAGTTATTAACGCAATTTAAATGCTTTTCTCATAAAAAATTTTCTACAATTTACTTTCTTACTATTTTTCATATCATTAATAGCATCCCAAATTATCTAATAATTAAAAAATTGTTAACTAAAGAATTAAACCACACTGAACAACTGTGAGCTAAACTGTGAGTCAATTACTGAATAAAAATATACGGAATTATTCATTTTTCAAATAACAACATGTTGTGAGGTGCTGTTTGTTAATTTAAATAAACTTCTCTAAGTAAATAGTTACTTTAAACCACATCACTTGAATTATTTACCTACTAATGAAAACATAAATTTCAACAAAACAGGTATGTGAGATCAAACATTTTCTCACAAACAGCAGCTCACATACTAAGCACTCAAATGTAATCTCTAAATAATTTCATAATAAAAGATAATTCCACAATTCAATTCTTTACCATAAAAGTTGTACATTCTTTCAGAGAAAACAACAGAAATAAACATTGAATCCACTTTATTCACACTTCAAATTACACAGTAACTCAATCCTTTATTTCCTTTCTTTTACTTTAGTCTATAAATTAATCTTTACTACCTAAAACAATCTACTGAATTTCACACAAGTTACATTTCAGTTTTTATTTTTGCAGACAACTACTTTTGCTTTCAAACGAAGAAAAAGAGTGTTAATTTGAACCCTAATTGTCTCTTTGGTTGTAAGTTCATCACAATAGTTTTGTAAAACCAGAATTTACAGTCACTTTATAAAATTATACTTTGATCTTTTTTTTTTTTTTTTTTTTTTTTATTAAATACTAATAACATCAAATATAAAAATTAAGGAGGAAATAAAAATTAATACCTTGATTTCTTGTAAATAGGAAACTCCAGTGGAGAGCTGGTGGCCAGCTAGCACACTTTCCAAATTGAGTACTTTCGTAACACTTCTGTACCTTTTTTTTTTCTTTACACCAACATCTATCAATAATTAAGCCTTCAAAACGGGCTCTTGTAATCGTGGCATAGGAGTCAACTTCATACGGTGTGCCGATTTCAATATTATCTAGAGTAGTTACTCGTTTTCCACTTAGATAGAAAGGTCAGTAGTCCCACTGGTGATCCTATGAGATTTTGGGCTCGAAGCACTCGTCTTCTATGGCTTGTAGCTGAGAATCGTTTAAGCAAGTGAAGTAACGGCCACATTCCAGATAGGTTTACCTCAAAAATCTTCCTTTAATTCCTTGCTATGAAATAGAACATAGATAAAATTTCTCTTACTAAAGGTATTTGGCTTCGCCTTCAGGTTAAGCTTGACTTGTTGACTCTCCATCATTTTTTTTACCGGTCTTGTCTGCGTTCCAATAAATTTCTACTAATAATTGGTATACGTATATTGCTGTTGATCTTCTAGAGATGACTTATTACTCTAACCACTGATACCAGCTTAACACAGGGGCACAACAGTGAGAGCCCCTGCAGGGGCTCACGCCCCTACGGGACCAAAAAAGCGTCTTCCTTTTAAACCACCTTCCAACAATCCTCTCTATCCGCGTCCTCTCTCATCTCAGCGTCACCTTCTAAGCGTCTCCTCATTTCCCGCCTTCCTTCGCTGCCAGGACGGAAGAGAAACTTCCCCTGAAAAAAACTGGCTCATTCAACCGATACGCCGCCGTACTTCGTAAAGTGTTTGGAATTAATTTTTCTCCCAACACTCGTTGTTAAGGTTAACTGTGTGTGATAAAATAGTTAATAATATAACAACGTAGTTTTTATCAAGACCGTAAAAGAATTATTTTGACTTTGAAAAGAAAAGAAAAATAAATAAATAAATCCAGAAGAAAAGAGAAAGAAAATCACTCCGTCATGCGAAAAAATAATAGGATAAAAAGCTATTTTTTTAAATACTCTTTCCCTTACGAGATGTTTTGGCTAAAACCCCTGTTATCTCGTATACGTGAGGGAATGTGACCTAAGCTCTCAAGGTTGTGTCTAGCGGACATCGGGCTGTTGGTTGTCGGGAGAAAAAGTAATTCCAAACACATTACGAAGTACGGCGGCGTATCGGTTGAATAAGCCAGGCTTTTTCAGGGGAAGTTTCTCTTCCGTCCTGGCAGAGAAGGAAAGCGGGAAATGAGGAGACGCTTAGAAGGTGACGCTGAGATGAGAGAGGACGCGGATAGAAAGGATTGTTGGAAGGTGGTTTAAAAGGAAGACGCTTTTTTTGGTCCTGCAGGGGCTCTCACTGTTGTGCCCCTGTGTTAAGCTGGTATTAGTGGTTAGAATAATAAGTCATCTCTAGAAGATCAACAGCAATATACGTATACCAATTATTAGTAGAAATTTATTGGAACGCAGACAAGACCGGTAAAAAAAATGATGGAGAGTCAACAAGACAAGCTTAACCCGAAGGCGAAGCCAAATACTTTTCGTAAGAGGAATTTTATCTTTGTTTCTATTTCATAGCAAAGAATTAAAGGAAGATTTTTGAGGTAAACCTTTCGGGAATGCGGCCTTTACTGCACTTGCTTAAACGATTCTCAGCTACAAACCACAGAAGACGAGTGCTTCGAGCTCAAAATCTCATAGGATCACCAGCGGGACTACTGACCCTTCTATCTAAGTGGAAAATGAGTAACTACTCTAGGTAATATTGAAATCGGCACACCGTATGAAGTTGACTCCTATGCCACGATTACAAGAGCCCGTTTTGAAGGCTTAATTATTGATAGATGTTGGTGTTTAAAGAAAAAAAAAAGGTACAGAAGTGTTGCGAAAGTACTCAATTTGGAAAGTGTGCTAGCTGACCACCAGCTCTCCACTGGAGTTCCCTATTTACAAGAAATCAAGGTAATAATTTTTATTTCCTTCTTAATTTTTATATTTGATGTTATTAGTATTTAATAAAGAAAAAAAAAGATCAAATTATAATTTTATAAAGTGACTGTAAATTCTGGTTTCATAAAACTATTGTGATGAACTTACAACCAAAGAGACAATTAGGGTGAAAATGGACACTCTTTTTCTTCGTTTGAAATCAAAAGTAGTTGTCTGCAAAAATAAAAACTGAAATGTAACTTGTGTGAAATTGAGTAGATTGTTTTAGGTAGTAAAGATTAATTTATATACTAAAGTAAAAGAAAGAAAACAAAGGATTGAGTTACTGTGTAATTTGAAGTGTGAATAAAGTGGATTCAATGTTTATTTCTGTAGTTTTCTCTGAAAGGAATGTTACAACTTTTATGGTAAAGAATTGAATTGTGGAATTATCTTTTATTATGAAATTATTTAGAGATTACATTTGAGTGCTTAGTATGTGAGCTGCTGTTTGTGAGAAAATGTTTGATCTCACATACCTGTTTTGTTGAAATTTATGTTTTCATTAGTAGGTAAAGAATTCAAGTGATGTGGTTTAAAGTAACTATTTACTTAGAGAAGTTTATTTAAATTAACAAACAGCACCTCACAACATGTTGTTATTTGAAAAATGAATAATTCCGTATATTTTTATTCAGTAATTGACTCACAGTTTAGCTCACAGTTGTTCACTGTGGTTTAAATCTTTAGTTAACATTTTTTTTAATTATTAGATAATTTTTATGCTATTAATGATATAAAAAATAGTAAGAAAGTAAATTGTAGAAATTTTTTTATGAGAAAAGCATTTAAATTGCGTAAATAACTAATTTTGCAAATTGTTCAAATGAACTACTGTGACCACTTAAATTCTTTTTTTTCTTTATTATCATTTGGTTGGAAACTGTCAGATAAAAAATATATTTATATGTTTTATTGTTGAGGGCAATTTTAGTAGGCTATGGTGAGGGGAAGTATTTGTCTAGAAAGAAAAGAAAGTGAGGCTAAAGGTAAAATGGAATTAGGAATTGGGAATTAGATATTTTAGTTTAAGTCAGATTATTTGATAAAATAAGTATTGTTTATATTGTGAGTGAAAAAGTTAAAGTCAACCTTTCTCACCACAGGCTACATTTCTATTTTTTGTTTTTTGTTTTTTTTTTATTTTTGGGGGGGAGGTAAATTGCCCAGGATATATTATTTTTTAGTTTATTATTATGTTTGTGGTACTTATGAGAGCCTCTGTCTATGCTTAATGATTTAGGTAAGGTTTAATGAGGGGTTAATGATAAACAGAGGCTGTCATATACCATGATGTAGACAAATTATTTTCATACATAGTATATTAATGACAGAGCCGCTCCACAGCATTCTAGTGTGCAATTTATTGCACAATCTTTGGCTAATTTTTGGGAACCTGGGATATTTTGCATGATAACACAACGCGTTTTAAAGCAATGTACTAAATTAGATAGTAAAAGGAAAATTTAAAAGGTAAAAGTTAATGTAAATTAAAACAAAGGTGAGAAAACAATTTATCCTCATTCTCACCACGACAACTGGCGCCGCGACCAGTTCTAGAATTTGTGTTGCTGTTCTGTGGTGTACATAATTTGAGTGGATGTCACTTTGACATGGTTTTCTCCAACTCTAATTATGTAGTGTAGGTTACTCTAACGTGTTTAAAACTTATCTATTTGGCACTGGCTGTGGAAATTGTTTAACAAGCAACTGTGTGAGATAGATTTGTTAGTTATAAAAGTTAGAGTGGCATTTCAGCTAGGTTGTGTTTTAGGAAATACACTATATTATTTAAGCCATACATTTGTGGAGCCTTATATGCAGAAATTTACTTAACAATTAAGTAGGTGTAAAAAGGATATATACTTATACAGTTAAATTAAATGGAAGATAATAATAAAATTACTAGTACATATGCACCACTCACTATGTAAAAATAACTAAATTCAACGCATTGTACTAGATACGAGTTAGGCTATTAAAGAGTTAAGTTAAGTTAAAAATAAAACTACAACAGTAAACTAATTTTATATTATCATATTTCAATATTTTTCTTTAATTATTTTCTTGTTACTTTTTTTTCCCCTGAAGAGTTCTATATAAGCCTTTACGTTATTTTGAGGATAGTATAAGTACTTTCTTAAGATAGAAAATATAAATAAATTTACATTTCCGCCGAAAGTGTATACATTCTTTCATTAAATAATTCCGTTTTCGTAATGTCACGCAATTTAACCGTTAATTTTGAATATTTAATTATGTTATTACAAAACTAGTATATAACCCGTCAAAAATGACGGAATGTGAACGATAAATCTTCAAAACGATGTTTAGATCATGATGGTTACCACGTGATCATTTAAATGTATTTTCAATTTTTTGTTTATAAATCAAATGTGTTTCGATACTTTATAATTTTCGTTCTTTGTGAGGTCTAACTGTAATAGAGATACCAGATCGTAAAAACGTGAGAAAAATTGCAACTTTGGCCTTTATCATGGTTTTGTGAGGTCTAACTGGAACGTTTCCGGCTGCAATCTTTAAGAGACAGTGTCCGGAGATGAGAGAAGTCGTGTAGAGCCGCACCAGATTGTAAAAACGTGAGAAAAATGGAGGCTTTGGCCTTTATCACGGTTCTGTGAGGACTAATTGCAACGTTTCCGGCTGCAATCTTTAAGAGACAGTGTCCGGAGATGAGAGAAGCAGAGCTGCCAACCTAATCCGGCAAATTGTTAGTACCGCCTCTTTTTCTACACCACTTAATTTTTAGAGAAATTCTCTTCAAATGTATCTACAATGAATTAAGAAGAAAAATACTCTAAAAATTAAGTGGTGAAGAAAAAGGGGCGGTACTAACAATTTGCCGGATTAGGTTGAAAGCTCTGGAGAAGTCGTGTAGAACCGCACCAGATTTTAAAAACGTGAGAAAAATGGCGGCTTTGGTCTTTCTCATAGTTCTGTGAAGTCTAATTGCAACGACTCCGGATGCAATCGTTAAGAGACAGTGTCCGGAGTTAAGTGAAGTCGTGTTGAGCCGCACCAGATTGTAAAAACGTGAGAAAAATGGCGGTTTGGCCTTCATCACGGTTTTGTGAGGTCTAACTGTAATAGAGACAGTGTCCGGAGATCAGAGAAGTCGTGTAGAGCCGCACCAGATTGTAAAAACGTGAGAAAAATGGAGGCTTTGGTCTTTCTCACGGTTCTGTGAGGCCTAACTGCAACGTTTCCGGCTGCAATCTTTAAGAGACAGTGTCCGGAGATGAGAGAAGTCGTGTAGAGCCGCACCAGATTGTAAAAACGTGAGAAAAATGGCAGCTTTGGGCTTTCTCACTGTTTTGTGAGGTCTAACTGCAATAGAGACAGTGCCCGGAGATGAGAGAAGTCGTGTAACGCCGCACCAGATTTTAAAACAATATACAGTATATAATTATTAACACATCACATTAGCAAGTTAATTGTGTGATACATTATTTGTATCATACAAGGATGGAAAGCATTTGCTGACGATGACGCGAATTCAATGATTTTTCTTCACCCAAAAGTTTTCACTTCAAATGGAAAGCGTTAGCTGACGATGATGGGAGTTCAAATGATTTTTATTAACCCAAAAGTGCTCAACGCGCCTAAAGAAGTTTTCACTTCAAAAATTTTACCCGATCAACAAATATGAATGACAATAAAAAAACTGCTGGTTGACAAAAAATATAGGCCCGACAACACAACAGCAACAACACATCCCAGTGTTCCATTAAGTGCTCTATACGCAAGCGAAGTGTGACGTCACTGACCGTCCATGTATGTAAGAAAATGATTTCCTATGATAATCGCCCATTGGATTTTTTGTAAAAAATTAATAAAAATCGAGGAAAATTATTTCCCGATTTTAACCCCCATATTTGGTTATATATATATGTATTAGTTATCATGTGCATATGTTAGATTGAGTTATTTTGCTGTCAAATTGACAAAATTTTAATTTTAAATTTCAAAACTCTGTTGTCCTTGGCGTTTTTGTATTTGGCGATCAAAAACGTACTACGAAAATATGCTTGCCAGATGTATATTTTCGTAATTTGTGTTGTGCGAAATATTGTTTCATATTATTCCTTACTCTCTTAATATAAATTTTTAAAATAACCATGATTTTTGAAAGGAATTAAATTATATTCGCCAGATAATTTGGCGATATATATATATATATATATATATTTTTTTTTTCTGCCAAGGATGACCGATATCAAATCTATTCCGCTGCAACATATTACTATTTTATATCAGATACTTTATTTAGACATTTGAAAACAAATTTCACTTCAAATTATAATAGAATATTTATCATTTTCCTTTTAATTAGTATATTAGTTGGATATTTATTGTGTAATATCATCCTTTGAAATGAAATATTTATGTTTTCAATGGAATATGGAAGTTTTTTGAAATTTAAAGTTTTGAAATTTAAAATTCAAATTTTATCAATTTTAGAACAAAAACAACTTAATCTAACGCATGCACATGATAACTAATACATATCTAAACCTAAATATAGGGATTAAATTCGGGAAATAATTTCCCTCGATTTTTAATAATTTTTTACGAAAAATCCATTGGGCGTTTAATATAGGAAATATTTTTCTTGTATCCACGAACCTGTCAGTGACGTCATCACTTCGCTTGCCTATTTAAAGTCCTCATAATAAGAAAAAACGATTCACTTCATTTTACCAAAATACTTTTTTTTAAGACTATCGTAGATCCTGTTTTCAAATTTTCTAACTAACTATCCAATAACTACAGACACTCCATGCTAACCCAAATTCACCTCTACTCGATACCTCCAACCAGCTACCTCACCCTCAACATCGCCAAAATATCCAGGATCCAGCTAGGGACTTTCTCATTCTCAACCGAACATTTTACCTTGACTCGACATTATCACATTAGACTACTCTAATTTCAATACTCATTTCAACTGGTGACTTTTACTTGCCCAACCAAACATTCTATCCCAACTATCATTTTACACTAATTTCAAAACTAAAATCATCTGGCGGCATTTACGTACTAAACTTGGCGCCAATCATACCTTACAATGTAAACAAATAATAAAGTTTGATAAAAATATTTAAAGGCTTTAATGCGTTTTTACAAATATTTTAAGATTTTTAAGGCTTTAATATGTTTTAGAAATATTTTAAGCGTTTTTTTAATGAAACAGTCAAAGAGTCGTTCATTCGGAATTAAAAAGTTGTCCATTTGGAATTTGTATTTTCTGAATGGCAACAGTTTTGGTTTGTTTTTATTTGGTCTTGCTTTGTTTATAATCATGAAGTTACATAATTCTATTTATAGGTTCATGTTTATAATAGCCAGTGATCCGTTATACTTAATTTAGAGATTTAAACATTACAATTGAATAGTTTTTCAAGGTTTTTATAGGAAATAAGAATATGTGCGATACAAAACATGTATGAATATGATATGTATGTTTCCTAAGTTGAATTAAATAAACGGGAAAAAAAAATGGCTGCCAAAAGTTTCTGTTTTGAAGCGGTACTAACCGGATTCGTTCATGACAGATGAGGATCATTATATATATTAATAGATGTCATTTTCTCATATGCATGAGCTAATTTAATATTTTAATATTTTTATTTATTTATTTTATTTTTATTTATTTATTTATTTATTTTGTCCGTAAAAGCATATTCAATTTTATGCTGAAAAAAAAAAAAAAATGAAGCTTGATAAAAATAATTAAAGGCTTTAAATATGTTTCTACAAATATTTTAAGAGTTTTAAGGCTTTAATATGTTTCTGAAATATTTTAAGAGTTTTTTTTTTTAAATAAAACGGTCAAAGAGTCATTCATTCGGGATTAAAGAGTCATCCACTTGGAATTTGTATTTTCTGAATGGCAACCGTTTTGGTTTGTTTTTATCAGGAATTGTGTTGTTTATAATAGCCAGTGATCCGTTATATGTAATTTATATACCTTTAAACATTCCAATTGAATAGTTTTTCAAGGTATTAAAGGAAATAAGAATAGGTGTGATAAAATATATATTATATGTATGTTTTCGTAAGTTGAGCAAACAAAAAAAAAAAAATAAATAAATAAATAATAATAATAATAATGGCTTCCAAAAGTTTCAGTTTTGAAGCGGTACTAACCGGATTCGTTCATGACAGATGACAGATGAGGATCATTATATATATTAATGACACTTGTATTACATACGTAATGCATTGTAGCAATCCGAGTAAACCTCATATAACCACTTGTGGAAGCACTCAGTTATTGCAAGTGTACTCTTAAACAGAGATTACCAAATTACAATAAATGCATAATCGACTGAAGATATAATCGACATAATCGACCAAGATATATAACAACTTCTTTAAAACGAATACATGAAATTTTAGCAGATTCTTTACATAAATTATTTTTTACGTGATTTTTTACATATTAACCAGATTTTTTTTTTTTTTTTACATAAAAAAACCACCTCTATTTTCCTATGTGAAGTGGAGTTTTTATTCAGGCATGGATTTTCAGGCATGATCTTTAATTTTTAGTCTCTATAACACGTTTTTACAAAATCATTATTGATTTTTTTTTTTTTTTTTTTTTTTTTTTTTTCAAGCAGGTAGTTTTACTCGATGTTTTTCTTTTAGAGTTTCAAGAAATAAAAAAATGAATGCATAAAATATGGAGAAAATATATTCAAATATTCATAATAAAAAAAATCTATTTAAATTTATTTATTTATTTTTGACATTTTACATTGATTTTAGTAAAATTGACATTTAAGACTTTTATGAATTTCTAAAGATATATGTTTAAAATATGTATAACAATAGAATTAATTTTATTTTATTTTATTTATTTATTTATTTTTATTTTTATTTATTTATTTATTTATTTATTTTTTGAGTAATTGTTTTCAGATAATGTTTGTCTTTTGCTCACATTTTAAGTACTAACTTGATGCATCAAATGTACCAAATAGTTTGATTAAAATAATATATAACCTATTTCAGACTCCTTTTTTTTTTTTTTTTTTTTCAAATTTTAGCTCAGGATTTTTAAGATGAGTATATATAACGACGAATGACCATTGATAAAAATGTTGGTACTATGTTAAACAATAATTTGGTATTACAGTAGCTGCAATATGATAGTTTGGACAAAACCTTAGGTTTTCAGTAGCTGCAACCATGCAATGATGAAACTTTCTACTGGGGTTTGGTGCTTCTTGTTGAAAATATACACTAAATCTTGAAATAATACCCCCCCCCCTCCTTAAGGTTGCAACTACTATAGTAATAAATTTTGTTTAAACCAATTACAAAATGATGGTAAAAGTTTTCAATATTTTATGGCTGTAGGTACTGCGTGCCATGTTTTTGTCCATACTAGTGAAAATATTTAAAAAATGAATAAAATTTACAATACCGGTAAAAACCGGCAGGGGCTTTAAAGTTTCATGCATTTCTTCTACCACAACAACAGCAAGTGCAATTCACTTAGAATAAGTCTACACATCGATTTGCTTGGAGAATATCTGATGCCTTTCTAAACTGCCTACTGTACCGCATAATTAACAAGAGTATTCTCTGCGGCTAATTGCAATCGACATAAGCAGTCACGCTGAGGCACAAACTCCGACAAGTGGATAAAAATCTTCCTATATATGACCCCAGTAGAGATTTCAATGGGCTCGAGACGATCTCCGACGATGTGTAATTTTAATATTTTACGAATAGTTTAATCTCTTCTGATAGCACCTCCACCGGGATCCAACAGATTAGATTTCTTTATAAAATTCTAATCTAAAATCATTTTTCTTGGAATTCAGTTAAAGTCTCGGGAAAATTAGGTTTCTGTTAAAGACTCAACCGGTTCAATCATCTAACGCTTTTCTCACATTTTCAGATGGAGTTTTTCTTTAAGAAAATATTGTTGGTAGCAGAATTCGTCATTTGTTTATAGGATATGAATGACGAACAATTCCCCTTCCAAATGGCGAGCGCTTAACTTCAGTAGAAATTTATGCATGTCTAGGCCTTTATGAGAATTTTGTTATGCAAATTACCATTTGGAAAATATTGTAATTGATATAGCGCATCCATTATACGTTGAGCTTATTTTTATCAAAAAATCTACCACCTCCCTCTCACCTGCTTGTTTAGTGACTCGTCAACTAATTCATTATATTTTTTCCTGTCATCCAATATTCCATCTCTGACTTATTACATCTTAAGAGGTATTTTACATCAGTTATTGCCTTTTATTACAGCACTAGGTCGGAATGCACTTCTAGCGCCGATTTCTACACTGTTAAAAATTTTTGTAAATTTAATATAAATATTTATCCAGAATCTCTGTAAATTTATAATAATTCTTAGTTAAAAGGGAATAATCGAGATTCTCAATCTTTATTCTGTATTGTTGCCTAATTTTATTATTTAATATTTTAATTAAAATTAAAAATGACTGTTTCTACTTTAGAAAAAGCATTCCCAGTCCGAAATATATTATCACTAATAATTAATTAAATTAATATTAGTTATTAACATGTATGTATAAAATAAGTCCTTTAACAACTCCGTTTATTTTTCTGTGTAATTTTACGTAAGACTTAAGATAATAGATTTCACAGAGTTTTCTTTTGAAATGTTTAATAGTGTAGTCTAAACAATTTTTTTTTTCAAAAAGTGTTTTCTGAACAGCGTTCATAAATGCCTGATAATTGCTCGAACCACAGTTACAAAAACGGTCTTATCATCAATAAGCCAAAAAAATAATATGTATTCAGAGTGTTGCAAAGACACCACAACCTACCATGCTGTCCTGAATTTTAGGTTCGTGGTATAGAACATGTTCGGTGTTTCTGGCCCATTCGTTTCCCATTCGTTAATTCTTTACATTTCGCATAATTCTATTGAGTGGCTAGAAACCGATTCCTTCCCTGTATATAGGAGAATTTCCCTCTCATTTTTTATGCACAGAAGACGGTGTTCTACATACTACCGGAACGGCTATTTGCTATTCATTTTTTCTCTTTGCCGTCCAAGATGTTGAAGATTTATCCTGGGTTTAACTATCACTTTAATTAAATGACTACAACCACTCTTATAAAGAGGCAACTCCTTATATTAAAACTACTTATAATCACATTTTTTAAATTTTAGTTATATCTATTTGTATTCCGAAATACAATTAAGAGTAAATTCAGAAAGAAATAGTTATTATTCGTGTAAATGTTAGAAAACAGGAAAGTATGACTTAGTAATATGATTGGACGGACATTTTAAATTCATTTTAATAATTTAATCAGATTTTGGAATTATTATAGACTATGTTGTGGAACAATACTTATCTCCTTTCTCAAAATGAAAAGTTAATTTAAGTAAATAAAATAGTGTCTACTCTCTCTCCATATACACACAGGGTGGTTCAAAACTCATGGGCAAAAACTTAAGGGGTGGTAGAAAACATCTAAACAAGCCATTTTCACCATACAATGCATGGGCGAAGAGCAAGCTTTGACTGCTAGAGGGCGCTGTAATGGAAAGCATAAAGCGCACGTTTTCTCATGCATCGTCATTTCTACCATGGAGCAGACATGGCGACATACATTAATCAGAAAAAAGCGGACATGCATTTTATGTATGGTCTAGCGAATAGGAACGCTCTGGAAGCACCAAGACTGTACAGGCAGCGTTTCCCGAGAAGGCACGTGCCAGACTGAAAAATACCACAAAATTCTTGCGACTTCCAGAGCATTCCCATTCGCCAGACCTTACATAAGTTAAATTTATCTAATAATTTAATTCTGTGTGAAGAGCCCCCCCCCTCATCCCCCCTCCCGTTCAATTATAATACATACAATAATTTAAAATAAAAATCAAGGCTGTTATTAACTTGTCTTCAAACTTGCCACTCTAGATCAAATTCTTAAGTAGCAACCTAACACGAACTTCAAAATAACAAATTGGAATTTCCTGCAGTTATTTGTTATTAAGTTACGCTGATAACAGATATACTTACACATCAACCGCTAAAAATTGGACTTTCGTAATCAGGACACATGAACATGTGATATTACACAAAATAACTGAGTGGAAAAAAGAACTTCAAAAAATACATTGTTTATAGTGTGGATATAAAAAGTTAATTTTGCTTCTTGATCAGTGTTCGCCGACTTAGAAAAATGTAACAAAGCACTTCCATCCCTTATATTCAACAGAAAAGAATGCTTAGCTTAAATTTGCGTAGCCCGTATATAATCAATATACACTATAAACAATATTGTCTACTTAAATTTAGTCTTACTTGAAAAATATCTAACACAAAAGCAATTTTAATTCTAGCAATTTCCAGTATAGCCATTAATATAGCCAAAAACTTTCAGTAACCGTGTAAACGAATGACCAATGACTTCCATACCACAGTCTACACGAAACATGCTTTTATGCATATAATAAATTTTGTCATTGTTTAAGGCAGCCTATAGATGTTACACTGTACTTTCCAGAAATTTCCTTATAGACATAATGCATTTGAATTCTCTTGAATGTTCCTGTACAAAAACCATTTGCTTGATCTCAATGAAAAATGTAGTGCAGCATCTCTCTATGATACACATTTAGAATACTAAGTTTGTACTTTCTGCTATAATTTGTTCTTGAGATATGCTGATGACAGACACACTCACACCAACCTCTAAAAACATGTTTTTCAGATTTAGGGAACAGCAAAAGGTATAACTATAACAACAACTTAATTTCGAAAATATCACCTGCAAACAATACTTTCTCCACCATATATAAGTATATAAATGGATAAGAGAAATTAAAAAACACAATTGCCACATTACAAATGTAATTGTTGCTCATCTTTTCAACTATTGTCTGAAATTAATTTAAAATTTCTCACAAAAGTAAAAAGAAACCTTGACAGATACCCCATTTTAATGAACACTTAACGTGACAAAGCTCTAACAACAATGAGTTAAATTGAGAAACATGAAGTCTGTACGATTCACTCAATTGAAATAATCTTAAATTTCATATGTTCAAAGAATGATGACGTATTTTTACAAATAAATTTATTTATTTAACGAAACGTTACTTTTTATGACTTTTTATAAATAATAATGAACAACAAACTAAGACTAAATATAACATAGTCTTTTTAGAGGAAGTATTTTAAGATAATTCTTTTGGAACAATTATTTTTTGTAAAAATGTATTGTGTATAATTGTTGATAACGATTTACAGAATTCTGATATCATATGTTAATACGGGTTATTTTTTGGGGGAAAGTGCAGTATTACATCTTATTAAAAATATCTATTAACTGACTTTTGTAGAGATGTTAAATAAAATATTCAATTCGATACATGAGGAACTATAGAACTCTAATTTTATTTTAACAGGTAATTATCAATTTTCAAACGCGTTTTTTCCTTTGTTCTTCAGAAATATGTTTGCAAATACTATACAACACAAGTTAAGGTACAACCTGCTTTCTCGTTTTCTTCTTTTGCGTATATGTTTGAAATAAATGAACATATGAATATAAAGTTTAATCAAATTTTTAATTGAATTTTGTGTAACTCTAACACAATTAAAAAAAAATAATTATTACAACTTTATTTATTTATTTATTTATTTATTTATTTGTAAGTAAGTATTAGAAGAAATGAAAAATTTTAACAATTTTTACATATAAAACTAAATGAGAAAGTATATCAAAGGTGCGTTACAGATAGTTTAAAGTATACATGCCTCCAAATGTTAAACGAAAATCGAATTTTTCTTCCTGTATTCTTTTTTTTTTCTTCCTTTATGAAAAAATGTAATTATTAAATTTGTAAACATTGAGCACACATCAAAATAATAAGAACATGAAGAAATAATTTTTAAAAGAATAATTCATCCAATGTTCATGTTTTAATGTTTATTTTATTTTATTTTTTTTTTATTCACATGCGAAGGAAAAAAAAAACACAGAAAAGAGAATACAGAAAAAAAAATCTGGTTTTAATCTAACATTTGGTTGCATGTTTACCTTCTTATATCTATAATGCACCTTTGACACTCTTTCTCATTTAGTTTTCTTTGCCAAAGTGTTTTAAAGTTTTCATTCCTTCCAATGCTTACTTTTGAAAATTTTTGAAGTTATATCAATTTAAAAATTAATTTTTGCGTTAAAGTCATACAAAATTTGATTAATAATTTGTTATTCAATGTACTAACCAAATTTTATATTTATACGTTCATTCATTTCAAACTTATGCGCAAAAAAAAAAAAAAAAAAAAAGAAAGAAAACGAAAAAACTGGTTTTATCTTAACTTTTGGAGGCTCGGTGTATTTATATTCCACTGAGAGAGATTTTACTTATTAGATCAGTAAAATTTTATTTTGGTTTTATTTTTAGTTGTTTGGTAGAGAGAGAGAGAGAGAGAGAGAGAAAGAAAAAAAAAAAAAAAAAAAAAAAAAAAAAAGGACTTTGAGAAATTTTATTGATACATTTTGTATACAAAGTTTGTACATTATTTTTATTTATTTTTTATTTTTATTTTTTTATTTTATTCGATTAAAAATAGTTCTTGGTACATATATCTTTCAACATATATATAAAAAAATGAATTGAAATAAATAACAAATACAATGTTTTCCTTTATATTCTTGTATAATGCAATATAAAAAAAAAGACTATTTTCATCGAATTTGGTTTAACCGTAATCAATCACTACCAAATGCAATATAACGTGTCATAAATTGCATGTATATTTTATTATGACATGTGTAAGTAATATTTTTAGTAAAGTTTATTATAAATTGTAAAATTTGTCATTCAATATTATTTGTGCGAATATACATTTATAATTCTCGTTTGTTGATTATTCTACGCAAAAGTATAACGTAATTAGACGAAAATACGCATTAGTATCTTCAGAAATTGCATAATAGTTAATTATTGCTTATTTAAATGAAAATAAACAACAATAATTGCAAAACTCTTTATTTGTTTTCTGTAATATGTTAGTCTAATTGTTAATAGTTACACTTCAAACAATGGAAGCATCTCAAATCTGAATTTAAATTTTCATCATTTACGCAGCTTATTGTCATAAAAGTAGAAACGCTTTTCTCCTAACAAGAAATGATTTAAATATGGATTCATAAATATGTATAGATTATATAATATCGGTGATCACGAATTATTTATTAATACGTTTCGTTTTTTGATTCTACTAAAAATACATTAAAAAAAAATATGAATTAAGAAAATCTAATGTTTTAAAACGAAAATAGTAAAATAATATGAATATATCATCACTGCTTTAATAGTTTCTATACAATGAATGAATATTTCAATCATAAATGGAATAGTCAAAAAAAATCTGCGTATGAATAAACTGAATACATTTCCATTTATTTTTATTAATTGCCATTTATAATGAAGAAATAAGTTTTCAGTTTCTTGTCTGACAACAAGAACGACATAATTTAGTATGCACAAGCAAAGTAATTAGCTATCTAAATGCATCTTTATGAAATTTCGAAATTATATTCTGTGACTCATAAGTTGAAATGTACAAGAAGGAAAGCCTGACAAAAGAATTAAATGAATTCTGTTATAGAAGCATGATTGCTTTGTGTAAGCAGGTTGTAAATTCGTGTTTATAATATTAATAAGCATAATTTAGAAGAAAACAGGAGGAAACAGACAGAGTGAAACAAATTAGTATTTACTGAATTCCATAATAACAATGTTAATAAACATTGCATTATTATTATTATTATTACTATTATTTAATATAATTTGGAAAAGTACAACACTATCTACCAATAAGTATTTGGACGCATTCGATTTTAGACGTTTTGTCAAATATCTAGAAAGATTATTTAGGAGTCATTTTGAAACTTTGTTAGTCTAAAGAACACGTTATACCTCATGTATTTCAGCAAAGGGTGGGTCCTGAAGAGAAAAAGAAAACCAGCAAAAAATTAAATAAAAATCAAATGATTTGGATCATTCTGCAAAACGTTATGCTTTAAATGCGTTTTGGCTGCAGCATGTGATTATAACGAATTTTTTTTATTATTATTATCTGTATGTATAAATATTTATGGGGGTAATACATATATTAATGAAAAAAAAAAATTTCTTTTTTTTTATTATTATTATAATACGTTGGGTATCAGACCCAGTGCAAAGCTATTTTTAGAAAATTTGGTATTCTACATTAGACACAGCATTCTGCAATCTGAAGGAAAATATGTTAAATACCTTATGAAATATGATCATTTTTACTAAATATTTTTAACTACGCATACGCCAGTTTTGAAAAAAGTTCCTTTCAATAATTTAATCGAGAAAAGTATTGAGCAACTTATATGAAAACCCCAAATAAGTATCGTGTTAATTCAAAAAGTTATAAGAGATGGAATAAACAGAGTTTTCAGTTCTTCTAAAAAAAAAAAAAAAAAAAAAAAAGGAAATAGGAAATAGGGGATTTTATAGTCATTTATAATATTCGAACACTCTGTTACCATTGGGCATTGATTGGATCAAAATACAAATGTGAGTAAAACCCCCTATAGTTTAGTATTTATTATAAGAGAGCTGAAATTCTGCTCATTCTGTCTTTCATAACTTTTTGAATTTACCTGATATATATTTGGGGTTTTCATTTAAGTTGCTCAATACTTTTGCTATTAAATTATGCAAATTGATTTTTATAAAGGTAGCACATGCATAGTTAAAAAGATAACTAGAAATTTTGGAAAGCAACATTTCACATTGTTTTCAAAACATCAATGAACATTTGTTTATTTTTATTAT
Source organism: Salticus scenicus (assembly GCA_963930645.1). NCBI lineage: Eukaryota > Metazoa > Arthropoda > Arachnida > Araneae > Salticidae > Salticus > Salticus scenicus. Next base: position 269,104,729 of record OZ005652.1, on the reverse strand, counting down.
GTAACGTGATTTGAATTAATTTATTTTTTCATCGCCCAGTTATTCTAGCATTGCAGATAAAACTTTCTCATCGGAGACTTTATAGTTAATTCAATTATTCTTTTATTATGTTATCTTTTCTTCATTTTCGTCATATGTGTAAGATATGCTGATATGACATATAGACAGATATCAATAAAAGTTATTAATAAAAACACATTAATTTTTCATGTTATTTTAAATATGTGAATAACATACAATAAAATGTAGAAATTTTCTTGTCACTTGAAAAGTGTAGCATTTTTGTTTGGTATTATTTTTTAAATGTTGAATTGTTACTTTCATAAACTTTTATTATTATTATTATTATTATTATTTTAATTAATTTAAATTGGTATAAATTAATTTTAGGCTAAGAAGGTAAAAACAGGTAAAAATTTAAATTTAAAGAAAATGAGCCAAGTCCAAGTAGATATTCGATATGTTTTCTTCCTTTGGACGGAAATTATTTGGAATACCTAAATTTTAAATAAACTTATTTCTTTATAAACACTTTAAAGGTAAAATTTAAAAGTTTAATTTATAATTTTGTTTTTAATTTTGATTAAGAAAAAAAAAAAAATCAGTGGTTCTTAAATCACTTAAAAATACAAATGAAATATAAAAATGTAATTGTTATTAATTTTCAAAACTATTCATTGTACTTAATTTAAAATGTCTCACATGAGTTTCAAGGAACCCAGCCAAATACCTCATTTTGATTTACTTTTAACGTGGCAGAGTTCTAACAACTATGAGTTAAATTGAAAAACGTCAAGTCTGTACGACTCACTCAATTGAAAGAATCTTAAATTTTATATATTTAAAGAAGGGTGGCATACTTTTACAAGTAAAACTATTGATTATTATATGAATAATAATAAATATCAAACTAAGGCTAAATGCAACAACAGTTTTTTTAGAGGCAATATTTAAAATAAAAAATAATTGATACATAATCTAGCTAACGCTGTATTTTTTAGTTCAATAGAATAATTGATTCAAGAACTATGAAGTGAAAACCACATTTTAACTTTAAAATTATTTAAATGAAATAAAAAATTGATGTCAAAAATAAATATGTGAATATGTGAATATGTTTCATTTTATAAAAAATAAAGAACGTGGAAACACTTTTTTTTTTTTTAATAGTTAAAAACTAAAATAAATCGTTCTAATGAAATAGAAAAACTTTAATCTATAGCCCCTTTGCGAAATTTGAAATTTGGCACCGAATTAGCTCGGACGTTTCTCGGCAAGTTGTTTACATGCGCAATCGTGATAGCCATTATAAATCATCGCCGAATTGGAGATAAAAATCTCAATGTCGACAAGGGGCTAATCTAAAGCTAAACTAAATTAATTTTAAGAAATAAATATCGTAACCGTTTCTAGGGAATGAAATACAGTTACAGCATGTCTTTATATCAAAGGATAGATTAAAATAAGTCCTGCCGCATTAAATTAAATTCTGTTTACAAAGAATGTAAGATATATATATATATATATATATATATATATATATATATTATTCTTGCAAAAGTAAAAATAAACCATGCCATATATACCTCATCTTGGTTCACACTTAAAGTAACAAAGTTGTAACAACAATGAGGTAAACTAAGAAACATCAAATCTGTACTTTTTGTTCATTTGAAATAATTTTAACTTTCATATATTGAAAAAAAAATTATGTACTTTTACGAATAAAACTATTTATGTAATGGAATTTTTCTGGTTTTTTATGAACAATAATGAACTTGAAACTAAGGCTAAAAGTCACATATTTTTTTTAGAGGAAGTATTTTAATATAGTTCATTTCAAAACACGTTTTTTTTTTTTTTTTTTTTTTTTTTTTTTTTTCCTAAAACGATATTGCGTAAAATTGCTGATTACCATTTACAGAATTCTCATATGATATGCTAATAATGGTTTTTTTAATGGAGAAGTAGAGCATAAAAATCCTAGTACAAAAATGTCTTCTAACTGTTTTTTTTTTTCTTTTTTAGAAATTTTTAGAAGTAAAATATTGAATTCATCATATAATGAATTACAGAACACCAATTTTCTTTTAACTGGTAATTATCTTTTTTCAAATGCACCTTTTACATTGCTTTTATTAGATCACTAAATTTTTACTTCCATTACCCGACTACTGTAGGTAATGGAAGTTTTGTATTCGGTTCAAAAATGCGATGTCGAGTTTCCACCTGATTTCCACGTTATAAGATCTCCTGAGTCCAAAAATGTAGTTTTTGGCAATTGGTCCATTTGTGTGTGTGTGTGTGTGTATGTATGTGGGGAATCTTCTGGCTATCATATCTCCGAAACTAATAAAGATAGAACTACGAAACTTAAAAATTGAGACAGGTCTGGTGTCAGATGAATTTGCCAAAGTTTGTGTAAATTGGAAAACCGGAATTGGGATATCGGAAACCAGAAGTGGGACATAGGAAACCGGAATTGTGACTGTAAGTCCTTACCTCAAAAACGGCTCTAACGATTTTCTTCAAATTTGCTATATAAACACATTATTAGACGTTCTTTCGAATGATATAGTGGGTTAGTCCAAGAAAATTGATAAGCGTCCTGTATAAATAGCTCAATTTCAGGCCTCGCAAGTGCGTTCCTCTAGAAACGACTGTACTTTTTTATTTTTATTTTTCGAAGTCGCCATATTAACTCCCTTTTAAATATCCGTTTGTATGTAATTATTGTTTTCCGGTCAATAATTGAGTATGACAAGTTTTGGTGAAAGTTTGTATTTCAAAACCGGCTCTAACGATTTTCTTGAAAATTGTTACATAAATCCATTTTAGATATCCTTTCTCATTTATTAGGTGGATATTACAGAAAGATTAACAGTTATACTGTTTAGGTAGGTGAGATTTAGATTTTGGAAATTGGTGTTTCAAAAAATATTTCTATCATTTTTTTTTTTCCACTCCCTGTGTGAACTCGCCTTTATATGTCTTTATACGTGTATCAAGTTCCTCTTACCGGAAAAGTTTTAGGTGTCTCCTTCGTTAGGTCAATTTCATGTTTTCTGATCACATCCAAAAAATGCATATAATAAGTGTAATAGTTGGTAATAGAAGTTGTGTAGTTGTTTCACACTTTTTTTTTTTTTTTTTTTGTAGAAATTTTATAAAAAATTAACCTTGAGAATTTTTATCGGTACGTATATTGTTATTATTAAATCTACGTTATTAATATCAAAAACTGTTCTTTTAAATGGACTCATTCTTTTATACATCCATTTTAAATTATAAAACAAAAAGTAGTTAATGAATTATGTTAATTTAAATTATTTGATTATCCTTAACTCTTTTCCAGTTCTCAGATAAATTAATACACATTTGAGATTTTCAAAGAGTGTACCGACATCTCCAGTGTGATTGGTTTTACCTGTCTCTACAATAATACACAAAGAGTGGGACGTAATGAGATCTACTCACAAGCATAGTTCTGCCTTTAGTTCCAAAGGGGAAATATCATGCTTGAGAAGGCATTAAGCTTAATACTGTGTACACATTACACAGTTCAATACCTGAAGTATCTTCACAGATGAATATATCCCCAGTAAGAGGAGGAAAATCATAGGATTAATGCAGTCAAAGAAACTTTATAAACGTTACATGAAAGTACATTTAGCATATAACAACTTTCCCAACTAAATATAACACAATATTGAGAGTCAAATAAAACTAATGTAAAATTGTAGCATAAATTATAAGCATTATTTATTATTTACTATTATTTACTGTTTTAACCGCATTTATAACATAAAAAAAAACCGCTCTTATTATTATTATTATTATTATTATTATTATTTTAAAATATATAGTTTCTAAATTAAATATTTAAAAATACTTTGTATAAATTTACATGCAAAAATGACATTTATATACTCTTTAGAAAATGTTAACCCATAATGTTAACCCAAATGTTAACCCATAAATGTTAACCTATATCGTACCAAGCATTGAAAATAAAACTTTTTTCTTCGCAAAATCTTAAATATATGTTTCTTTAAGCCTATATACACACTCAAAATAAAAAAATTACCAACCTTTCATTGGCTCAATCGGTACAGGCTGTCCTAAAAAATAGGACAATGCTGGTTTAGGACAATCGGAAATATAAGGAAAACAGACCATCTATATATACCTATATACATATTAATATATATAATGATCCTCATCTGTCATGAACGAATCCGGTTAGTACCGCTTCAAAACAGAAACTTTTGGCAGCCATTTTTTTTTCCGTTTATTTAATTCAACTTAGGAAACATACATATCATTTTCATACATGTTTTGTATCGCACATATTCTTATTTCCTTTAAAACCTTGAAAAACTATTCAATTGTAATGTTTAAATCTCTAAATTAAGTATGACGGATCACTGGCTATTATAAACATGAACCTATAAATAGAATTATGTAACTTCATGATTATAAACAAAGCAAGACCAAATAAAAACAAACCAAAACTGTTGCCATTCAGAAAATACAAATTCCAAATGGACAACTTTTTAATTCCGAATGAACGACTCTGATTGTTTCAGTAAAAAAAACGCTTAAAATATTTCTAAAAACATATTAAAGCCTTAAAAATCTTAAAATATTTGTAAAAACGCATTAAAGCCTTTAAATATTTTTATCAAACTTTATTATTTGTTTACATTGTAAGGTATGATTGGCGCCGAGTTTAGTACGTAAATGCCGCCAGTTGATTTTAGTTTTGAAATTAGTGTAAAATGATAGTTGGGATAGAATGTTTGGTTGGGCAAGTAAAAGTCACTAGTTGAAATGAGTATTGAAAGTAGAGTAGTCTAAGGTGATAATGTCAAGTCAACGTAAAATGTTCGGTTGAGAATAAGAAAGTCCCCAGCTGGATCCTGGATATTTTGGCGATGTTGTGGGTGAGATAGCTGGTTGGAGGTATCGAGTAGAGGTGAATTTGGGTTTTCATGGAGTGTCTGTAGTTATTGGATAGTTAGTTAGAAAATTTGAAAACAGGATCTACGATAGTCTTAAAAAAGAGCATTTTGGTAAAATGAAGTGAATCGTTTTTTCTTATTATGAGGACTTTCAATACGCAAGCGAAGTGATGACGTCACTGGCAGGTTCGTGGATACAAGAAAAATATTTCCTATATTAAACGCCCAATGGATTTTTCGTAAAAAATTATTAAAAATCGAGGGAAATTATTTCCCGAATTTAATCCCCATATTTAGGTTTAGATATGTATTAGTTATCATGTGCATGCGTTAGATTAAGTTGTTTTTGTTCTAAAATTGATAAAATTTGAATTTTAAATTTCAAAACTTTAAATTTCAAAAAACTTCCATATTCCATTGAAAACATAAACATTTCATTTCAAAGGATGATATTACACAATAAATATCCAACTAATATACTAATTAAAAGGAAAATGATAAATATTCTATTATAATTTGAAGTGAAATTTGTTTTCAAATGTCTAAATAGAGTATCTGATGTAAAATACTAATATGTTGCAGCGGAATAGATTTGATATCGGTCATCCTTGGCAGAAAAAAAAAAAATATATATATATATATCGCCAAATTATCTGGCGAATATAATTTAATTCCTTTCAAAAATCATGGTTATTTTAAAAATTTATATTAAGAGAGTAAGGAATAATATGAAACAATATTTCGCACAACGCAAATTACGAAAATATACATCTGGCATGTATATTTTCGTAGTACGTTTTTGATCGCCAAATACAAAAACACCAAGGACAACAGAGTTTTGAAATTTAAAATTAAAATTTTGTCAATTTGACAGCAAAATAACTCAATCTAACATATGCACATGATAACTAATACATATATATACCCAAATATGGGGATTAAAATCGGGAAATAATTTTCCTCGATTTTTAATAATTTTTTACAAAAAATCCAATGGGCGATTAACATAGGAAATCATTTTCTTACATACATGGACGGTCAGTGACGTCACACTTCGCTTGCGTATAGAGCACTTAATGAAACACTGGGATGTGTTGTTGCTGTTGTGTTGTCGGGCCTATATTTTTTGTCAACCAGCAGTTTTTTTATCGTCATTCATATTTGTTGATCGGGTAAAATTTTTGAAGTGAAAACTTCTTTAGGCGCGTTGAGCACTTTTGGGTTAATAAAAATCATTGAACTCCCATCATCGTCAGCTAACGCTTTCCATTTGAAGTGAAAACTTTTGGGTGAAGAAAAATCATTGAATTCGCGTCATCGTCAGCAAACGCTTTCCATCCTTGTATGATACAAATAATGTATCACACAATTAACTTGCTAATGTGATGTGTTAATAATTATATACTGTATATTGTTTTAAAATCTGGTGCGGCGTTAGACGACTTCTCTCATCTCCGGACACTGTCTCTATTACAGTTAGACCTCACAAAACCGTGAGGAAGGCCAAAGCCGCCATTTTTCTCACGTTTTTACAATCTGGTGCGGCTCAACACGACTTCACTTAACTCCGGACACTGTCTCTTAACGATTGCATCCGGAATCGTTGCAATTAGACTTCACAGAACCATGAGAAAGACCAAAGCCTCCATTTTTCTCACGTTTTTAAAATCTGGTGCGGTTCTACACGACTTCTCCAGAGCTTCCAACCTAATCCGGCAAATTGTTAGTACCGCCCCTTTTTCTTCACCACTTAATTTTTAGAGTATTTTTCTTCTTAATTCATTGTAGATACATTTGAAGAGAATTTCTCTAAAAATTAAGTGGTGTAGAAAAAGAGGCGGTAATAACAATTTGCCGGATTAGGTTGGCAGCTCTGCTTCTCTCATCTCCGGACACTGTCTCTTAAAGATTGCAGCCGGAAACGTTGCAATTAGACCTCACAGAACCGTGATAAAGGCCAAAGCCTCCATTTTTCTCACGTTTTTACAATCTGGTGCGGCTCTACACGACTTCTCTCATCTCCGGACACTGTCTCTTAAAGATTGCAGCCGGAAACGTTCCAGTTAGACTTCAGAAAACCATGATAAAGGCCAAAGTTGCAATTTTTCTCACGTTTTTACGATCTGGTGTGGCTCTACACGACTTCTCTCATCTCCGGACACTGTCTCTATTACAGTTAGAGCTCACAAAGAACGAAAATTATAAAATATCGAAACACATTTGATTTATAAACAAAAAATTGAAAATACATTTAAATGATCACGTGGTAACCATCATGATCTAAACATCGTTTTGAAGATTTATCGTTCACATTCCGTCATTTTTGACGAGTTATATACTAGTATTTATATAATTGCTTTACCAGTACAAAAGTGTAGAATATTACCTCAATAAATTTATATGTCAGTTATTCTTGAACGTAAAACCTTTTTAAGTAATAATGTGTTGAAAATGTAATGAATAAATTTTCAAGAATCGTCATTTTAAAAATAATATATATATATATATATATATATTAAACGTTAATTTAAACTAACAATAAAAACGCATATGTATTTATTGGACTTTTAAATAATATATCGCCTTTAATTTGAATTAAAATATTCAAAATAATTTATAAAAATACCACTTATGCATGGTGTCCTATTTTTAGGACGATAGTGAAATACGCGTGAATCACTAATTTAAATGCAGTTGGAATTTATACAATGAAATATTTTATGCAACTTTTAGTTTGTTTCAAATCGCGTAATTTTCTCATATATTATTTATGATTATTTCTTATATATTAAAGTGTATTAATTTTAGTGATTTTTATTAAAGTATTTTAGGTGTTACTTATAAATTTGATGTTCTTGTGCTAGAGAGAAATTTAGTTATAAGTTTCAAAGCAAACATACTCCTTTTTTCATAAGTTAATAATATTAAATTTAACCACTATTGTAATAATGTAAAATAATTACTATTTCCATTGAATTTGGTCTAATTGTAATCACTATCAAAGTTAATATAATAGGTCATAGATTACACCCATATTTTATTACGTCATGTATAACGAAATTTTTATGCAATAATGTTTAATATTTATTACTAATAATTTATTTTAATAATTTATTCATATTATTTATTAAAGTTTATTACAAATTGAAAATAATATCATTGATTTTTTTGTGCACATATGCATTTAAAATTCCCGTTTACTAATTATTCTACATAAAAGTATAATGTAATTAAACGAAACATATGCATTAATATCTCTAGAAACTGCACAATAGTTAATTTTTGTTTATTTAAATGAAAATAAACAACAGTAATTTCAAAATCTGTTTCCTACAATATATTATTATAATAGTTAATAATTATACTTCAAACAATGGAATCATCCCAAATCTGAATTTAAATATTCATCATTTATGCAGTTTATTGTCATAAAAATCGAGACACTTTTCTCCTAATAAGTAATGATTTAAATATAGATTCATAAATAGATGTAATATAATATTAGTGAATACGAATTAACTATGAATAAGTTTCATGAATTCTACTAAAAATACAGAGAAGAAATGTGAATGCAGAAAAACTAATGATTTAAAACGAAAATCGTAATACGAATATGCCATCACTGCTTTAATAGTTTCTATAGAATTAATGAATAATTGAATAAGAAGTGGAATAGTTAAAAAATCTGCGCATGAATAAAATGAATACATTTGCATTTAATTTATAAATATTAATTGCCACTTAGAATAAAGCAATCTGTTTTCAGTTTCTCGTCTGATAACAACTACGATATAATTTAGAATGCACATGCAAGTAATTAGTTAACTAAATGCATATTTATGAAATTTACAAATTGTATTCAGCTTCTCATAAGTTGAAAGATACAACAAGATGGAAAACCTGACAAAAGAATTTAATGTATTGTATTATAGAAACAGAATTGTTTTGTGTAAGATTGTGGTAAATTCGTGTTTCTAATATTAATAAGCATAATTTATAGGAAAGCAAGAGAAAGTACAATAGTTTCATTGTTACAGAAATGAACTTTTTTTAAAACCACTTTTCAATTTCATTAGGATTTTTATATGTGAATTTATATATTACTAAACATATTACTAAACTTTTTTAATAATTTGTGTTAAAAAAAAAAAAAAAAAAAAAAAAAAAACTTTGAAAAGTGAATTAAGTTATTACTTTAAAAATACGTTCTATAGAAAAACTGTAAACTAGTTGTTTTCCTTTGTTTTATTGATGTTAGTATTAGATAAAACATTTTTAATTTGTCTTTAATAGTAAGAACAAAAAAATACTATAGATCGAATTCTATAATAATAATTTTAATAAATATTGCGAAGCAATATTAAAGTATACATTTTTTATTTTATACCACTTAGAAAAGTACCTTAGAAATATGTAACGATAAATGCCTGAAAAAGCATAAATTCCCAGCTGTTCTGTATTTATAACAGCTATTCCTCCTGCTATAAATCTGTTTCCTAAACGATTCTAGTCTAATTAATAGAATAATCAAAGTATATTTTGTATAATAAGAAAATTAAATAACTTTGTTACTTCCTTATAATGTAAATATTTGTTGAATACATGGCATTTTTAATAATAATAAAACTATTTAGAACTTCTTACAAATGTTACATAATTTCATTAAATTCACAAGTCCTCTATCGCTTTTTTTTTTTTTTTTTAGAACAATTTCAGAAATATTAAAAACAACTATGTCCCCCCCCCCCTTTTTTTATGCTATCATCATAAAATTTTACAAATATAGACAGAAATGTTATAGAAATTATTTATTAAAAGTAATTTGCCATGAGTAAATAGGGCATTTTTTTTTTTTACATATTAAGAAGTAAAACTGCATCCTAGTGCAAACTTAAGAGAATTCACTGTATAAAATACCGTCCGTAGATAACAATTTATCAAAATTCTTTTATATGCTTATGTGTACAAGACAAAAAATTGTTATTTACACCAAAAGCGTTGAAGCTAAATAAATATACCCTAATTGCAAGTCAATAGGATGGTATTTGTGCTATCTATCATAGTACATACAAACAGTCTATCTTTCTTATTATTTATAGAAAGACATCACTGACGTTTCAATACAAAAAAAAAAAAAAAAGTAATGTGTCATCCTTTTTTTTAATAACATTTTAAACTTACAATTTCATTATTAATGCAAATTGCTAATCTTTGTATTTGATATTTACACATTTGCATAAACTTTAGCATAAATATTTTAGCACATTTACCATTTTTTTTTTTTTTTTTTTTACTGTGCACTGAAAGAAAACTTTGCCGGCTCAGAGAGCTTAGAATATTTTTTAATGGTTTAAAAGCTCATTAACGATTTATTTAATCTAAAAAAAGAAAATCTAATATAATTAAACGAGGATTAAATATATTAAAATAATAAAATGCAAACTGGAATAAATCAAAAATAATTTTAACGATTTAAATTAAATTTGAATTTAAGATTATGACTGAGTTGCACTCAGAAATATATAAATAATGTCATGAATTTCTGGCATAAATACCGTCCATAGATCGTAATTTATCTACATTCATTCCTATGTTTATGTATACAAGGTAAACAGTTATTATTTATGCCAAAGGCGTTGAAGATAAATAAGTATAACCAAATTGCAAAGTCAATTGGATATGGTATTTGTCCCACCTATCACAGTCCATAGAGACCTTAATTTCTTTCTTAATAGAAAGGCATCACTGACGTTTCAATAAAAATTAAGTAATGTGACATTATGTTTTTTTATAAAAAGTTTAAACTTACAGTTTTATCATTAATGCGAATTGCTAATTTATTTCATATTTTATTATCTGCAAAATCTTATCCATATATTTTACTTTTAAGTCTGCATTGAAAGAAAATTTTACTGGCTTAGAGAGCTTAGAATATTTTTAAATGGTTCATTAAAAGCTCATTAACGATTTACTTAATATAAAAGAGAAAATCTAATATAATTAAACGAGTATTAAATACATAAAAATAATACATCTAAAACTTCAATAAATGGAAAAATACTTTTAACGAATCATATTAAATTTGAATTAAATGTATTAAGTTAGATTCAAAATAGTATAAATAATGTTATGACTTTCAGACATGGATTCACTCATAACACCAGTATTTCATTAAATTTAATAAATAACTGCAAGAAATAAATTTCAGTATATCGGTGAAAAACATTTTAAATAGATTTATCAACTGTTTAATGTTTTTTTTTCCTTTTTTTCTTTTAAGAAAAAAAATCAATTAAATTATTTTATTGAAATTCTGTCCCTTAAACATTGTGATAAGAATCCTTATCAGTGCTGAATCAGTGAGCTTTAAGTTATCAAAATTAACTTGAAAAATAATTGTTCTCTCTGAGTTTCATTTCATTATTCAGTCATTTTGGTGATCTGTGGTTTATATTGTTTGTGTGAATAATCTATAAAATCTGAGGAATGTCCGTGAACATTCAAAACTACATTTTCCCCAAAAAATATCTGTTACTTAGATATGTTATAATAATAATAATAATAATCATTATTTCAATGCTAACTGCAAACGAGTATAGTCATATAGATGCTAAATGCATCTTGAATAAGATTATTATCATTAATGAAACGCCAAGATGTCTTAAATTTTCTGTCACTACATCCAGTATAACAACATATGAATTGCTATATTAGAATTGTGCAGAAACTTAATTAATGTCTAAAAATGTTATAGAAAATTTGATGTAGAGAATATTTGTGAAAACATTTCCGTAAGATTATCAAACAAAATTGTAATGAACCCTAATTAAAATACTGTTTTTAATACAGTTGTGAGGTTGAGACGTTAGAACGTCACCACAGTTGTTTCAATTAAGCTGGATCTAGCAAAGTAGGAAGTGGGGACGGTTAAAATCACTCCGTCGCCAGTGACTCGGTGACGGTTGAGGTCGGAATAGTTTTGTGTCGGCAGGGTGCTGCATTAAAAGACTTAGATTTTGAATATTAGTTAAATTAGAAGCGATTTTTAAAAGTACGGATTGAAAAGTAGTGAAAGGAGGGTGTAGGAAGAAGTATAAAAATAGAGATGGTTTTAGTAGATCGTGTGGATGTTGGAGGATATTATAGCGAATGTGATGATTCTTATTTTGGTGAATATCGAAAGTAGAGTAGAGGAGATTTAGTTGTGTGAAGTTAAGTAGTGTTGAGTGTTGGTGAGTGTCTACTAGTTTTCGGAAAGGTCAAGCCGGGATAGAAGGGAATCCTCTGTCCCATAGTGAAGCCGTAGTATTGGAGTACGAGTGTGACCGTCTCTACACCTTCGACTATCTGCTGTGGTGAGATATTTAAGATTATCTACTTAAATTGTTGATTCATATATTTTGATTTAGTAATACGCTGACTGAGCTAAGATCTATTTTCCAGGCCGCCCTCCCATTAATCTGCTCAAATAAACTTTAGTTATTGTTATTTAGAGTCTTGTGTTCTCTTAGTAATCTAATTAAGTAAGTTAAGATGGAGTTTGCAGAAACGCAAACTCCACACAGTGATTAAAAAAAAAATCTTACTAACGTTCAGTTTGAAAAAATCGTTTAAAAGATACGAAGCACCGAAACAAAAAAAAATTTATAAGAATATCAGTTTTATTTTTAGAATTTATTTTTTAATTTTTATTAAAAAGTTTAAATTTTTATAGAAAAATAAAAGGGTAATAACCTATTTCAAAATTATTGAATTTTTAAAATTAAAACGTAAACAGCACTTAAACATGGAGCAAATATGGATAAAAAAAACAATAAAATGACCTTATAATTAATCTGTAATTAATTAATTTCATATAATTAAATTATATGTAATTTTGATTCAAAAAAATATTTAATTAGTTTTATTATTTTTTTTTTTTTTCAAATTCCAATTTAACATTTACTTGAACGGACTTCTTTTAAATAATTTCATTTTTAAAGCTAATGCATAAACAATGCAATAGTTTTAGTAATTACTCCTGTGTATTGCATGTATTACTCATTAAAACCAATGAGTTCATGTGAATTAAAGCCCTTTTATTATTTTTCTTATTCAATGGATTTCACACAATAAATAATTTTTCTTATGATTACCAATTTTATGACATTGATTATTCTAACTACCAATGAATAACAATTACTTTTAATTAATAATATTTTTTATTTATTTATAAAAGCATTTTAAATAATATTTCTTTAGTTTAAACTTATGAACTGCCAACAGCTTAACATATTTTCTTTAGTTTATTAAATTTATTAAAATTATTAATTTATTAAATTATTACTGTGAGCATCAAGACTTTTTAGACTTTTAAAAATAATGATTGTAAACTTCGTGCATCTTTTAAATTCAAATTCAAAATACTGGTCTTAAGCCAAGTAAAGTAATTACGTATTCTTCTTGGAAAATTGTAATTATTTGAATATAATATATGATTTTTTACGGAGATGGTTTAAAAATTCTCTCTTTTTACTTTCAAAAATTTATTTTAAATCAGTTGTAAATTTTCATTATTAATATCCTTTTAATGTTTGTTTTTTTCTTATTCAATGTACTTCACACAATAAAATTATTTTTCCTAACTATCTGTTCAATGATGTTGATTAATCTAAATACAAATGAATAACAATTATTTCTTAATTAATATTTTTTTCTTTATTTATAAAAGCATTTCAGATGACATTTCTCTATTTCAATATAAAGTACTGACAACATCTCTTAAATTTTCTCTAATTTACTAAAAATCAATATCTCTCTATACTTATGAGGGTCTGAGTTCATTGCAAACACTTCAAATACTCCTGAAAAGTATTACTCCTATGCTACAAAAAAGAAATTACATGAACGAATCTCAATTACTCATTTCTTAAGTATCTAATTTATTATTTCATTTTGTAAGTGACCACTTAAAATGTTTATTTGTTAACAATATGTTTGTAGAGTATTTTCTGATTGTCCAAGTGAATTATGTTACAATATGCTCCTTTATAAATAAAAAGTTATCTTATTCAACACTTTTTTGAACTGAGCAATTTAATTTAAATTAAAACAGATCTAGTTTTATCATTTATATAGAATCTAAATCCGATACTTAATTATCCACATTAACCCATAAAACGCCAAAGCTCCAGTGGCGGGAACAATTTATTAAGATTTTTTTTTCCTCTAAAAGTAATTATGGTAAATATATTTTTTAATTTTTTGATTGAATATTGAAGTCCTTAGCTTCGTTGGTAATTTTTTTAAAAATTTTGTAATTACAATTATATATATTTTTTAATTATTCAAATAAAACTGCCCTTTTTTTGCTGCATAAGAAAATAAAATCACCAAAACTAACTCATTCGAGTACAGTGGTTTAAAATGTTAAATACGAAAGAAAATAGTTTATATATATATATATAACAATCAGGGATCAAGAAAACCAATTTAAATGGCTTTTGCAGTTTATCTACATCTATTCTACCCGCATTAGGTACCAAGTCTCCCACTTGGTGGGAGACTTGTCATAGCGTCTAACAAAATAAAATTGTTTTATTATTTAAGCTACATTTGATTAGAGATGCACATTGAATCCTAAAACTTACGAAAATTCAAAAATTTTCAGTGGGATTCATATAGAGGCGTTTAATGAGTTAAATAATAATTTAATCGATAAAAGAAATTAAATAGTTCCTATAAATATGTTTAATCACATGTTTAATAAAATTGATTTTTTAAACATATGAAAATATACCCGCAGAAAATCAGAATATAAATTACCAAAACTAAATATGATAACTATTTATGTAACTTTTTATGGTGTCTCTAACTTTTAACTTAAAAATTCAAGTTAAAATTACATTAAAATATACTATTAACATCCACATTGACACTTTTATTTTATTAAACATAGAATCTTTACCTGAATTTTAATTTTAATATTTTGTGATAAGAAACTAAAGTTTTCATAGGTTACTACAAGAAATATTGGTGAATATTTCTATGAATACTATTTAGTTTGAGCAGAACAGGAAATTGATTTTCATGTTTTCATTCTTATATTTCAATACATAATTTGAATAAGATCTATGGATATATTTCAATAGTTTTTTTTTTTTTTTTTTTTTTTTTTTGGAAATTTACATTCAAATTCCTTACTGGTATAAAATCACACAAGCATTTTTAATTAAATTTAATTCAATAAAATTAAAAAATTTTAATTGTATAAATACGTCGCAACAACGTTCAAGTAAATTTTTATGTTTTTTAGTCAAGAAATTTAATATAAATAGTATTAATAAGAGATTTTAAATTATATGTTTATAAAACTATTTAAAAAAAAAACTTTAACTTTTACATAACATTTGAAATTTATTTCTTTAAACACCAAATATAATTTCTTTTTCGATCAGTATACATCCAATAATTCTGCATCTTCCAAAATAAACTATTCTAGAGGAAATAAATAGTAAAGATACTTATATCTTCTTCAGTCTTTTCAAAAATTTAAAGAGTGTTTCCAATCTCATATCCGCAGAATCAATCCAATTTATTTTTCCCTCTGCGGCATAGCTACACATCACTGAGATTTTAGGTTGTCGAGGGGCAAGGCGATGATAAGAATGTACACGTTGATACCAAGAGAGCGATAAATACATAAAAAGAGCATTATTGAAGACAGAATCCTCTCTTTGAGTGAGAGCAGTAGTTTCACTGTTAGGATTTTAGAATTTATCTAGAAAAGAAAAATAGTTAATATTAACAGCTATCTTTCGAAAAATAATTTTTTTTTCTTTGAAAACATATCTTAAGATTTTGCCTGTTAAGCTGCCTTTGAAACTTATCCATAACATCAGTACTGAAAACGTTTATTAACCGGATAATTGTCTCCGATAAGTGATTTATAGTGCATAAATAGTGTTTGCGTGTAATTTTGGTAATTGATTACATGCTTTTATATCGTAGTGTATAATTAAAAATAATATAATTTCATAACTTATTAAAAATTTAAAAAATTCGCTCTAATGATTTACAGAATATAATACACACACACACACACACACACACACACACACATATATATATATATATATATATATATATATATATATATTACCCCACACGTATGTCTCAAGTCATACGGGGCATTTTTTGACAGTTTAAATCATTTATTTTATGATTTTGCAATAAGTTTTACTTATGAATTTTTTCACATTTATTAATTTTCTCGTAAGTTTTTCTTTAGTTATTTTTGTTACATATTTTCAACTTTTATATGACAGAAAACATATATTATAGTTATATATATATATATTCATTTTTCATGCAATATTTTTCCAAAGCATAATTCTATTCTTCCAAAGCGTATTTAAATGTGTGTGTGTGTGTTTATTATACTACATTATAGAAAAGAATTTTATGTGAACTTTATTGCTATATATAAATCATATATATATATTTTACTTCACCTTTATAAATACTGATAAATATTAGAATTTAAAGGATTGATACTTTTCTTGAAAATTTTCTTGAGGAAAACCTATGTGTACTGCTGTTTTATATTCTCTCAAGTAGCTTCCAAATAGTTAACTTTATTAAATTATTAAAAACTTTATTAAATTATTAACTTTATTAAATTATTAAAAAATAGTACTGTATATTTTTATGATACTGACTATATCAAAATCTTTAATAGAAGTTTCATTTTGAAATTTTAATTCAAAGTTTCACAAATATTGTGAAATTCATAATTATTAGTAAAAAATACAAGCAAAATATTTAAATCAAAACATTTCTCTAGCATAATTCATAGATTTAAATCAACATATGACTCCTGTATAATCAATACAAGTTCACATTTTCACTGATGATTTAGTAACTCTGATAAGTAATACAAATGTTCTTTTACGGAGAAATCAGATTAGGTTGATTAATAGTAGCTGGATTATAACTTTTAAGATAACCTTAATGCTCTATATGTTTCTAAAGAATTTCTTTTATTTTTTATCATTCATGTGAATTAATTCATTGAAATAATATTTAAAATAATAAATTACCTTTGTATTTCTAAAGTACAATTTTTTATCTGAAGAAATTTTACGCTTATTTTTTTTTTCTGTATTTCTTCTTTAGTTTCCAATGCTTTCAATTTTTTCAAAAAACTTTAAACCAGTATTTTAAAATAATAAATTTCCAGATATTAAATAGGAAAAAATAATATCCGATACTGCTATTAAAAAATAGCCTTAAGAAATTTTATTTACTAAATTTAAATGCTGAGAACTATGTATTTGTATATTCAGTTGTGTTTATTTGTATGTTGAAATTACATCATAATTTATTGTAGAATGATTTAGAAATTTTGAAAAACCCAGAATTTAAAGCAATCTGTCCACAATCATTTGAATGTTTGAGTTACAGAAAGACATCTATATATATATATAAACGCGCAACATCGCTCTTTGATTCATCTATCAACACCGTGTTCAAATCGCTAAGCCAAAATTACGATATTTGAACATTAGATTCTTTTCAACATGTAGGTGATCACTAAGAACGGATTTAACGAAAAGTAAATGTTAAGCGTTGAAAAAGGGTGTTGACCTTCTTGTAAGTCTATCTCTGCAATAGTTTCCAAGATAGGCTTCACTTTTAGTAAAATATCTCGTTTTAGGCATTAATGATGGTAAAAGATGAGAATCATTTGAAAAGGACTGTCGAAGTTTCTATACTTTATGATTATAGTATATCGTAGTGGTTATTTGTAAAAGTTTCAAACATAGCAGAGTCACTCTTCTTAAGTCCTAATAAAGGTGAGATGTGCAGAACTTCTAAAATTCAATTCATAAAGTAATGAAAGGGGTATTTCTGTGTGTGTTTTTTTTCTTTCTAAAAATCTTTATTTTTCAGTGAATGTGAATGAAACTTTATCAAAGCTTAGAATAATCTCTTACCATATATTTAATTGGCTTGTTTTTTTTTTTTTTTTTTTTTTTTTTTAATGTATTTCTTGTGTTTTTTCACTTATAATTTTAATTTATCAGGCTTAGAATGTAGTTTGTATCGGATTTGTAGTAAATTTTAACAATACCTTTAGGATTATTTTAAATAAGATTGTTGTCAAAATCGAAAATAATATATTTCTTTTCCTTATAGGAGGCTGAGCTTTTCAAACTAGCAAAAATAATAATTTATAATAAGATAAATGGAACAAATGAAAAATAATTTAACAGAAATTAATTACTAACTTAAAAAATGCTTTAATTTACATATGCACATTGACGAAAAAAAAAATAAAAATCTACTTTTAATTACCATTATAGCAAAAGTATTGTAATAAATAAATAAATAAATAAATAAAAGGAGAAGAAGCAAATAAAATACAATTTTCACCGTAGTTTGTGACATTTTATTTAGTATGTATGCTAACTTAAATAAACATCAAATAATAAATATCTAATACTCAAAAAATTATGAATTCTGTGCAATTTGTTATCTCAACCAGAAAAATGACCATTCATTCTCAAATAATATTATATAGTAAAAGTAAAAATCATTTATCAATCTAAACTGGAGCATGACAGCAACTACCTGACAAAATGTCAGTTTCTGATCGATAGCAATAAAGCAACAAAGATTTCATTTTGCCTCTTTATATGAATTTGACAAGTCAACAACCCAAGTAGCACAGGAACGTTCTGTGAACGTCTAATAACGGTTTCAATAGTTCAAACACCGTGTTTCGTGTCAAAAGAACGTTCTAAAACACGTTCAGAAATGGTATTATTTAGAACGTTCTGAAAATGTTTGATTTGTACCATCTATAAAACGTACAATTCTAGTTCTATATAGAACGTTCAAGTGTAACACCGTCATAACACGTTCTGTAACAGTGTAATTATAACGAATATGACAAAATGACTTTTTAGTACTATTGGTTGAGAAACTAGGTTAATCATGAAAATTTTTGACTTCAGTTTTTGATTTTTTTACACGTTTTCTGGCGTGAGGAATCCGGAAGTCAAAAGGTTGGTATGGTATCGGCACCTATTAGCGTGATAGCCCGTTAGTCCATGTACACGATATCTCAAGAACAAATGATTGCAGAGAGATCGGACCAGTTTTAAAATATCACTTATGATATTGATAAGAATCCTATTGAGAGATTTGTAACATTCTAATTTAAAAACTTCGTAAGTTATTCGAAATTTATAATTTTTAGCTTGATAGAGAATAGAGCATTTTTTACATTTTCAGTTTAACGTTTTGTTAGCACGTCAGTAAAGAATGCTTTTCAAGAATCAGTAGCGGTGAGGTGAAAAAAAATTACAAAATTTTAAACTCATGGAAAAATTTTGTGAATTTTGTATTTCATGAATCAATGTATGGAATTCAACCAAACTTGTTACATAATTAGATCTTGCCCTAAATTGGAGGTTATTTAAATTTCATTTAGGATATATCGTCCGATAGATTGCGGTGCTATGTAATGAAACCCTCCATTTATGGGACGGCTATATCTCAGCTTCTATAGTGTACAAATGCATTAAACTTAATATATTGGTATATATCATGATAACCTCTGCTAATACAATTTGGATGTATACATTGTCCAACAGGTGGCGTTGTAATCTGCAATTTAATCATTTTAACGGAAAGGCAATATTTTAACTCTTGTGATTTAACACTTAAATTTTGTGATACACTGAAGTTATAAGTGAAATCGATTTTATGTAAAGCTTTACTGGTCCATTTTGGATGCACATCGGCCAACAGGTGCTATGTTGCAATGTAATCTCATAACGAAAACGAAAAATCTCAACTTCTGTGATTTATAAATGTTGTAAATTTGGTACGTGAAATTAATATTACGTAAAACTCTACAGATTGCCTTTGGGTGCATATTGGACGACAGGTGGCACTGCCACGTTCCAATATTTTCCATTCACAGAAAGGCTATCTATCAGCTTCTGTAATATATATACTCACCAAACCTTCTGTGTGACATACATTTGATATACATTATTGATTCAATTTGGCTGTATAACGAGTAATAGTCAAACAGTTTTTTTTTTATTATTATTATTCATAGGACATTGTTTTTTCCCCTAGGAATAAGTATACGGGGATGGGGGAGGGGTGGATAAAAATTTTCACAATGATTATCTTTCAAAAGAATTCGATATCACCTTTAAAACGAATAATTGAACCATCGTTTTCTGATGATTTAAAACAAATTTACCGTTTTTTTTTTTTTTTTCATTTGTCATAATAATAATAAACCCTTAGAAAAATAATTTTTCTAAGATCTTCTACATAGCATAAAAATGATTGTCTTCTGTCATGAAAATCTGCTAATCAAGGATGTTATTGAATAAATAATCTACTGCTTGATCAGCAAACTGCACAAGGTTCGGTCTGCATAGCATCAACATAATTGAAGAATGTGACAAAAATTTTCGCGCTTTAACTTAACGATAAGCAAGCATCTGCTATTACAGGAAGTCAAACGGTTTGGCAGTTTTATCGCTAATTTGGCTATTTTTTTCCTCTCTTTAATTATTGCTTATATTTTTCTTTCTTTTCTTTCTCTCATCCACAGATATGGATAAGAAAAATCCAAAATTTGACCCGAAAGTATTGTTTTTGGGTCAAATTTTGAAACTGATTTTTTGCAATATTTTTGCACATTTTGAGGTCCCCTGAATCCAAAAATCAGGTTTTTGTATTTGATCTGTGTGTGTGTGTGTGTGTGTGTCTTTGTGTATGCCTGTACGTGTATGCCAGTTATCAGCACATTTCAAAAACAAATAATTCCAGAATATGAAAACTTAGTATTCTACATTTGAATCATGTAAGGGGATGCTGCACTTAGCTTTTCCTTGAGATCAAGCAAATGCTTCGTGTACAGGGACGTCCAAGATAATTCAAATACATTAGGTATGTGAGCGAAATTTTTTTGCTATTTACAGTTTAATATCTGTAGCCTGTACTAAACAAAAATAAGTTAACATATATTTTTTTATATGCATAAAAGTATGTTTAGTGTAAAATATGGCATGAAAATCATTCCCCATTAATCTACAGGGCTACCTAGGAATGATAATTAATACTTCAAACCTACAGAGTAAACAAATAAATTTTTTAAGTGGAAATTTTAACGCTTTTTTTTCCCTATAATTACACGTTTTGAGGTTCCCTGAATACTAAAATCAAATTTTTAATGGTTAATCTTTGTGTATGCCTGTTATCAGCTAATTTTAAAACAAATATTTGCAGATAATTCAAATTTTGTATTTTGAAGTTTATTTTGAGGTTGCTAAAAATGTTTGTTCAAGATTAATAAGCTTGAAAGAGTGGTGAGAAAGAAAGTTGACTGAAAAATTTGGAATGAACTTTTAAATTTAATAATAGCCAAGAATTTTTTATAGTAGGCATTATGCAATATATTTAAACGGGGTCCCCCCCCCTCCTCATTGAGAGAGTTATTCGTCAAATAATATCTGTTCCTAAAACTAGTTTGAAATTTTTAAAACGTAGATTTATATATAGTATTTGTTATCTTACACTTTAATCTGCAATCTGCATTTATAGTATTCAAATGCTAGGTAAGAGTAAGAGACAGCCATGTGAGTGTCCCACGAAATTATTATTAATATTTAAATAAAAACAGTCTTTTTTAAATACTGATAATGCATAATTAAGTAGTAATTTTTATTTTATTTTTATCTATTTATTTATTTGGGTTGAGAAGTGATGTGTCTGTCAAATGAAAGAAGAGATTTAATTGATGGTCTACATTCATGATGACGGTCGTTATTAAAAAAAAATAGCGATACCTTCAAATTTCACACATTATAAAATCCAAAATTTTGCTTCAAATTATCTTGGAATGGCGAATTTTGGTTGGTGGGTATTGATTGAGTGTATGTAATAGGCACTTCGGTGGTATTTCGCGAAACTTCTAACTTACCCGCCGAAGAGGGAGAGTAAAAAGTGGGTAAGACGCTGCCGAAAGCAATGGAAACCCAGACTAATCATGTTGCGAGCGGAAGAACCATTACCAAACGCAGCTGGAACATCAACTTAAGTTTCGATTGATTCCAGCGATTTTTTTTTTTCTTTTGAGATTTTGTTAATAATGACATGGAATTTTGAGAATTTATTTAAATATACTATGCAGCAAAGCGGGCAAAGCCTGCTAATGTTTATTTAAAGCATACTTAGATATGCTACACGAAACGTAATAAAATTATGAAATACTGTTCGTATGCACATAAAACATGTTTCCTATAAAATATTTTATTGTTAGCTTATGATTCATAAGGCCATATAGAAATATTTAGATATATTAGAGGATAATAAGCGAAAATTGATCGAAGTGTGTTTTAAATTTTGTTAAACGTTTTCAACTTTCCAACGAGTTAAAAATATGCTTAAAATTTAAGTTTGTCAACACCATTGTCTGTCTATTCGTTCTCTAATTTCAAAAATATATTTTATAATTCCTCAGTTACATCGTAACCGTGCTCATTTTTTATTGAAAGTATGTGTATACCGTAAGCGGTTTGATATGGGGACTTACTAAAATTTTAAACGTACAAAAGTGTATGTTTAGGTGTAGGGTGCAGGTGTTTTATAAACTAAGTGGTCCGAATGATTTTTCTTTTTTGTTTATTACTAAATATAGTAAAAATGTAGCAATTTCTGTAATATTTCAATAAAAATATAAATATCTTGCGCATTAGTAAAAAAAAAAAAAAAAAAAAAAAAAAAAAAAAACAACTAGTTATACTGTGACGGCTTTAAAAGTTTTTTTTTTATTCCATTCTATATAATAGCGTCACCAACGATTTATTCGCACAAAATTTCAAGAAACTTAGCTTCTCACAATTAACTTTCTATACATATAATTTCGTACAATTTTCACCAATAGGTGCTGCTGTATAGGCAACTGGAAATCCCAGACACTAACAGCAACGCCACATTGTGGATAGATTACATCCGAATTGAATCAGCATACATTTTAATAATATAAATATCATATACCAATTTTGGTGGATTTAAATAACAATAAATAACATACGAAATATATATACCTTAGAAGAACTACCTACTCTGAGAAGCAAGGTTTTACCTTATCAGAAACGAAATTAAATTGTCGTCTGTTAGCTTTTTGTACCCAAATAAAATCAGTACAGATTTACATGATTTCCATCACATGTACAAGCTTAGTGTATTTATAACTATAGATGATTAGATGGAGCCAGTCCAGTAGAATTGCAATATAGAAGCAACATGTTATGAAAGCCACATATTAAAATCTAATTAGCAGTAATTTAAGTCTAGCCAAATATTAAGTTTGGTTAAATGCTGTCCACTGGCTCGTGAGAAACAGAGTCCAAAATTTTCTTTCTGACACACATACAAAGACATTTTCTAACAATAGTCGAATCATATTCCAAAAATCACAAACTGTGTGAATTTATCGAAAATCGAAAGTCGGAAATTTTCACGAATCCAATACTTTCTTCTTGACAGATGTAAGTAAAATAATAATAATAATAATAAACGGTAATCATACGCTTGATCCAATCTTGAGGTTGAAATAATTAAAAACAGCTAAAAAAAATGTTTTATTTATTTATTAATTTATTTATTTTCTCCTATATTAACCCTTTGCCGGCCCTAGTGCTCTAAACCGCTATACATAGTATTGCCAAATTGAGGGACTCTTTTATTTAACGAACACCAATAATTTTGAGGAGTGATATTTGATATACATAATGGACGAATAAACTTCGAAGTGATTAGACAACCGATGCAGTAGAAATTTATTGGTGGATATTGAACAAAAAAAATACTGAAATTTGGCAGCATTCAAAAAAGGAGAGGGAAATTCAATAGGACCGGCAAAGGATTAAATTAAAGGTTTAAAGGATAAAATTTCGATCCGTGCAGTCATCTAGAATAACGTTTAGTATAAAAATACACAGATTATTTTTAACTAATGGTTGTGAAATGATTATATATATATATATATATATATATATACACAATACTGATAATTATTCAAAAAAACTTTTTGTACATTCGGCAGAAAAATTACTGAAGCACACATCCACGTTTCATATATACTAGCAAACCCGTGCGGCATTTTCGCACTTTATTTCTTTTCTTATTTACCTTTAAAATTTGAAACTTATAAATATTATATCAATTTCACCCCTTAATTAAAATTTTAATTTACCAGAAGCCAAATTATTATTAGATACAAATAAATATTGTGCAATAGTGAAACCAGAATTATTCAAAGAAAAGCTTCAAAATAAAATTCATGGTTTATGACTCAGTTTTCATACTTCCGCAGGCAGTACGGTTTTAGTAAAGGACCCCTGTGACGCCTTTTAAATTTTAATGTATGCAATGGCATTTTATTTATTTTAGCGTAATTTTTTGTAAAAAAGAAAAAAAAAAATCCTAGACTTAAATTGATAATATTTTTTATGATTGCGTTTTGTAGCCAATTTATGATAATATATCATGTTCTGTTTATATCTTTGAAATATTGCTAGGTTTATACTGACTCTTGCAAAGATTTTGCAGAAATAACTTTCAAAAATACATTTCTCATAAAATAATGTCCTCAAACAAATATCGTCATGTTTTCTTTATTAGATCATTGAACTGAATCCGCGTGTTTAAATATTGTTCATTTTTAAATACTATTTTTTATCCTCACGTATTTTATTAATTTTACCACTGTCGTATCATTTCAAAAAATATTAATTGAAATTGGTCCACGTTAGAGAAATATTATATAGATATTAGTTTGATCACTAATTTTTATCATCAATCTACTTTTTTATAAACAGCTTAAGACTAAGATTATGACTCGATAAATATTTACTCAACAAAACAGTTTAGGTGCAAATATTTTGATTTACTAGAGCTTCAATAATATTTCTGCCGACAGTATATGGAGTAGCATCATTCACAACCGCTCTTTCGTGCCGGCAAAATGATTTTAATATTTTTTGAAATAGCTCACAATTTTTAAAATGAATAGTTGAATCAAGCTTCTGTAATAATTTGAAATAATTGAATTTATATATATATATATATATATATAAACAAATAAATAAATAATATTTTTTTCCATTATGGGTTTTTTTCCTTTCTCTCATTTTTTTCATAAATGTAAAATGCAGAAATAACTACTTTTAATTGAACAACGTGGATTTGTTTAAGAAAATATAAAATACAGTTTTGTAATGGCCACGACGTACTAGCTTGATTTTGTAATTATCATCCTGTTTAGTTAGATAAGCTTTCCTTGAAGTGGCATTTTATGTAATTCAATAAAACAAGCATGCAAAATTTTTAATACACCACGAATTTTTATATCTTGCCTCATCATAAAAATAAACTATTTAACAAAATATTGTTAAATACAAACTCTATAACATAATATTTAAATAACATTTTTTTAATACAATTGTTGAGTTCTGCATTTTTCATTAAAGTAACTACATAAAACAAAAATAGTTTTTTTAACCCCTAATAATTAAATAATGACTATGCCACAAAATGAAAAGGACTACTTGTGTTGTTTTATCTCAAAATAGAAAGCTGCCAAATTTGACTAGACCGCCAAATTACCAACAAGGGTTGCCAGTTCCATAATTTTCAGCCGCGAAAACCAAATGATTTCATATCAATTTAATTTTCTCATGTTGATGACTTTCTGATTATCAAAGAGAGACGTAAGAGTGAATTTACTTTATATATCTTACATACATATATTTTGATACATTATTAATACTTTATTCATACTTATAATAAAAGTTTGTATATAATTATTAATCAGATGCTAAAAAGTTTGACTTGTTATTTTTAAGTTTTTTTTTTTTTTTTTTATCTCGAGAAATTGAAAAATGCTGTTAATGTAAATCTAACTACTAATTTGTTTTCTAACAGCATTTGAATATTAGTATTACCAATGAATAAATTTTACAAGCAAAACTTGTCACATAATAGTATTATGACATCAAATATTTTTTCTGTTATAAATAAGCGGGATTTTTGTGTAAAAAATAAACATAATTTAAATTTCTCATCAAGAGAAAAAAACATATATTAATTTCTTATAAATCTAATTTTAAGGTATGTGTGCTTGTGTCATTTTGTCAGTCTTAATAAGGGTATGGTGGACGTTGAAAATCTTTCTTTGAAATTATTGTCTTAGAATTGTTTGTATTGCATATAATGGGTCGTTCAATGTAAAGTGAATTGTTTCCTTCTAAATAGATTTTGAAATAACGAACTTTTTGCAAATTTATATGTAGGAAAACAATTTAAGATTTTGTAAGCATTACCTATTTTTAGCGTTTAAAACAAATCAGAGTAGTAAGAATTTATAAATTATAAGAAAAATAACTTAGAAGTTTCATTTTTATAATTATTTAGAAGTTTTAGTTTTCTGAAAAAACAATGTAAGGCCATTTATGGGATTTTAATGCAATAATTAGAGGTTTTTCACTTTTATAATGAAAGATGTAACTAAATGTGGTAAAATTAAGCAAAAATATTCATATTTAAAAAATGTGGAGTTTACACCGGTTTCACAGCGTATGTTTCACAGTGTCTGTATATGCACTGAAATGTATGAATATTAAATATATTAAAATTTCCTGAATACTACCAAAGTTTAAAAAATTAAAATTACAAATTTTAATCTTTTTTTAAATTGTTTAAAATGCTTTAGTCTTAAGTTTTTACTTCGATCTTATATTATTATAGTTTATAAATATACTCTAAATGCATCTGTACATTTATTTTGTGGATTTATTTATAAATATATATATAATTTTTGAATTAGAAAAAAAATAATTGCATGAAAATTCCACAGTTAAACATATTACAAAAATAAAAATTAACTCATCAATCGATCCACAAAGTAAAGCACAAATGTATTCAGATTATACTAATAAACAATATTAGTGCAAAATCAAGGAGAATTTTCAAAAATTAAATAACGTAGATAATTTTTTTTTTTTTTTATATTATGAATTTTATTCTTTTAATTTTTATAACCGTTTATGACCATGTAAGTGTGATTCTACTGGTCAGACAGAAAATTATATTTCAGTTTCAATATCCATGTAATAAATGCTAAAAAAGAGATTATGTATTAGTTTTCTTAAATTCAATAACATCGATTTTCTCAAGACATGTGAGTAAAAGCCTGCTTATAAAAATGCTAATTTAATTTAATGTTGTAAATGTTTAGAGTCAGTTACGGTTAATATTAAGAGAACATGTTTAAAAACAGAAATTTATTAAGAAATAAAAACAGAAATTTTACAAGAAATTTTTATAACAACAGTTTCTAAAATTTCCGTTTTATGGCAGAATTTCTTGAGATTATTAATTTCTTATCCAACATTCATTTTAAATTCGTATATTTTTTAAAGTAAAAAAGTTTATTTTACATTTAGATATTTAAAATATTGTATTAAGTTTCATGTTTTTATATTTTTGACAAAATATACATATATATATATAGAGAGAGAGTTTGAAATTAAGATAATTTGTGAGTTGCGTTTTACTATATAGCAGTTCGTAAGATATCTTTCTTGTAAAATACTAATAGATAGCAGCACTACTCCGAAATTCACTTAAAATTTACGAATGCGTAGTTGCTTTAATAATATTTCGGTGCTTTCTTTTTTCACTTGAAGAAGAGTCGGACTGATAATTTGACCTGAAACAGCTATTGCGTTTCTTTTATTTTCAATTTATAACCTATTTGTCACCTTCATATCAAATGGTAATGAAGTAAAAGAAAAAAAAAGTGCATTAAAATTTAAATAAAATCTTATTTATAACCGTTATGTTTATGCATAATGTATAAATTTCATAGTATAACAGCTTTTTACTTTTGTTTATTTTAAATAATTTCTTTAAAAGAGAAATCTTTATTATTTATTTATTTATTTATTTGTAGTATTTATTGGAAACAATGGTAGTATATAGCTGAAAAGATTAAACTTATTAAAATTAAAATTTAATTAAAATTAATTTGTTTTTTTTTTATTCATTCATTTCTTTTTAAAGGAAAATGTACTTTTTCGTTTTATTATATTCATCGAAATCAAATGGTAATATAATGGAAAGAGCAGGGGCTATAAAATACATGCTTCAAAATCTAAAGAGGTACAGTTGACTTTAACATTGTAGTTCTTAAATAATAACAGATCCACCTGTTGTTGATAAATACTCATTTTATCATGAGATATTTAGATGAATTTTTTTTTTTTTTTTTTTTTTTTTTTAAGCTTACTTACTGATTTTTTACCAAGCAACATACATTATATATAATATATATATATATATATATATATCAGTCGAACCTCGTTTACGGGAATCTCATGGGGAATAAAAAAAAATTGTTCATGTTATCAGTAGTTTATATTGTCAGTAACTGAGAAACTGACCTTTGTTTTAGCGGGGATTGTGGAAACTATTCACGATAAGCGGTTTACGTTAATTAGATTCGACTATATATATATATATATATATTGTATCAAAAAAAAAAAAAGTAAAAAATTTACAAATTTAAACTCTCAAAGTACAGAGTATTGTTATAAAGTTTGGAATAAAATCACAACACAAAATATGGAATAGAGTTTCATATTTTTTTTCCCTTTATTTTTCTCATATTCCATTTTCAGATTTAATGCATCTTTTTCAGACGTGAATTTTACTGTAATAATTTGCTTAAGTCAACTCTGATAGACAAGTTTAATGCATCTGAATGTTTGCATACATGTATTTCAATTTAATCTTTAAAGCGTTTTTATTATACCTCTTTAATTAATTGATTACGAAAATATGTCTGCTATATTCAATATTTAACATTCTTCAATATATAGCTAATAAAGAAATTTCTAAAAATATTTCTTCTTGTAACCAAATATATTTATGTTAAATGTGTAAAAGTTATTCTCACTTAACCCTTTGAGGGACAAGATAATTTTGATCATTTAAAATTATCTGCCACCAGTACGTACAAACAAATATAAGTGATTAAAAAGAAAAATGGAGTTTTTCTTCTATATTATTAAAGTAAAACTTTGTAAAAAAAATTCTTGGACAAGTTTTTACAGTTGGGAATTAAAATTATGTTTGATATAATGTATTCCAAAGCCTTTGAAAGGGTTAAACGAATTTAAATAAATAAAAATGTATAAGTCTGCGTAGCTTTATATTTTTCTTTCATCTGAATTATATAGAGATCTACAAAAATATAATTAAGTGAACCTGAACATTAATGTTACAAACAATACTCTGGTTAATATAATCCTTTTTTTTTTTGGTATCTGGTTGCGTAAAAACATTATGTAACATTGGGCATTATGTAAAATCACAATGCACAATATTGTTTTAATTTAATCTTTTAAAGTTTTATTTTCGTATGCATTTCGCATTATTAAGATATATATTTTTGAAAAATTTAAACTGTTGTTCCGAATTTATCATTTTTGGTGTATAACGTACAAAACTCATAAATATTAAATATGTACATAGTAGACATACGTTGTACAGTATCTAAGAACTACAATGCCGTATATTTATTAAGAGTATATTGTACTGTATGTAATTAATGAATCTGTCAATTTTATGATTAATAATCAAATAGTAATTCAGATAAAGCTAGTCTGAATACACACAAGTGTAAGCACATATGTAATCCACAGAATAATTATTGTGCATCTTTATATACGTATACAGATGATGGGGGACCAAATAAGAAAAAAAGCGATACTTTCGAATTTAAACATTTTGTCGGAAATTTTGAGAAACATTTGATGGATACTTTGTGGGTGTAAATAACATATTATATCACATATGTTTAAAAAAAATACCCCAAAGATAAGAAAAGAACCACTAATAAAATTATATTTTTACATATTTGGCACCATCTTGTAATTAATAATGCTTGAAATTTATTGTAGTTTTAGCATGTTTTTATGGCGCTCTTTTTAATTATCATTTATAATTCACCATCACAGAAAATTTCTTTAACGAAATTAAAGACTTTCAAGTGTTTTTTATTTATAATAAGCACGGTTTTTAATTTATTATAAGTCATTTTTAGAAAACTTGACATAGTACATTAGACACAACATTCTGTAATCTGAGATTAAGAACATTAAATTTATGCAAAAAAATGAGCATTTTTACTAAAAGATATTTATCTGCGCATGCACAAGATTTAACGAAAAAAAATTTTTGGGTATTATTTAGTGAAATGTATAGAACTCATGCAAACATTGTGAAAAATCAAAAAGATATCGTCAACAGAATTAGTTGAAATTTAAGCACTATGAAAGACAAGCAAAAGTATAAGTATGTAATGCATATTTTTATTTTTAATAAGTCCTTGGGAATACACTGTAAGTTAATTAAATTGAAATCTTTATAAAACCACTTATCGTTCGCTTCTCTTTCATATTGCTTTAAATTTAACTAATTCTATCGATGATATGTTTCTAAATTTCCCTGATATTGCTTTGGTTATTTTTTCAGAGTATTTATGTATTTGGATAATAAATTTTGTAAAAAAAAAAAAAAAAAAAAAAAAAAAACTTTGTCACCATTTGTGGATGCAAAGTTAAAACTTATTTAGAAAAAATACTCATATTTCATCTTATATTAATATTTTTATATTATATTTGTATTATGTTATGTCTAATGCACTATGTCAAATTTTCTAGAAATGGCATTAAATTGATCTGAAAACCC
This sequence comes from Salticus scenicus, assembly GCA_963930645.1. Lineage (NCBI taxonomy): Eukaryota > Metazoa > Arthropoda > Arachnida > Araneae > Salticidae > Salticus > Salticus scenicus. The sequence goes on along the minus strand of OZ005652.1, from coordinate 269,073,932 downwards.
TTTATGTTATATAAGCAAAAAATGTTTCGCAAATTTTCAATAAAGATAAAAAAAAAAAAAAAAAAAAATATTCTCAATGAATGCGCGTGATACTGACAAAATTATGAATACACATAAATTAAAGAAGCCACATAAGAATAAATGCTACAGCTACAACGCATTTCAAGTGCAAATTTTTATAAATAAAAATTTACACCCCCCCCCCACCCCCCACCCCCCGTTAAGATCCCTTCTTTTCTTTCTGGACAAAATCTTTACATAAATATATGTGGAATAACATGTTTTTTATACCCATGAAGTTCTATGCACTTTATCAAGATTTCTCTATGTATTTGACAAAAAGGCTAAATCGGAAAATTACACATTATTTTGCCACTCGTCTGTATATCATGAAAATGGCTAAAAATTGACTTTTAAAGTTTGGAATTCAAGCATTCTCTGGAATAAAAACTATTTATATTAATGGATACAACACGATAAAATTGTTGTGAAATATAATTATATATATATATATATATATATATATATATATATATATACGAAAGAACAATAGTTTTATTTATAAAGTATTTATACAAAAGCTATTTCTATATGTTTTCTTTCTTTAATTTTTCTTTCTTTCTTTTTTTTTTTATACTAACCTTCTGAACCAGAAAATAATGGCGTCCAATAAGTAAAAATTATGTTTTTAGCATAATCATAGACAGAGATTGGGTGAGGACGGCTTTCTTTCCTTTTACTTATGTCTAACATAATATAAAAACGGAAAAGGGAAAACGTTATCAAAACAATAAATAATATATTTAATAAGTAAATAAATAATATACTAAGAAATGATATATTAATTATAAATAATATACTTACTATATTTTTTATTAAAAATAATAATAATAATTACATTTGTTTATTATTTAATATGCCATGATAGCATAATTACATAAAATGAGTAAAAATTGCGTTGACTCATTTTAAAGAAATTTAAACATTTAATGATTACCAATTACATTGCCATGTGGAATAAGTTTAAATATCTGTAAACATAATTTTTGTAAACTGCTGCTGTAAACTGAAAATATGAATACACACATGCACTGAAATTTAAAAATATGAAGTATGTTAAATATTTTGATTAAAAAAATTATATTTAAGTATTTGGAAATTTTTAAAATTTCTTCCTTCTAACTAATTTTTAAATTTTCGTTTCAATTTCTTATTATTATAAATTAACAATATATTCTAAACTCAATTGCATATAATTTTAGCGGTGTATTGGTACATTAATTTTCGAAAATATTTTTTATGTTGGAATATTAAAACTTTCTATGAACTTCAGCATTCAAATATATTTTTAAACTATCCATGGACTTACAAAGTAGTACCCAGAAATGTTTAGAATATACAGGGTGCAAAGTCGAGAGCAGGCCTTTATTTGCACAACAATTGGTCTCAGACGTTCTCCAATTACAAAATGTATTTTTTTAAAAAATGTAAGCATTCATTATATGACATGTTTAAATTAAAAAAATCAATTTATTCAAAATCACAAAAATTGGTAATTTTTATACGGTTTTCAGGACGCTAATAGTAAAAGTTGACTTTCAACTTAAAAAATATAACACGAAAAGTTTCACTTTTGTGCGCCCAAAATTGTCTGAGATAGTTAGTTTCAAAATTTAGGATTATTTCGCATTTTCTCGGGCTTTATTAAAAAGACAATGAAAAATTCTTTAATAAAGCCCGGGAAAAAGCAAACAAATTCCAAATAGGATATTTAAACCGATCCCTTATTGAAGGCCTAAATATGTTAGAAAATCTAAACTTTAAATATCTTGTTCCATTTTGGGAGAATATAAATGAAACTTTTTGTTAGGATGAGTGTCAATTTTTTTAAATATCACTATAGGGATCTGGAACTGTATAAAAATTTAGTTTTTGTAATTTTGAAAAAATAGATATTTTAAATTTAAACTTGTCATACCGCTCATATTTTTATAAAAAAAATTTTGTAACTGAAACTATATGTTTGCGACCAATAGTTGCGGAGATAAAGACATTCTCGTGATTATCTTTGTACCCTGTATTAAAAAAAATTAATATATATATATATATATGTATGTATAAATGAATTTTTAATCGTAGTTAAAACCAGGCAACCGATATAAGATCACTGAAACCACATAGAACAATGAGAAGGAAATTACAACAAATTTAAATAACATGTGGAGACTGATTGTGATTTATTGAAACATTTATTTTTGTTTATTTATTTTTATTTTATTTAACTTCAATCTAATCATACATTTATTTCTAGATTATTCGTTGCAATTTTAATAATTTTGCCGGTGCGTAAAAACGACATGAAACTCAAATCAAAAGATACAAACAAGCAACGAGAAGGAAAAAAAAAAAAAAAACAGCATTTTTTTTTTAAAGGAAAAGCTCAGAACGGTGAAAAAGAAGAAAAAAAAAAAAAAAACTCGTCAGGGGTGACCTTTTTCACCGTTGAGCACCAATGTACGATTTCGTTCGTTAGCAGCTATACCAGCGGACACCCAATCGTACAAGAAATTAATTGAAGTTAAAAATGAAGAATAAAGTGGAATAAACCAGGGGTGCAGAACATGTCCGAACGTCCGAACGAGGTTCGGGTGAAATTTTGAATATTTTTTTAAGAGAAAATAAAAATGTAAATCAAAAATAACAATTTGCTACTTTGAAGTGCTTATACACTAACAGCGACATTTTTATGTTACACTGTATGTTTATTCTCTTAAAGATTTATTACATAGAACAAATGACTTTGAATAGCAAAGTAGATTTTTGCATTATTGAGGGAAATTTATACTGTGTTTGGGGGAAATTTCCGAGGTTTGAACATTTTCTGCACCCCTGGAATAAACTATTAATTCAAGAACACAGAGAATCAAACAGAAAACAACTATAAAAAACAAACATTACTCACAGGATGATGCATCCGGAATCCCAAGGATTAAAACAAGCAAAATAATTCAAGAGTTTAGTTGTACATAGCAGATGAAGAATGATACAACACAGCAACAGGGATATGAATTACTTTTTTTTAAATTCAAATAATGTTGGAGAAATTTGAACATACTTAATTTAGACGTATATGCATGAGAAATTCCATATTCTACGACAGTAATTCCCAAAAATTGTCATAACGTGAAAGTCAACACTATATCCCTTAAAAATTTCCTTAAATTTTTGCATTTAAAAAAAAAAAAAAAAATTCTTTTTTTCCCCTAATCTGAAGATAATGGCGTTATAGTATTAATAACGAAACTTTAATAAACACCATAAAAGGCAAGAACTCGCAGCTGCTACAAAAGAAAAAAAAACCGGCAACGCATTCAACACACTCAACGTGCTTGTTTGCAGCTCTCGCGCTTACATTGTTCGCCTGATGAAGGGTTGTGTCTTCTTTTAACCCGAAACAATTGTTTCGAGTTCTTGCATTTTATGGTGTTTATTCAAAGTTTTGTAATTAATACTATAACTTCATTATCTTCAAATCAGGGGAAAAAAAGAAATTAAAAAAAAAAAAAAAAAAAAAAAAATGAAAAAATTTAAGAAATTTTTTAAGGGATAAAGAGACGTAATGGCACTATTTTCGGAAAACTCTCATATAATATCGAATTTTTGATGCATATTACGTTGAAATTAAAGGAATAGTAAGTATGTTAAGATTTCTCAAACATTATATGAATAATAAAAAAAAAAGTAGTTTATAATCCTGTTCATGTGTTGCATCATCAGCTATGTAATTTTTAATAAAAAAGCACTACAAAACTGGCGTTGTAAAAATTATTACTTACAGACTTTGAATAAACACCATAAAATGAAATAAACTCGCAACAATTGTTTCGGCTCGAAAAAACAAACGACCCTCCATCAGGGGAATAAAGTAAGCACGAGTGCTGCAGTCAAAGCGGCAACGCACCAATTGCGTTGCCGCTTTGACTGCAGCACTCGTGCTTACTTTATTCGCCTGATGAAGGGTCGTGTGTATTTTCGACCCGAAACAATTGTTGCGAGTTTATTGCATTTTATGGTGTTTATTCAAAGTTTGTAAGTAATAATATGTACTTTTTACTTTTAAACGCCCGTACTGTGGTGTTTTTTTTTTATAATGACGTCACAGTTTTTTTTTTTTTTTTTTCTACACTATTTTAGAACGTTTACAGTACGTTTTCTAGAACGTTCTGAAAATGTGTATAACGTTTTGAAAACGTTCTAAAGACGTTTAGAACGTTCTGAGACCGTATACGTAGAACGTTCTCAGAACGTTTCTATAACACCGATGGTGATAGTTACACGTTCATTGAACGTTCTCTGAACCGTACTATTGTACGGCTTCAAGATGGACAAATAGACGTCTATAACACGTTCAAAGTGAACGTTCTTAGAACGTGTTTGTAGAACAATTTTTGAACGTTCAGAGAACGTTTCGGTGCTGCTTGGGAAGTATCTTAAATCTAATGTGGCTGCTGCAATGTAGTTGTAGAAGTTAGCAGTTTTAAAGAATCAGAAAGTACACGTGTATAATTTAAATTTTACCCTGTATAAACTTTAAGTAAAGTTCTATGTAAGATTTTTCTATTTTAGACATTAAAAATAAACTACTTCAATCTTATTCACAGAAATAAAATATCTCTATTTCAATATTTAATATTATTATTGCAAGGGTAAAAACCTAAATGTGTGGTATAATAAAATAAATGTATGTTTTTAATAAAACTATTATTTCTGTACGGTTTTCACTTAACTGGAAAATTATTAGAAATATTTTATATTTTAACTGAATTATTTAAGAAATTTTCACTCAAGCACGCAAATTCTTAAAGAAAATCTAGAATTAATAATGCAATATTGTTACTATATTTAAACACTGTAATTACAACATAGTATAACATGATATAAAATGTGAATCGCTTTAAAAATAAATAATGATCATGAAAAGAATAAAAGATTTTTTTTTTCTTTTTTTATGAATTTTGCGCATTTTTAAACAAAATACAAACTTATCTAGTTATAATAATAATAAAAAAATGTTTTCTGTCATCTCTATTTTTTTACAACCATCTTCATTTATATTTCTGAAGATAATTGTTTCCAAGCTGAATAAGTTTGTATTTTTTTTTGGCATGCTCCTAAAATTACATGCAGTATTTTTTAAATAGCATTTATATATATATGGACTTATCCTAGCAGATACACAAGGATAAAATTTCTCAAAACAAGAATTCGTATTCTTTTAATAAATCTGTAATTTTTATTGTACATTTTAGGAATTTCATATAACTTTTTTTTTTCGATTTTTCGAATATTCTTGTCCTAATATTATTGTGTGAAAAAAAAAAAAGAGAAAGAAAATAGACACGATTTTAGCACGAAATGCTTATTATTATTATTATTTTGTTTTTTCAGTAATGTAAATAATATAAAACTTCATAAGCATTTCAAACTATAATATTTCAGAAATTCACAATGTAATCAATTATGGAAAATTATCAAAAATCAACATTCATTAAACGAAACTTTTACATTATTTAATGAATCATATAAGTTTAAAATCCCTTTTAGTTTCAAAGATTTTTTAAATGTCAAATATTAATCACAACTTTTTTTTTTTTTTTTAAGTATTTTTTATCTAATTGGATTCCTAAATGTGCAAGAAATTTTGTGCAAAATGTTTATTGTTATTATTATAACTGTTATATTTTCACTGATCTACATTCCCATACCTTTCAAAATAAAATTGTTCCGAAATTAACTAACAGATAAAAGTGAATTATAAGAATTCCACGTTCATCAAATGAATTTGTACATTAATTAATGAATCCTTGCTAGTTTCAGAACCCTTTTTTAATTCTAAAGTTTATTTAAATGTCAAATAGGGTACACGACCTCTTATTTATTTATTTCTTCTGTCTGTCTGTAATAGACATATAAAAAGTTACATACCTAATAATGCTCATATAAGGAGTATGGATAAAATAATTCACATTAACAGTAATTATTGCTCGTAATGTCACTATTACACACGACAGCTGGTCGAGCAATATTAATTTAAGTACATTTTATCTCTAGTTTCTGAATGTTGAAATCCAAAAGAGAATTTCAAATGTTAATTCAAATATTGCTCATAAAATTAGTTTTCTCAGGTTGAATACTTGTCAAATCGCACATGTTTAGCGCTCTGTTCTCAGCGCGTATAAAAAGCTTACTTTTTATTGGTTAATTGTTGGAGAAATTGCTGGTAGAAAGGACTTTTTTGTTAAATCGTCAGATAAAATTGTTCCTACTCACAATTTCTATTAAACTGCAAGCATTGAGGCAATTTCAATAATTAAATTTGACTCAAGTTGACAATTGGCTTAAATGTTGCGCGAAAAGTTCTTATGCCTAATAGAGCCATATTTATTTCAAACATATACAGCAAGGCAGTGGTCATTAAAAAAAAAGAGGTTTTGTAAGATGTATCATTATTTTTTTTTCTGAAAGTAAATTTAGGCTAAATAGGTAATAACGTTTTGGCAAATAAACGTATGCGGTTAAAAATGCATTTTGTTAAGCAATTTCTGTAATTATGTGTTTTAAAATGAAATATAATATAAGCTATTTTAAAATAAGTATTGATTGATAATATTGCAGTTAAAGAAAAAAAATCTGTTCATAATGTGTTCGTAAACACATACATGAATTTTCTATGAAAAGGCGTTTCTGATTTAAAATTAAAATTACGTTATTATTTTCAATATCGATCTAAAGGAAAAAGGATTTTTATTCGAGCATAGGGAAATAATCTAACCATATATTACACAAAAGAAATAAATTTAACGTGCATTTACACAGAAAATAAAATTAAGTCATCCATTAAATTAAGTTTTGAAATTCTCCAGAAATTAAATGTACTCTCAGGGAAAATATTTTCTTGTTACCCTGAAAACACATTTAAATCAATTAAGTTAATGTTATTTAATGCAGGTCTGTGTTTTATTATTTTCGGGATGCATTATTTTTAGCGTATTTATTTCTGAGAATCTTTTTATTATAAATTTATTGTAAAATATAGCGTTAGTTTCAAATATTTCAAAAATTATTAAACATTGATATTTTATTAAACAAATTATTATTAAGTTGTAGTAAAGATAATGTCTAGAAGTTTATTTTTCTGTTTTAATTTTTTTGTATACAAGCAGAATGTAATCTTACCTTTACTAACACAATTTGAGTTAGACTGTATGCGCATTTAAACTTCTAGTAGATTTGAAAGAGTATAATGCCTTGAACGAAGGTTTTTTTCTACAAAATAGATGAGTTCTCATGCTAAAAAAAATTATGCTTATGAATAAACAATTTCTATGATTATTAAAGCATGGCTAATACAATACAGACATATATTCTACACTGATTCAAGATAAATGTATTTAAATGACAATTAGACTAATGATTACGTATTACAAATAATATGCATTTTTTTTTTTTTTTTTTTTTTTTTGTTAATGAATAAATGGCTATTAAATTTCACTAATACTGATTAGTAGTATTTGCAGCATTGAATTTAATTAAGTAAGAATTAATTAAATTTACTCTAAAATGAAAATTTATTTTAACTGTTAAATGCTTTTCAAAGAATATTTTTACTCAGTTAAAAGTAATGTGTTTGATTTAACCAAAACTTGGTAACAATATAACTTCAGTTATAATATGTTTAAAAGTTTTATTATCTTATAGTTTCGAAGCTCTAATTTTCACAAAATTTTACCAGTTCATTAATATAACCTTTAACTATTGATTTATTTCATATTAGACTGTAAACCATATATATATATCCTACATTTAACCAGAAAAACGGTTTCAATTATCTGCAAATAATATTTTAGTGCAATGCTTCACTATTGAACCAAAACTTGGAATTAAAGCAGCTGCTGATATAGTATGGTAAAAGATTTTAACTATCCTATTATTAAAATTTTAGTTCAATTTTGCACAAAAAATTATCAGTTTATAACTATAACCTTTAATTAATGATTTATTTCATATAAGACTGTTAAAAAAAAAAAAAAACTACATTTAACCAGAAAAGGGTTCCATTTAGCCACAGCCAATATCTTAGTGAAATATTGCACATTTTTAGTGGTTCCATTTCAGTAGTAATCACCAATGAAATGAGGAAATTTAGCACTGATATAATGGTTGATGTTAAAAATGTCTATTTAGCTCTTTTTTTTTTTTCCGTGAAATGTTGAACTATAATTTTTGACAGTGACCAAAGTGTGATTGTACGCTAAATGGAACATATAAAATGTAAGCATTCTTAAAACTCTTTGCTGCATTTACTAAATAACTATTGACGACTACAACAAAGTGCTGACAATCCAGACACTTAAAAAAAAAAATGAAAAGCAGAGTATCAATATACGTATATATATATATATATATATATATATATATATAATTTCTCAATATGTTTTATCTAAGAACTCAAGTGAGACATGGTTGTGTATGGGCATGGAAATTGTCTATACAAGTGACCTGTGCATATGTGGCATGTCCTCCATGAAAGTCTTTTTAAGGGCCTTAGCCCGTATTCACTCGTGTTTCAGAGAAAACTAATTAAAACTCAGAAAGGATGGGTCGATGATTATGAAGTGATTTCGAAACCTGCATCTCCTGTCTGCCAGCATATAAAAAAGAACCCATCAGATATTGCTGAGCCCTAAGAAATGATATTTTTACAAATATGAAATAAAACACATAAACGTAACGAAATAGTAATTTATTAGAATTTAAGTATGCTGTTAATTAAAATTTCATAATTTATTTATTGATTAATTTATTGATTTTTAACTGAATTTAAGAAATTCGTATTAGTAAAATTTCTGCCTTACTATTTGATTTTTCATCGCTGCTGCACAATATATCTGATTTCGATTTTAAAATTTTATAATTTGATCAAACTAATTAAATGAAAAGAAAAAAAAAATCCTTCAAGTAACGAAAAGTATTTGTCAAAAGTTTACTTATCTCCCCATAGGGTTTAAAAAACTTCAAAAATAAATGCTGTGAAGTTTTGATTAGCTGGATAATTTATTCAACTTTTACTCATTGTTTTTTAAATTCTTTAGAACTTTTGAAAGAATCGTGAAAACACTTTTCACTTGCTACAAGTTCTTTGAAAGACATTATAGTTTTCCCTAATCGTCAAGAAAACTAAAGCTTTAAGACATTAGTTGAAACAAAAGGTTCTGTTTTGAAACAATTATCTCTAAATAAGAAGCGTAAAAGTTATACGACGTTTCACACATATTCTCAACAGCAATTTTAAGATGTAAAAAGATAATTTCATGGTGTTGTAATTCTTTTCACACTTGTTCTTTGATTCTAACTTCACGAGAGTTCCCGTCTATTGTTGGGCATTAAATTAAATGGGAGAAATTTAAAGGAAAGTGTAAAGATTGTAAGAATTCTTTAATTGATTTCCTGTTTTAAGACAGTTATTTAGAATGCATACATTTTGTAATATTTCATGTCAACGGAAATTACCGAAGAAAGAACTTGTTCTCTTTACCATTAGATTAAAAGCTTGCCGCTCGAGTATTTCAAAGAAACTGTTTTTTTTTTTTTTTTTCCCATTCACGTAAGAGACTTAAGTAATAAATTAATATTGTTAATAAATGTTTTAAAGATCTAACATATCATCCAAAGTAAAGCTATACAAATATTCATTTTCACTTCCGCCTTATTTTTTAATGGAATTATTAAGAAATTTTTAAGACATAAAACAAGCATACTATTAAAAATTTGGAGTTAGTTTGAACTAAAACTTGAAACTGATGTAGCTGCAGCCACCTGATGGTTCACCATGTTTTGGTAATTTTATGTTGAACCAAATATTAGTATTATGTTTTAAATAATAATAATAATAATAATAATAAAACTCCAACCGAAACGGGGATTTAACTGAAGGCCTTCTTGTCTCAAATCCAACACTCTTCCACTGTACCATTTTTTTTTTTGCCCGGTAATTCTGTTTGATAAAAAGGGCTACATTTTCTAGGGTCTTATCTTGGCCCATGGGTGAGTCGTTGCCCAAAATTTTCACTTTACCCTATGTTTTCGACCACGCTTTTGAATTAAAACTTGGTTTGGTTTCAAAAAAAATTTTACCATTCATACTTTTCTTGTGGTGGATGTATGGTAGATCGAAGCTTTGGTGCAACTTAAATTTAATCGCAAGAACTAGAAAACTTAAAAGTGAGGTTGAACCATACTATGGGATTGCTTATTTTACTCCATACAGTGGTTCAAGTTTTAACTAAAAATTTTAACTCTGCATAACATACGATTTTTTGTATTTTATGGCATAGACAGCAGTATGTAACTATACAAAATGAATGTAAGTGACTCAAATCATAGACGTATATGTAAAAAAATGATGGTTTATACTCAGAACTAGTTTTGTTGACAGATTGGTGTTTTATTTTAATGCATACTAATAATTAAAGAAAAAATAATAAATAAATGTTTATTCTCTATTATGTGATATACTGTATATAATGAATTACTGATTTTTGATAGATAAAAAATTTACTTACTTTGACAGTTTGAAACTCTAATAAAATTAGATTGTATGACAAAAACATTTTTCTTGTTAACGTTTTTATTGAATTTAAATGTCAAATATAGATATTTTATAAATTAAAAAATATATGTAACAGCGAAATATTAATTAAAACCCCACAATTTTAAAAAAAAATTGTAATTAACAAAATATTGTATCGACAGAAATACCATTTAATTGAAAATATGTTAAAGCTGCAATTTTGTATCATAATACTTTAAATTACTGCCCTAAGTTTTTTGCCGACTTATATAAATTAATAGCGCATATAATAATCTAAATCGTTGATATTTAAATACCGCCTATATAGTATATGAAATTAATAAGTACGTTAGAAAATAAAAATTAATCAGCCGCACATTTATGATTTTACAGAAATTTTATTTAGCATTTCAATAACGAAAGAATTAACAGCCAAGTACGTTCTGGTGAAAAAGTTGTGTTACTGCTTATGCATCATTTAATGTGAGTTTTGGCTGGAGAAATACCACTTTTTTTTTTTTTTTTTTTTTTTTGTATCTGTTAGTGATACTCAGTGATGCCAAGTCTGGCGGATTTTTTATTCAGTAATCACCAATAATTCTGATATGTGATATTTCATATACATAATAGATTATCAATCTCCAAAGTGTTTAGGCAAACGTTGCAATTAAAAATTATCGGTGATTATTGAATAACAAATCCGCCAGATCTGGCAACACTGTGCTAGCATTATAAAATTTTTACGAGAACGTCTTTGGTAAATGAATTGTGAATTATGCCATTCAACAAACATAAACCTTTTTTTTTTTTCTTTTCTTTTCTTTTCTTTTTTTTTTTTTTGTCTCTGTTTAACACTTCTTTTAAAAAGAAATAGAATTAAAACATGCTCAATAATTATGCCTCGAGGAGGGACAAGGGCTTTTAACATCACCTTTTTTTTTAATCTCCGTGATTAGAAAAGCTTTATTTTTAATATTTTTAGAAGGCACACAAGAGTTTGTAATAAGCTATTGGAAGTTTTAATTTTAATCTTTAAAAACAACTAAGATTAATACCTTGTTTTTCTACAAAGAACTCTTCATCTTATTGTATACTAAGGCAGAACTTTAGAAAGTGTATTTCTTTTGCTTTATTTTACAGTGATTATCTGTGCTGAAAACAGATTACTATTCTTAAAATATTGTCTGTTTTATCTCTAATAGGATTTTATTCAAACTATTTACCAAAAGTATCATTAAAAAGTTAATTTTAAATGCACTTGGATGTGCTATTGGTATTGAAATTCATTTTATGGTAACTTTTATATTATTGTGAAGTTTTCTAATTTAGTAAAATCTTCATATACTTTCTTTTATATTATCAGAATCCAAAATTGAAGTTGCTGCATAATACTAATATAATAGTATAGGAATTTACTGTATTAAAATATTGTAGTTATTGATTGCAGGATATAGTAAATAACTAACTATTCATACGAACGATATAGGTTGGGGTTTTTCAAAACTATTGATCTGTAAAGAACCACAAAGTTTGTTTTACTTTTGTACATTCCGCTCACTTAGGTCGCAAATATTCTATGTTTTTCTTCTTCTAAATTGGAAAAAAAAAAAAAAAAAAGATATAAATAAGAGTTATTTAAATATTTATTAAAATTTTGTTACATTTTACTTTAAAATAATTCTTTATAATTAGAAGAGTAATAAGTAAGATATGATGAAATGTTTAAACAATAACATTTAAATTTATATATATTTCACCCATTTATGGTGAGTTTTACCCATCCAATATTTGAAGGTTATATTTTAATTAGTATATATTTTTTCATAATTAATATTATATTGAATTATCCTTTAAATATTACTATAAAAAATATTTTGTTTATTATCCTCATAATTTTTTTTTTATATTAAATTAATCTTTTAATATACATATCAAACTATAAATTGTTTCATCTTGTCTACAGACCATGATAACAACGAACCATAAAATTTAATCATAATGAATTATTGCAAAAGTAATTTTTTCTATTTAATTATTTTTAGACATATCTTGAAAGTAAACAAAAGACAGATTTTTACAAGTATCCATTCCAATAATTTTTGCAATTGTAGGAAATATTAGATATTAAAGTGAACATCTTGTACAAAATGATTGCCTGTTGAATTAGAAAACCACCACTGAAATCACTCTAAGTGCAGAACACTATACCGAGTGCAGAAAAAAGAAAAGAAAAATCTTTAATCAAAAAATCTTTTATCATATCCTTTTTGATTCTTTCATCAAAAATTCGGGCTACAATTATTATTTTTTATAAGTAATAATCTAAATTTGCTTACATTTTTTGTGTTTAAGCAATTGTTATATTTTTCAATAAAACCAGAATCTTGCCTTCGAACGTATTTGGTATATATATATATATATATATATATATATATGTGTGTGTGTGTTATCCTGTTTCTTCAGACAGTTTTATTTTCTCTCTTCGACAATCTGTATAGGAATTATAGTTTAGTTTCATTTATTAGTCTTAGCCTTTGGTGGCTTTTAAACTTATTGGAAGATTATATGGGCATTCCGTGCATGAATGTGTGATTTGCAGTTTCACTTAAATAAAAGTAAAGGTTATATGCAAGTAAAAAATATTGTAAAATGCATAAGATTTCATTTTGTTAAAAAATTTAACTATTTTGCATTGAACGAGAACAAAAAATTTTTATATTTAATCCATTCTCTTTAACACTTTGAACTTTGAAAAGAAGTCGTTTACAGGATTACTTGGATTTCACAGGCTAAAAAATATTAGGAGGAAAAATAAAGACTCCTTGCAAAAGGGCGGGGCCGTGTGCGCACCCGCCCGTAAAATTTACTTAATAGTGATAATATTTATAATTAATATCATTGTAACAGAACAGATATTTTCCATGTTTTTTTACTTTTCAGCAATTTTTTTAAACTAAACTGCTTTGCAAGAACGTATTTAAGACACTTTTTTAAAGTTAAGAAGATTCAATAAATTTAGCGAACTCTATATTTAAATCTATTTACTGTTTCAGTGATGGTGAAAAAATTTAGGGTGTTTATCATGATAGCTCTCTCTATGAAATAACCTGCTAGTTTGCAAAATTCTTGCGTTGAACTTTTATCGCAAAGAAGGGGAGAGGGGGGCACCTTTGAACTGGGAGCACCTTTGAACAATCTAAATATTTTCCTAGAAAATTATGTTATTTTTTTAATATGACGGCAGCACATTACTATTGTTTCAATACAACAAACTAGCCAAAGCTTTACCATTTTACATGCACACTGCTGTCTGAGCAAGGTATGTATTTTTCTCTTTCCTGAATCTAAACTGTACAAAATAAAGTTGTAAGCTTTTTATTGATAATCTTGTATACCTATAATTTTAATTTATGTTTAAATGTTGAAATAAAGATTTTAGCTTTAGCTTATAAGTTTTGTTTTATTCAAATTCTTTAACCTAACTGAGTAAATTATTCTAATGCCAAACTCCATATGATGGGGCACCTTTGAACAAAAATGTTGGGGCACCATTGAACAAACAAAACTTTGAAGAAAAGAGTTATAAATGAATCTCAATACTATTATTTTAGATTTAAAAAATAAATGTGACAATGAAGACATACAAATTATTTATGAGCTGGTTTATTGTTTACTTAATATTAAAGTTCTACTTATATGCATGTGAATATCACTTTTGATTACTACTACTGCTTTTTTCAATCTTGCATGTTGTCATTTTAACTACAGAAAAGTTTGCTTCCTTTGCAAATAGTTAAATATATTTATAGTGAAAAAATTTATTTTGATTATGGTCATCTACCATCATACTTAGTGGATGTCAGAAAGGACGATCCAGGATACTGACTTTAACTCCTGAGAAAAATGCAATTGAAGCTGAAAACAAAGCAATGTTGAAACAAAAGAAAAAAATGTAAATAGTATAACTCTGCTTTTGAAAAAACAACTAAGAAGAGACTGCATACATTTGTTGATTCAAGCAGCGATGAAGATGGCACATTTTCTGTGCATGATGAAACTGACTTTGTAGATACTATTACCGTTATGGAGGATGAAGAAGGAAAAACTCTTGTTTTAAAAGATTTGAAATATGAATGATTTTATTTTAGTAAAATTTGCTACAATATATATATATATATATTCTTCACTATGTTGGTCAGATTGAATTGCAATTACACGATAAAACAGTGTTTAATGTTAAGTTTCTTTGTAAAAAAGAAAATGATAAATTTTATTTTCCGGAAGCTCCAGATATCAGTTTGCTGGATTTCAACGATATTGTAAAAAAACCGCCTCAACCAAACATTACTGGAGGTACCCTACGCGCTGTTTCAGCAATGAGTTTTGATGTCAATTTTGATGGATATAAATTTGGATAAATAATAAAAATTTAGTAATTTCAGTAAATGTATATGTTTAATTTTATTCTTATTATTTTAAAATCCTTTAAAATATTCAGCATTTGATAAAAACTCTGTATAATTTTGCTTTGTTTATGTTTGTTCAAAGGTGCCCCTAGCTTGTTCAAAGGTACCCCTACATGGGGCAGGTTTGAACAGAAATATTAACAATTTTTAAACTCTTATAACATATTTAATTTTTTTAATTTTTTTTTAAATTTTTAGCTCACATGATGAAGAAATTCCTACTTTTTCTTGTGCAACAATTAAAATTAATAATTATCATCTAAATAAAAAAATATGTTGATTTTCCAAAAAACTGTTCAAAGGTGCCCCCCTCTCCCCTACTAAGAACCTGAAAATTCGTTAAATTCAACAGGCGTTTATAATTTATCTAGAGCAAGTATTTTTCTAATTGTCAGACGGCTTTAGCTAAAGAAGCAAAGCAAAAATTAATATATTAGAAGATTAAAAATTGAGTTTTATAGAATTATGTATCTTTAATTACAATATTTAAACTTTTAAATAATATCTCTTCTTCTTAAATCATGAGTATTTTCCTGTTCAAAATTTATGATTTTACAGTCTTGAATTTATATTATAAAAAACCAATTTAATGTAAAGACGAAGTTTTACACCGTTTACCAAAACAACTCCTGAAAATGTTAGCAGTAATTATAAAATTACGATTATAGTAGAGTAATTATAAGAATAGTACGAACTTCACTAAAATTTTAAAAAAGTAGCATAATAATGTATGCAAAAAAAAATTCTCAGAAAACTTCTGATAATTCTCAAATAAAGATAATTTGATTTGCATAATTTGAACTTTGAAATAAACATTCTGAATAATAAAAAAAAATAAGAAGATTATTCGCTTTAATTAAATCGTATTTACTAAAAATCTGATTCAAAAGAATGTTTTCATTTGAGTAATAAATTCGAGTTAAATGAGTCTTTAACATTGAACCAATATAAAAAAGCAAACATAATTATATCCCAATACAACATTTAAACATTCCTTCAAATACTCTAACCATTCTAAAAAGTCCATTGATACACTCTTTGGGTAGCTCTATCTTTACATTTTTAAATGATATAAATAACTCAGCAATGGAAATAATAT
Organism: Salticus scenicus; assembly: GCA_963930645.1. Lineage (NCBI taxonomy): Eukaryota > Metazoa > Arthropoda > Arachnida > Araneae > Salticidae > Salticus > Salticus scenicus. Next base: position 269,057,737 of record OZ005652.1, on the reverse strand, counting down.
CCATGTAATGAAAGTTTCAATTCATTTAAAAATTACTTATACAAATTGGTACTTTATAAATTTTAACCTTTTTCGGAATATTTCCAATAATACTGCTTTTAAAAATACTCTTTTTTACGTATCTCCAAAATGGGAAAGATAATATTTTCCACATTTTTAATAAATAAATCCTATTGATTTTTTCGTTATATCAAACCAGCTTGCATTTCGTTCCGAAAATAGAATTTTTGGGTATATTGTTGGATTAATAAAATTGTAAAATGTATCTGTTTATAATTGTAATTTATACATATACGTGCAATATACTTTTATCTATTACTCAATATACGTTTCCAATATACGTATTGGAAAGGTTATCGATTACACACATTTTAAAAAGATTACCGCATTTTTACCGAACGGAAAATATTACATATGATGGTACAGTTCATACATCAAAAATGCATTGAGAAACTTTATATAAAAAACTTAAAATGAGCATATTATTATTATAAATTTAAAATGTTCATACATTATATTAATTTATATTAATTCTGAAACACTTAATCTTAGTTTAAAATGGGATTTTATCTAGAAAAGAAATGAGCAATCTTTTTCAGCTTCAAGTGCTCGTAGTCACATCTAGTTGTCCATGGATTGGAAGAATTAAAGTCAGCACTTAGATCTCGCGTTAGCTGGTGATGGTCTCTGTGAAAGTGTATGAGCATAAAATAACTGGGTTGGTGTACGAGAAGGTTGTTGAATTTCGCTTGGCATTTACTTCTAGTGGATATATAAAAAAAAGTTTTAAAAAAATTGCAAACTTTTTGTACTCAGTTGGATATCAGTATTTTCAGGATGGATATTTTAAGGAAAATGAAGTGAATCGTTATCTGTTTCATTTCTTTACAATGAAACATCCGAATTATGGAAGCATGCTTTTGGGTGGAATCTCTGGACAGTGTTATTGGATTGCGCTTTTAAATTGCAAGTTCAACTATGATACAAGAAGCTTTAACAATTCAATCTTTGTCAAAAGTATAGGTAAATGAATTGACGTTTCTCGTGTAAAGTTACCAGCTTATACAGCGAGCATTGATGAGAATTAAATTGTTTATTATTAAAGTTAGGGATTTATTTTTAAGTTCAATTAAGTTAAGCCATTGTGTGCAAATACCAAAATTCCCCTCCGATTGAAGTTTACAATAAAATAAGTTAGTTTTTACATCGCTTGTTTCATTCACATTAAACAGACATTTAAGTGATTAAGACACTGAAACAAGTAGGGTTAATAAACAGTCTTTTCAAATTTATTTTCTCTGTCATATAAGCAATTTCCAATAACAATAAAGAAGCTTCACGTGAATTTGGTACATTGTAAAAATTGCGCCAAATATTCTCGGGCTGTCTGGAATTTATTAAAAATTTTATGAGGTTATTGAAACTTAAGACAAAGTATTAATGCAATATACAACATAAAAACGATTGCATGATTTTTTCCGGTTTAATTTGTTCTGAAACTATTTTCTTTCCCTTGAGCATTCTCTACTATAAGTAACTCAGATTTCAAATTTATTTTCCCTAGTCTCGCTTTTACAATTATGTTAGGAAGAATATTATGATTTTTATCTCTGAATGATAAAAAATAGAAGATTTTTCTTTTGATTAATGAATTTCCTCAATGCTGACGTTTCCTTTCAACCAAAAAGCCTTTAGTTTTTAGCCTTGAGCCTTTAGTTTTTGTCTTCATCTTTCTCTGTCCTGAGCATATTTCTTTTCGATCGTCGCCAAAAGTCCAATTCTGTAGATAGCAGTTTTTTTTTTTTTTTTTTTTTTTTTCGCTTGCAGACTTGATTGTCCATGTTTTTGCTCCATATAGTAGAACACTTTTTATCAGGAGATATTTTGAAGAACAAAATTGGCTAAGTTGGGGGATCATCAAGTTTCTAAACAAAGAATTGCATTTTCAATAATTGTGCTGCCCAAAGATCGTCAGGTATGTATAAATGATAGCCGGTGAAATTATATAAAATTTATCGTGGCTGCAATATTCTCCGTTCTGTATTATTAATATCTTTGTTGTTTAATGAGGTGGAGGGACATCTCCTCCTCGGAGAATCAATAATTGTAATCGCCTGTCTCCGGACAACCCCTAGGGGTGAATGCCAGAACACCGTGAATTGACCACTGCGTAGCTCAACTGAGATGTTAAAACACACTCTACATAATCACTAACTTTGTCTTTTACGATATTCTCTTTTGCATACGTAATGATAAAAACTCCATGTAAGGACACGAGGATTGACTCATTATCGTGGAACGATTGAGAGAAATATTTCGGAAAATTGAATACTCAATGTTTTTAGAAATATGCAATTATAAAAAAAAAAAAAAAAAAAAACTGTAACAATAACATTAATGTTAAAACCCGAATAAACTACTACGTGAGAAACGCAAAAGAAAAATATTGGAAATGCATACAGCTGTTTTGGTAGCCTTAAGCGTACCGTCTTCAGTGCAAAAAGGAAGTTTATTCGGGTTTTAATATTCCAACGCCAAGTCTCCTGTTATTATTAATAATATTAATGATTATTATATTGTAAATATAATTTATTTTTATCGGAAAATGTGACAGCGTTTTTCGTTGGTGATTTATGTAATGATCAATTAGCATAATAACTTCAACGTTATATATTCTTTCGATGGAAACGTCGAATTAATTTTAAAAGATGAATAAGGGACCAACCAAAGTGTAAAACTACGATTTAAAGCGCCATAACTCAACGATTTCACATAACCCAGTCGATGTTCCCCAGACCAGTAAAATTCGCTTACATGAAAGTTAGGAATTTTTTTATCCCATTTTTGAATAAAAATGCAGTCTTACGAATGCATTTTTATTCATTTTTTGATTCCTTGATTGTTTGATGGTGATGAATAATTAGGATGGTAATTTGACTCATACGTGGCAACTGAACCTGGTGTGACATGGCAGTTTATGTCGAGAGTGAAAATTTTGTTATATTACATGAATTAAATTTACTGTGTGTAATCGATTTTAAATATATCTTTTCCGTAAACAAATCAATGAAAATTAAAAAGAAATATTCTATTGTAAGGAGAAAAAAAAACTTGTTACCCTTTTATCGAATATATTGAAAATTATTATTGGTTAGTTTTGTTCGATATTCATGCAAGATAAGTGAAATTTTATTATTAAGTTTTAGTTACAATTTAACAAAAATTTATTGTTGCAAATAAGTTTCTATGAAAAGCAAACATATTTGTCAGATCTTTTGTATTATCAGCATCTTTTAAACTGATTAAAAAATATGGAAGTATATCATCGTAGATACAACAAAATTTTAATTATCAAAACTCAGAAAAAAAAAAAAAAAAAAGATTTTGTTGTACGTTAAGCTTGCAGAAAATAATTATTAATAAGTTTTGCTTGATATTTATACATAAAAAGTGAAATGTTATTATTAATTTTTAGCTGTATTTCAACAAAAATTTATTATTCAAAATAAGTTTCTATAAAAAATCACAAATATTTGATAAATTTCTTATATATTTTTTAGAATATTTTAAATCGATTTGAAAAATGTAAATATATATCATCGGATATCTCACAAAAGTTTGATTCTGAAGGGTCTGAGGAAAAAAAAAAGTACAAAACGCCCTTTTTTTTACAAGTCAAGCATGCTGAAAATGAGTAGCAATAAGTGAATGAACTGAGTAAGAATTGGAAAACAAGTATCAATCAGTTTTGCTTGGTATTTATTCATGAAAAGGGAATTTTTTAAATTAATTTTTAATTGTATTTCAATAAAAATATTTTATTGCAAATAAGTTTCTATAACAAATCACAAGTATTTCTTGCATGTTTTTAGCATTATTTAAATTAATTAAAAATAAAAAATAAATAAAAAATAAAGTAACAGAAATATATCATTGTACATGAAATTTTGATTGTGAAAATTGTTAATTTTACAATGCTGAAGAAAATAACTTTATACGTGTCATAACATTACGCCCCAAAGTAATACAGGACTTTTTAAATATATTTAAAAAATCAATATAAATCCTTGAAGAAACTAAAAAAAGGAGAAAATTATTTCTCTTTTGAAGAAAGTTATGACGTTTAAAAAAAAAAAAAAAAAAAAAAAAAAACAAGATTTCGCATTTAAGTTTCCCAAAAGACATTTACTACCACTTATCGGCCCTCATATCCCATGTAACTCCCTAAGTATTTCTTTAATGGATAAAGTCCCTACATAACCTTCATATTCTTAGGTAATTCTTCGCAAAAAAAAGTTTTTTAATATTGATGTCGGTAGTTCTAAACTTTTGTCGCAACAAAAATAATTTTTCTAATAACGCATCAAAAATAAGATAAAATAAAATAAAGAGATTAAAAGTTATTTTATTTTTTAGCTTAATTTTTTTGTACTTTAAAAATAAATGTCAAAATTTATGGCTATCATACGTGTGAACCTATTGCAAAAGAGAAGCGATTAAATATTTATCAGATGAAATTTTGAAAATATAAATAAACATTAAAGCGCTATGAATTTTTAAATACAATAAGTCAGTCGTATACCAAAATGTCATTTAAAAAATGCATTTTAGTTTATATTTGTTTTCCTCTGAAATAATTTAATAGTTAAATATTCTTATTTGAAAACATATGTGTCTTAGAAACTTAGTCAGGATTATAGTTGATTCAAATATAACTTTAAACGTAAATGTTTTTACATGTTTTACTGATAACATAGCCATACATTTCCTATCAATGAACTAAAATATATGTTAATGATAATGAACTATTTTTATTTGAGAACATGTGTATCCTAGAAACTAAGTCAGGATTCCTGTTAATTCATTTGCTGCTAGAACGATAAATGTTCTTGCTTTTTTTTTACTGATAACATGGCTATATTTTCTCATTAATAATCTAAAATACATGCCTTTATATATATATACATATTAATATTGCATTCGTTTTTATTTGCAAAATTTCTTTTTAACTTTCGACCAAATAAGAGACGTGCTATAAATGTGCTGTGAAATGTATCTTTTAAGTAGTTAGTCTGATTTCAGTATGGTTATTTTTATTTTTGGTAAAGTTATCAATATAGGATCATTGGTTCAAACAGGTATACTTTCAGTTATGTTGGTAAAAATCTACTTGTTAGTTTGTTATATATATATATATATATATAACAAATTAATAGACTAACTATTCTTTAATTTCTAATTAGTTTTTGATAAATCAGGTATTTCTTCAGGTGTTTTTTTACCACAAATATTAAAATTATATTAACAAAAATTAAAAACTGAGTAGGGTAGGTGCTCCAGTAATTGACATCTTTCCCGAAATAATTAATAAATGAGAAAAAAAAAAAAAAAAGCATATGTTTTGCATATAAGAATTTTAACATTGTATGTCAAATACTGAAGCATAGGGGTATGTATTTGAATATGTTTTTTTCACATAGTTGGTAAAAATCAGCCTTCTACTCCATTCTATCAAAAATTAATTTCTGGTTGATGAATTAAATTTCTGAATTGAAATTTCGTGGCCGTTTGGAGTTATGCCATATTCAAATTTGTCACTTGATATAGCTGCTTTAATGCCGACTCGGTGACCTTGCCAACGTAAATTATGTGAGAAGTGCCGGGCTAGTTATCAGCCAGGGTAGCTCAGTGGTTAGAGCATCCGCGCGTTAAGCGGAAGGCCCGGGGTTCGATTCCCGGCTCTGGTATTTTTCACATAGTTGGTAAAAATCAGCCTTGTACTCCATTCTATCAAAAATTAATTTCCAGGTTGATGAATTAAATTTCTGAATTGAAATTTCGTGGCCGTTTAGACTTATGCTCTATACAAATTTGTCACTTGATATAGCTGCTTTAATGCAGACTCGGTGACCTTGCCAACGTAAATTATGTGAGAAGTGCCGGGCTAGTTATCAGCCAGGGTAGCTCAGTGGTTAGAGCATCCGCGCGTTAAGCGGAAGGCCCGGGGTTCGATTCCCGGCTCTGGTATTTTTCACATAGTTGGTAAAAATCAGCCTTGTACTCCATTCTATCAAAAATTAATTTCCAGGTTGATGAATTAAATTTCTGAATTGAAATTTCGTGGCCGTTTAGACTTATGCTCTATACAAATTTGTCACTTGATATAGCTGCTTTAATGCAGACTCGGTGACCTTGCCAACGTAAATTATGTGAGAAGTGCCGGGCTAGTTATCAGCCAGGGTAGCTCAGTGGTTAGAGCATCCGCGCGTTAAGCGGAAGGCCCGGGGTTCGATTCCCGGCTCTGGTATTTTTCACATAGTTGGTAAAAATCAGCCTTGTACTCCATTCTATCAAAAATTAATTTCCAGGTTGATGAATTAAATTTCTGAATTGAAATTTCGTGGCCGTTTGGAGTTATGCTCTATACAAATTTGTCACTTGATATAGCTGCTTTAATGCAGACTCGGTGACCTTGCCAACGTAAATTATGTGAGAAGTGCCGGGCTAGTTATCAGCCAGGGCAGCTCAGTGGTTAGAGCATCCGCGCGTTAAGCGGAAGGCCCGGGGTTCCAATCCCGGCTCTGGTATTTTTCACATAGTTGGTAAAAATCAGCCTTCTGCTCCATTCTATCAAAAATTAATTTCCAGGTTGATGAATTAAATTTCTGAATTAGCTTTGTATTTGTTTTAAAACTAGCTAGAAGAATAACAACGATCGAATTATACTTAAAATGAAAACAGTTAGTAGGTTTTTAACAAAAGCAAAAAATGACTAAATGGTGAATTAATTCTCTCTTTTACAGCACATCTTCTCCCAAGGATATCCTAAGAATATCCTGTAAATGAAAATCTATCGATCGACGATACACAAGATGTACTTGGCACAAAGAGTGTTGTCATAACTGTTACTGGCATAACAAGCCAATGGTGTAACAATTTGGTTATCTTTGTACTTATCTGAACAGTACGATTTCCTAATTTGAAACTTTAAAATACTTATCTATTCTCTGAATAATGATATTTTTTACAGATGAATGTAAGGAAAAAATATAATAATTAGTTTCAGATTATTCTGAATTTGTAAGGCGATGAGGTCTTATGCACTCGCTTTAAATCGCGCTGACATTTTAAGCGTAAGTTATTCGTGGAGAGATTGGTTAGTTGAAAGTTAGGTGTTGGTTCGAGTTTCGTTTAGTTCGCGCTGGTTTCGGTGGAAGTGTGAAAAGTTTCCAGAGCAAGGAGGTGGAAGAATTTAGAGTTCACTTGTATGTGAGTAATTTCAGTTCAGATGTTTTAATGTGGACGAACTAAAGTATTTCTCCAGTTGAACGATTTAAATGAGCTTCATTGAATCTTCAGTGGTGCTTTTAGAGAGCAGTAGAGTACATACGCTATCCTTTCTAAGCATTCTTTGTCATGTTTAAGTAAAAGTAAAATAATATGACGAGAAGAGAGTCTCCTCCCGCATTTCTTTTTAATAAAAAATATTGCTTTCTTACATAATTCTGTTTTTCCCCTTAATTTTAAAGACAAATACTAAACACATTATGGGAGAATATGAAAGAATGTTATTTACCAACCTTAGAAATTTCTAACTAATTATTAATTTATTGAAAATAATGTACTTCAAATTATTTAACCGTAATTAATCTTTATATGCTATTTTATTAAAAACAAAAAAAAATTTATTTTCTCTTTTTTTTTTTTTTTTTTTTTTTAGGAAAACAAGCCCTTTTTAACTCTATCGGAAGACATAGTTTATTTATTTATTTTTTCTCTAAAGTGAATGCCACTTTGAAATAAGATGGCAGATCAAGCTGATTAGTAAACTTAGTAGAGAATTTTGTATCGGCTGTGTACATTCTAAATTTCACGGAAATTGGTTCGTTAATGCATTTATTAATTTACGTTTTCTATTCTCCCTGTGTCATAATTTTGAAATAAAAGACGGATTAAATTTATAAACATGATAGAAATCTTGAGATTATCAATGTATATATCGAGTTTCTAGGAAATCAGTTTATGCACATGATTTTTTGAAATTTATTTACGTTTGAATTAGTCCAATGTTTACCATTTTGAAAGAAATAGGAATATCAGAGGATTGATATGAGAAGAAGAACTAAATAACTGCACTAAGTCGATTTTTAAATAAATCAGACCAAAATGCAAATCTTTCATAAATAATTTACTAGAATTGGTAATAAGATTATGTAAAAGCTAATTTAAGGCGTCCTCATTTCTCTGCCTCATAACTACTTGAAATGTGTACAATCCAAATGATCAAAAACTGAGTAAACTTAATCTTATTTGTTTGAACCTCAAAGAAAGAGTAAAGGTTATTTTCACAATACTATCTTAACTTTACTTGGAACATTTTAATACTTAGTATTATTTATTACAAGCCCGAAGTACTTATAAATTAAGGAATTCACCAATAATGCTTTAACTTGGTAGCATCTAATTAAATCTCAGTGCAAGTAACGTGCTTATGCTATTGACACTCTCAAATATTCGCACATATTACTATAGCATATCTGAGAAGCACGATCCAAATGCATGATCTAAAAAGTATTCCCAAAAAGCCCGATTCAATATTTTCTAACATTTCTTTTAAAGTATTAACTGGAGAAATACTTCTCTTCGTCCATCTTAAAACATCTAGCTTAAAAATACTGACATCTAGTTAAACACTAAAACTTCACAACTTCCTCTGAACCTTACATAAACCTAAACTTAATCGAATGGTAGATTTTTTTTCTTTCATTAACTCAACTTTCTCCGAAACCATGCCCACCTAAAACGAGGTTCGACTGATTAACTCTCCATAGACAACTTTGCGATTTTGAGCACTTGAACTTGAAAAGAATAAGAGAGGCCTCACAACCTTTCGACCACCTCCAATAAAAAGAAGACTTTTCTTCGATGTTTTGCATCAAGCCTGGAGGAAAATTTTATCACTTACATTAATCAAATCCAAAAAAATTCCCACACTATCCTTCTTTGTTTTAATCAGCAAACTTTTCTATACAACTTACTACAGGAAATTCAACACCTATCCTTAATCAAATAAACTCCATAATTTTAGTTTTACTCCACCTTAAAATTCATTGAAATTAATTCCCAAAAATAAAATAAATATACTCAAAAAAGTAACTTGACATCAACACAATCAATTTGTACATCTACAATTTTAAATTGAGGTATCATTCGAAGAAGTCACCCATTTAATTCCAGCAAAACATATCTCCAGTATGCGTGAAAGTCCGTTTAAGCTGATTTTAGTAGTTTAAATTGTATGTTATCTAGGAAATTTAGCAAAAACTTTCATTTTTAACTTTAGTAAGGTAGAAAATACAAAATTTAATTTCGAATGCTAAAGAGTTGAAAACTTCGAACACAACAAAGAGAGAAATTTTTAGAAAAAATTATCTCAAAAGTCGCGAAATTTCTTCGAAGAAAAACCTTTAGTATAAATAAGAAATTAAAATAACTTTGAAATTTTAAGTTTTTTTCCATAGAAAACTTGTAAAAGTCTTACAAAGTGTTACTATTAAACTAAGCAATACAAGGAGGGACGGTTGCAACTGTCCTTCTTCAAATTTTAAATATTGTGCGGGATTGATGCTTCAATCGGTAACTGTCAGAGCGTCTCCTGTCGGGCACTGCTAGAACTTTCTAAATTTTTTACGCTGGTTGCATTTGAAGGAGAAGGGCCCCTTAAAGTACACTTTACCTAGTTTTCCTTACTTTGGTGCTAGATGGAATAAAAATCTGAGAAATTAATGTTCGTCACGCTTGTAACAAGCTCATTGGTAACGACCAAGTGGAGTATAACGACTGTGATGCTACGTCGTTTATTAACACTATTTCTGATAGAATTTTCGGGAAATAAGTTTTACTGTTGTGGGAGTATTTTGCTATATCTGACAAACATTCGTAAATAGATTAGATTTTCCACAGCTAAAACCAGATAAATCCATACCTATACCATGTAACTCAACTTTATGGGCACCTATTTTAAAGGACGTCATACTACTCGAATTTTCTTTTCAGGATAGAGCGGGAAAACCGAGTTTAGGCTGAAAAGATTCCAAGCATCGAATAATTAAAATATTAAGTCGTTACTGAAATGGCTACAACCCCACTCCGCAAATGCTTAATCAAATCAAGTGCAGAAGAAAATCAAGAACAGACTCCACATTCTACAAACAACTAATAGAGTGCTCATGTTAAAGTATATTAATATAAAATTATTTTGAAAACTAAATAAAATTCATTCGGTCATTTTCCACCTATATCTTAATCTGTGATATTTAAAACATATATCAACCAGGGGAATAAATGGAGGACACCGTCTACGTATTAAAATAGCTATATTTACTTAGGAACATTAAATATATATATATATATATATATATATTTAACTGTCCGTACACTATCCAGAGGTACTAAAATTCGATACGTAAACATAATTTTTGATAATAAATAAATTGTTGTTTTAAGCTACCCTTATTTAAACCATATCTGCCAAGCATCAAGTACAAAATAACGAAAATATGTAAAAATAAAAAGTGAAAAATAAAAATATAAGAAATGTCGATGGTGAAAATTGTTTCATCGGTTTCTCAAAATAAATCGTTTTTACTTCGCGGGCTTTTATTTTTTAAACTTGTAGTTAGTTCTGGTACCTAAACCATAAAACACATATGAATATAAAATAGTTTCCTTATTATAAAATTACTCCATTTTTGTCATATATCGTGCAATACAGAAGATGTTTGATTAAAAAATTACAAAGACAAAAAAATGTAAATTTTGCTTTATTAAAAAATAAATAAATAAATAAATAAAAAGTGGCCGAATTTTTTTTTTTTTTCAAGCATACATTGTTAATGTAAAGAATATGTTTTAAAAAGAAAACAAAATGTATATAATGAATTAATTATAGGTAGAATCTTAAGTTTAAAGCTTTTTCTAAAATCGAAAAACTTATATTTTTCTTGAATAAAGCAAAAATGTTTCTTTTTCTGCACCTGCTGTTTCAAATCTTGCGGTTCCGAAAATAAACCACACAAAGAAAAAAAAGAAATTTGGGAAAATATATCGTTCTCTCCAGAGAGAAAAAAAAGAAGATTGATTCTCTGTCGTTCTCTCTCCTTTTCGAATTCTTTTTCTTTCTTTTTTTTTTTAAGTTATACATTTAAAAGAACCAACAGAAATTCATTTGTTTCAAAATATTAAAATAAGAAGAATTACTTGGAATTCGCTGCACAAAATCTTCTTCAAAATACCAATAAATACAAAGCAGAAGATTATTGAAAACTTAAATAATTTCAAATACGAAGAAATATTTCAAATAAGAATTTATTTTCAATTTGAATAAAACAAAGAACAACCTTTGTAATAGATTATCATTTGTTCTTCAGAGCATCTGTGACTTTTAAATTCATTTCTTTTTATTTACACTTACCAGATATATTTGTTTTACAAGCAGAATAAATAAAATCTTGTTATTTGTTTTGTACTTTGAATACACATTTCAAGTGCCATGAATTGTACTTAAATTTTTATAAGTTTCGGTGTTCAATTTTGAACTTTCGCCATTTCTGGAATACAAGATATTTTATCTAAAAGAATAAGATTTATTTGTTTAATATCAGAAAAGCGTTTTTTGTTTTATTTTTTAATCTCATAAATTCGGATAGTATTGTAAAGATTAAGAATTATTTGTTGAATTCAAGTAAGAGAGATATATATATTTTAATTATTATTATACAAATAATTGCGGTAAGAGTAGTTATTATTATTAATAATAGATCGTAGAATTTTAAAAAACAATAAGAAGGTTTAAAAGGTTTTAAAAAAATAGTTTTTAACAGAGTTTATTTAGTGAACTAAATTGTTTTTAATACACATTTCAGCACAGTAAATTTTTAATACAGAAGCTTATTTATTTAGAAAATGGTAAATATTGTCTTTAAAAATTTCGCTAATTAATGATTTTTGAAGTGGTCTTATATCATATATGAAAATTAAAACATAAAAAATAAAATACGAGTGACCTTACGAAACATTTATTTGTATAACAATGAAAGAGAGAATTTTTTCTCTAAAACTCTCATGAAATCAAATGGTATTGTAAAGATTAAAAATTATTTATTAAATTCAAATAAGAGACATACAGATGATTGAAAGAAAAATGGAATTTTATTAAAAATGAGGAAAGTGTATGCTTTTAAAAACAAAAATGAATTTCAGCAGATCAAAAACTGAATTAAAAAAAAAACCCATTTAATAGAAAAGTTTATTTAGTGAACAAGTATGTTCTTAGTACATATCTTATCATACTAAGATTTTAATGTAAAAAAATAAAATAAAAAGATAAATATTGCCATTAGAAAATTCTTAAATTATTGATTTTTCAACCAGTTTATTATCAACCGTGGGAATAGAAACTTAGAAAACGGGATACTGCATATTTTATTTAGCAGAATAAAATTTATCTGTTTAACAAAAACAAGTTTTTTTTTTTCTCATAAGAACAAATGTTACTGTAAATATTAAAAATTATTTGTTAAATTGTAATGAAGTTGGTTGCAAAAAAGATTGTATTTTTTCACTCCGAGCAGTCGGTAGATAAGGATTTTTCCGCACACTGAGCAGTAGTTTTTCCCTTAATACACTAATAATTAAAAGAAAAAAAATATATTATATATTCTTAGCTTGTTTTTAAATAACGAAAGTCACATATAATATTTATGAGGTTTTTCTTGACATCCGTAGTCACATTTTTCATTCAAACTTAAATAATTATATTTTTGGGACAATTTAAAAACCATGCAGTGAAAACAGCATTAAAATTTTGCCGTTTCAGAATACGCTTAGTAGAATTTATATGACAAATATTATATCATGTATATTTCATTGCAATAACAACATAAAATTAATTAAAATAAAAGCAAATGTTTTTTAATACTTTCACGACCGCTGACGTAGATTCACGTCATTTGAAAATTTGTAACTCCTCCAGTGGGCGTTTCCTTTGCAATTTGTTTGTCATTTATTTCTTAAAAATATACACAATACTCATATTTGTACAATCAATATACTACAGATATAAATACTTTGATTAGAAAGAGTATAATTATAATGTATATCTATTTGTAATATGAATCTGTATATAGATTTTTTTTTTTTCTGAAATATTGTAACTTGGGAGAATAATGCCCACAGGCGGACATTACTGTAAAAAAGACAAAAATATGCAGACGCAAAAGTGATAAAATACACTCAGGGAAAAAAAATGTATATATATATATATATATATACAGTCTTCATCTAGAATGAATAATCAGCCATTTTCTGAATGTCTAAATTAGAAATATATATTTACGAGCGATATGAATACGATAAACGAATAACCTGGACAGACGAAATGATCGAAAATTTCTAATCTATACTTTTCTAGAGAGTGAAACAACATTGTGAATATTATGAATCCTTTGTATGGTGAGAGATTCTCGCTTGTTTCTAGAATAGGGCCATTAACCAAGATCCTCGTTACTAAAAATCGCATCCTTAGATCGCATTTATTTGCAGATATTTTTAAATAAGTTTGACCTCGATAATATAGGTAAACGCTTTAGAATTCTAATAATATTTTAGAACTTAATACCAAAGGGAACTATAATATATAATAATAACAAGGAACTATTTTTACTAGAACCACAATTTAGTTTTAGTAGTCAGTCAGAGATTTTTTTTTCTTTTTCAGTGTAAAAAGAAAACGCACCAGTTTTAAAAATCAACTTGAAACCATCAATTTTAGAAAAGTTTATTTAGTGAAACTTATTCTTGTTATTACATACTTTAGAAAAACAAATTTTCGATTTTAAAAGTTATTAATTTTTAAAAATCGAAAATGGTATTTTTAGAAAGTATATACTTTTTAGTTTTAAATTATATTCTATTAAATATATAAACGAGTTCATAAAAAACTAAACATACGAGAATTTTTCTAACGGAATAATTTCTTAACATCACCACAAATAATATATATATTTCAACCTCTTGAAACTGAATAATATTGTAAAAATAAAGATTTGCTTATTGCGTTCAAATAAAAAATAAATATTTTATTATTTATATGATTACTATGAGAACAAATAATTATTTTATAATTTATATGATTACTATGAGAACAAATAATTATTTAAAATAAATGCTAGAACAAAAAGAAGTTCAATAGCTGGAATCTTATTAATAAAAGCAAAATAATGCCTGTCTTTTCCGATGTCATCGGTTTCTAGAAACATCTACCTCTCTCACAGACGTAAAATTGAGTAAATATATAGTTTAGAATGTCTCTGTATGCTCCTTGAAGTCGAGTTTTTAAATTTTTAACTAGGAAGCAAGTTACTAATTAAAACGTGATAAATCATCAAAGTTTTCCGCGAAATTTGTCGCCTCGAAAGTTTCCCTATTCCGAAACAAGCTTTTGAACGATTTCGCTGAATTTTATTTTAAATTTTTATTTTTAAATTCATTTTTATATAGTGACCAGTTGAGTACGCAAAGCCTGCTGGCAATGAAGAAATAAATCATTTTATTGTACAAAAAAATTCTTGCTTTTACATATATTAACACAGAAAAAATTTCAAATTTAAGATACTTAAAAAAAAAAAAAAAAAAAAAACAGGAAATGTTGTTTTTAGCAAATTCTTCAATTAATACATGACAAAATAAATAAATAAATAAATCAAAATAAAACGTACACAGAGAACGTGCTACTCCTTATTTTATCCAGAGGGATGGAATTTATTTTTTTAAACAAAGGAAAAAAGGTTTTTTTTTTTTTTTCATGAAAACAAATAATATTATTTAAAGAATTATTTGTTAAATTCAAGTATGATTCAAATATTTTATCATACCGTTTACTGGAAAAAAAAATATACTTAAAATAAAACTGTATAATTATTTATTAAAAAAAAAAAAAAAAAAAAAAAAAAAAAAAGAAAAAGAAAAAAAGAAAAAAGAAGAAGAAGAAGAAGAAGAAATTTCACGAGTTTTTAATGTAAATTTTCAAAAATCATTTTTAGAAGAGTTTTTTCACAATTATAAAGCTCTTGTTTCTACAGATTTTAGCATTTAACGTAGCCTAATTTCTATTCTAAAATTATTTATTTAGAGAAAAAAACAATAGAATAAAGAAATAAAATATACGTTTATTTGTTTTCTGAAAATAAAATAAAATGTTTAATTTCGCGTGAAAAAAAAAAGAAAGAAAAAGAAAGAAATAAATAAAAATCGGGAAAAAAAAAACTTAGTTAGGCAGCGAAAATTGGTACACTTTTTTATAAAGAATTCGCGTGTAAATAAATATTGTCATAGAGACATTTGACATTACATTATTATTATTATTTTTTTAATTAAGTACTTCTCTTTTCTACAGTAAAACAAAATTTTCGTTTTTATTAATTCTTTATGTGTAACATATGATGTTCTTTTTTATTCTCACCTTAATTTTAAATAGTTATAATTTAGATTTTATTAAGTTTTTTCTTTAATTTTAATTTTATAAAAATCATAGAACTATGTTATATATATATATATAGTATACATATATATGGAACAGTTTTAGTATTTTGGTAAAATTTGAAATTTGGCAAAGTAATAGCTCGGAAGTTTCTAGCCAAGGTCGTTAATTATACAATAGCCACAGACATTTCATTTCATCGCAAAATGACCAAAAGTATTAAAAGTCGCCAATGAGTTCGTATTTAAAAGCTGTGCCTTTTGTATTTATTTATTTATAATATTTTCTATTAAAAACTTCGAAGGAAATGTGTTTCATGCATTTCTCTTTCTATTTTACACCTTTATTCAGTTCTTTCAATTATTTCAACATTCTATAAACAGTAATACGTATATTATTATTATTCGTATATTATTTTTAGTATTCAAGATGTCTCTCAGATACTAATAAAAAAAATTTAAGAACAACAATACTGCAAATATAAAACGCTTATTTATTTATTTTTTTTTTTACATTGAGGAATTATTCGGATAGACCATTTCGGTGAGTGCAGCCCAGTACAAACTAGCCTTTGAATAATAGTTGTCAAGGGTAGAAGATTAGAACTAATGTTGGCAAAAGAAGCACAAACTGTCAAATGTCTAACATCCATAGTCTTTCTAATTAATCACAACAGACATCCAGGAGTATCTTTCACACCTATACGGTGGATGCGTCCTTGTAAATAGACATGTCCATTTGAAGTTCTAAATTTTGCAGCAAAGGTTTGTCTAGGGAGGTCCATTGGAACTGGATCCCTTAAAAGAATTTACCAGCTCTTTCACTTAGCGTCATTTTTTCGAGTTTCACATACATAATTCCTAGTTGATCTTGTAATTGTGGAAAAAGCCTGACTGCATGCTAAATCGATAGTAGACTCTGGAAGGCTGCAGCCATGTTTACCTAGAGAGTCTGCATTTTCATTACCCGGAATATCACAGTGTCTGGGTATCCACTTAAATATAATTATCCAACCAGCACGGTTTAGCAAGTTTAATTTTAGTTTTGTCTCCGCCACCCTTTTTGAACCAGTATTATTTAGAGATCAGAGGGAGTGGATTGCAGACTGTAAATCCACAAGGAAAATCGCATGTAAGTAAGAAGTGGTGAAGTCCAATAAAAAAGATAGCGCCTGTCTAACCACCTCAATTTCTGCTTTATAGTCTGTAGCAACTAAACCAACTGCACAAGATCCCTCGAAAATGTGCTCACAGTGTTGCAAAGCTAGAGCAGTTGGAGTAGTTCCTTCCACAAGGTCAGGAATAGCAGCAGAACAACTAAACACCTCTCCAGTTGAAGCGGGTGAAACCGGAATGCCTCTGTTTACCGCTACCGGTGAAAGTAGAAAAAAGTCTGTTCTGATCGTTATGTCGCTACTGTGCGAGTATTATTCGAATTTACTTTAATTTCTGGGCCCTCTGTATATAATTTGTATATAATAGGTTAACATCATAGTATTTTTTTATGTATGTTTACGGTATATACTGTTTAAGGGATTAAGACCAAGGTCAAGACTTTGAAATCATTCTGTATATATTGTTAAAAACTGGATGCTTGATTTATCACATAATCTGGTTTATTTATCACATAATATTGTTAAATATTTCGACACAGTTTCATGCCTTTAAATAGACATAAAGCCAGGGTTATGAGTGAAATATTTCGTCGTAATAGAGTTATAACTATAATTCCTGTATTTGTCATCGTATCCCTTTTCGTCAACTTACTATTAATTTATTTCGTCAATGTATTTTATTTTAATTTTACCGACATATTTATAAGAAAGGAAAAATTCCTAATATTTATTAAAATTTTTATCATAAACTGTATTTTATAACAATGTACTCATTATTGCAATTCAACAATCGAAAGAACAACAGCAACAATTGATTATTAATAAAATGAACAATACACGGAATTTCATTTTTTACAACAATCAAATGCTTTACTTTGAACATTTTTCTTCGGTTTAATCATAGACCTTATCTGAGAATGGCGTATCCATTCTTAGGTGTATTTTTTGGTTATTTTATTCAAAAGTTTCTCGCGTGGTTTATCTTTAAATTTTTCGTGCATCATCATACAAATGATGTGCGGGAAATTTTCGTGTCTCCAGTCAATTTTGCTGGACATGGTGTATTGACGAGTAATGATATTCCAGGTCAGAAATCTACAAATTTATCTTTTTATGCAACAAATTTTTCGTCCAATATTGATATACTAGATCAAAATGAAAATGAATCCAATCCTATAATTGAAGAACTATATTACATTTCTGAAATCATTAAGAGAAAATATACTAATAAAAAATGGGTTTTAAAAAGAAAGAAAAAAAATGCATCTTTCAGCTTTAAATAGGCGCCGTCTTCTCAAACTAAAAAAAGCCAAACGTTGGTATTCTTCAAACTATTTCTGAATCACTGTTTGAGACTAATACTGACTAACCTCCGTCCCAAATTGAAGGGGAATCATTTCTTTCTCATAGAGTGGACGCAACCAATAAAATTCTACAAGTTTCTGCCTCACTGCCTGGAAATGATACTGATGAACCTCCGTTTGAAATCGAAAGGGACTCGATTCTATCTCAGGCAATGGACACACAAAATGAAAATAAACAATCGCCTACTTCACAACGACTTGGTAAAAAAAAAAAAAAAAAAAAAAAAAAAAAAAAAAGGGTAAGGAAATCCGAAAAGTAAGATTTTTTTTTTTTTTTTTTTTTTTTTAATATGGTGTTGTTGTTGCATTCCTAGTGCAAAATATTAAAATGTACGCATGGACGCCTGGAACATCAAAACTCCTCTGGCAATAGGCAAGGGAGCCTGCCTTATCAAAACTCCCCATGAGAAACGATACATGGCGACCTCCCGTGGTGTTTCTCGGGTAACGTTAACAGCCATGCTTTTAATGTAACATCTATCTATCTATTTATATAAATATGTATATGTATTTATTTATTTTGCTGTGTATGAATGTATGTGTGGGTATGTGAGCCTTTACTGCAAGCATTTTTTTTTTTTTTCAATCTGTGATTTTGCAACGTTCTAAATATTATAGACTATGTAAAAAAATATCCCTCTGTTATTAAGTTAAAAAGATAATTAATAAACGATTTCAAAAAGAAACACCTTTGAAAAATAAAAGAAGTTACAAATATAAATCGAATTTTCTCTCCTACATGTTTTAATAATTCCAGTGGTGATTTACTAAAATTATTCATCTTTCTTCTTCTGTACCTTCTTCTTCTGAAAAGGAATCCAGTCCAGTAATTGAACATTCAAATTATCTTCCCAAATTCGACAGGGAAAAATTTACTTTTTTTTTTTTTTTTTTTTTTTTTTTAATTTAAGAAAAGAAAAGACTTTACATTTCTGCTTTAAATATGTGCTGCCCCTTGACCTGAAAATTTTAATTTCTTGTTACTCACCAGAAGCTGATAACTCACAACTTTTTTACCAAATGTTTGGCTGATTAATGAAATAAACGTTTTATTGTGTATATAACCGAAAAAAACACATAATATGAGAAGGTCTTTATGAAACATTCTACTAAATGAATTTAGTGCAAATCGACTGACAGATGGCGCTGCTGTGCTGCAGTTTTTCTCGTTAACGGGAAGGCTATATCTCAGACGTTATTGTATATAATTGCGCAAATTTTGGAATATACGAAACCCATTATGAAACAGTAGTTTGCTGGTTGTGTTAGAGTTCACATCGGCTGGCAGGTGGCAATAATATCAGGAAGGCTCTTGAATAGGAAAGCTAAATTATAACTTCTATTGCATATAAATACACATAACTTGGTATGCATGATAACCATTATGAAAACAATCCTGCATATCATCCGATAGGTGGCAATGATATAACTGACCTTCTATGATTTTCCACATGACTACATCTCAGCATCTGTTGATTAAAAATGCGTAAACCTGCATACTTATAATAGTTATTGTGAAAAGCTATGGTTAAACTTTTATGCATGTCAAAGTGGTAAAAAATTAATAAATGGCGCTCTTATACAAAAAGATATAGAAGAAAGTTTTGTGATGACTACAATAAACTAGTTTTTAAAGAAATACCGTTTTAGAAAGATAATTTGGGTTTTATTATTTATATTTAAAGCTCAAGGCTAGAAGATGCCGCCTTAACCTGTTAGTGCCCAGTGTCCTCATTTGAGGACATGTAATAAAATGTCACGTATATTTTTTTGTAATTTCTTGGAATGATTTCTGCTTTTTAGTGACAGTTTATAGCGTCCTCTAAATGATCCCTGAAAGTTTTATGTGCCTACTATTAATCATTATTTCATAATTTGGATAGTCATTTTATGATTTTTCATTCGTCGCACATATATTTGCTTTTTGCGCAGGTATACTAATTTAAATCATGTTGAATAGTAATATATATTATAATACTTTACTTTCGAGATCTGTGTCAACATATAATCGAAAATTAATCAGTTACCTCAAAGTTTTTCCATTTCGAAGTTTTCTCACTAGAACACTAAGCGTCAATAAATGAGCATTGGCTTTAAATTTAAAACTATCGGAATAACTGTTTAAGTTAATATCTTTTACTGTCAGTTGTTTATATTAATTTAGAAGTGAAATAATCAGCTAATAATATTCTGAAAAATTAACTCGGGCGTTAACGGGTTAATTGAGAAAAGAATAATACAGCATTCGCAATATTTTGACACCAGTAAAATTTGGTCAACATATTAAGAATCTTAAATAGTAATGAAAAAAAAAAGAATTTAAATAAATAAATTGCGTAATAGCCGTTGCTAAGTCGATTTTAATTTTTAGAAAATGAAAAAGAAGATTCAATGAATAAAATATAAAAAAATAAAATAAAAATTTATATTCGAAAACCCAAAAAATATTAAAATGTGTAATAGCTGTTGCTAGGGGAAACAAAGGACAAAATCTAAAAATTTAATATATTTAATTTTTTCTACTGTATGTGTATTATCATTTGATTAAAAAAATAATAATAAATAAAAATAAATAAAATAAACATAAACATATATAAAATAATAGTAATAATCTTATTTTTAAAATGAGACTAAGCATTACTGTTAGATGTACCCAAAATTCGTGTTTTTTTAAAATAGAACTTTTAGTTTAAAAGTACTTATATTTTACCCCAGAACTTATATTTTTACCCCAGAACTTTTAGTTTAAAATACTTATATTTTACCAAATAACTTCTTAAAGCTTATTTAAATGATATCCATGAAACATTCCGTGATCAGTTTCTTTAAATTCCGAAATCAACAGCATTCTTCGGCACACCTAATATTTTTAATTTTTAATTTTCTTTTTAAATATAATATTAAAAAATTACCAACTGAAATTCAAACTTAATTATCTTGTTGAAGTTTTAATTTCATTTTGCACGCGCGCTTTTTATTTCCTAATTCAAAATTATTAAAAAAAAAACTTTTTCGATACTGTCCGTTTCGAAACTAATGATTATTATTTTTCTTTTCTTTTCTTTTTCTTTCAAAGAAAAAAAAAGAAAGGGAAGGAAAGAAAAGAAAATTTTTGGTGAAATTTTGGCAAAAGCAAAATTTAGTTTAGTGTGGAGGACTACTAGTTATATATATATATAACATCGCTTTCAAGTTATTCAATTATATTTTCGATAAATTTTCGATTTCGATAAGTATCCAACTACCGTAAAACTGGTATCGTAAAAATCTGTAGATTGAGACTAATAGTCCTCTGACCTAAAAAGAAAAATTTGTTTTAGAAAGTATAAATAGATTTTTGAGGTAGTTTAATACTAAATATGTGAATAAAAACATAAAATACCGTAACATAAAGTACGGTATCCAGCAGAATGAGATTTTGTTTGGTTAACGAAAATACACTCTAAATTCAAAACCGTGAAAAAACGGAAAACGGACTAGCAGTAAGTTGCCGTAACATCTCCATTTTTTTTTTTTTTTTTTTTTTTTTTTTTTTTTCAACAGATATTTTCCGTTTTAAATATGGACGTTTTAAGAATGGATATTTTACGTTTTATAAACAAACTGTTTCCGCTTTAAGCACGCGTTTTCTCAATTTTACAAACATATATTTTCCGTTTTCAAACGGAAATTATTTTTAAAAATTACGAATATTTTCAGCATTGCAAACTTACATATTCTGCTTTATTTAGGGACATTTTCAGTTTTACAAATTGAAATTACTCTTTCTGTCTTACATTAAGAAGGTGGTAAATATTGTAAATCGTTTTTATAAATTGCCGATTTAGATTTATAAAAAATTAACTACATATGTATTGAAATGCAACAGTAATAAACATATTAAGTTTTTTGAAAAATAAATTAAATTTTAGTCTTTCAAATTTTTTGAATTCTTATAAAACATTCTCTGTTAAACATTTTTTTTTATTTTTTCCCCCTCAATTTCATATTACGATAACAGTTAAAATTCTGACAATATATTCTAAACATATTCAGCTGACAATATATTCTAAACTATTCAGCTGACTATTCAGCTGACAATATATTCTAAACATATTTCGATGTTATTTTGCGAATTCGCTGGTAAGTTTATTAGTTTAATTATTTTTATGTTTGGATGGTAAAATTTAATGGGAAAATCTAATATTCACACATAAAAAAAAAAAAAAAAAAAAAAAAAAAACCTCTACAAATTAATAAATAAATATGGTATAATATACTGTTAAACTATCATAATATAAAATGGAGGAAAATAACAAAAATTAGTTAATAGAGAATATTTTTTAAAACATAAAAAAAAAAAAAAAAAAAAAAAAAAGTTCGATGAATAACGTTCATCATACCTTTAAAGGTACATGACCGAATAAGTGACATCAATTTTATAGAACAAAAATTGTCCTTATACAAGAAAAAAGCAGAGATGATAAATTTGTAATGTTGAAAATATCAGTGCTTTTAACATTTTTCAGCGAAGTTTAAAAGTATTCATGACGTCAATTTATCTCCTGTTCGGTAAAACCTGGAATTATTCAGAGATTTCCTTGAAACTGTTGTGTTATTTAAGTTCTCTACGGAATGTGCCCTATTAAAAATGAAATAAATATCACCAACTGGTTTGTCTACAGGGACACCCCAAAGAATTTCAAAGCATTGCACTCCACGAGAGGTATTTCTATAAACTGCATTTTAATAATTTTATTTGCACAAAACATATTGAAATAAATTATTCATTAGCAAATAAATAAATAAATAAAATAAAAACAAAAACAAAAACAAAAAATAAAAAATAAAAATAAAAATAAAAATAAAAATAAATATGTTTTTGTAGAATATAGATTATGATTAGCATTAAGATTTTTACGATCACACAAAAAATCCATGATACATTAAGGACTGTAATCGAAACTTGCTGCAATTACATCTTTGTTTTTATTAAACATTTTTAACACTTTCTGGCAATGTTTAAATATGATTATAATTTGATTTAGTCTATCTGTCACTCTTTTTGTTTGTCTCTATGCTCTTGCTTTCTTGAATATTTTCAGATTTCTTAAAAATAATACATGGTATACAACATTACTATGATATGTCCCCTATTTATAATGGTATGAATAGTATAACTGGTTACATATTCTAAATCAGCATTAGAAACTCTATAAAATGCGTGTAGTACAAGTAACACTTGATAAGGTTCCCTTGTTAGTAAAACTAGAGCTATTTTTAATCGACTTGTCTGTTTCCATCTCCATACCAGATGATTACCTTTGTACATGATATGTAGTCGGTCTGTATGTATGCACTTATAAATTTATTATATGAAATTAAATAATATTTTGTTGTAGAAGGCTGAAGTTTTCAAATTTTAGGACTGTTACAACATTAATCTCAATTTTATATTACCAATTAATGTTCTTTTCATAAAATTAGAAATTGATATTTTATATTTTAGTTGTTAAAAATAGGTATAATTAAATGTTGAAGTACAAACGAAGCTTGTCGCAGTAAGTTATTATTATCATTATTATTATTATTATTACTTGGTAATTAAGATTTCAGATTCTGAACCTACAAATTTCTGTAGTGAAAAAAGGTGTTTTAATAAGTAAATCACTTTTTTTTCTTCTAAATTCATATAAGAATAATTCAAACGCAGAAGAAATGCTTAAAGAATCAACTAAAAGAAAATACTACGAAATCAATAAATTAGGTGAAATGTATTAAATAAAAATATCAAAAACTAAAAATATTCTTGTTTTTATTTACTTATTTATTTACTTATTTATTTTTCTTTTGTAAAAAAGTTTACTTGTAAATATTGTAGATACTAAAACTACTTTTATATTGACCAATTTACATTTATTTTGAGTCGTACATAAAATCGATACCTACAAACGGGAAGAAAGAGCAGATCAGTGATAGAAAATTAAATTAGTTATTTCTTTTATTCCGTAAAAGTATTTTTAAATATTTTGAAGTTCTATGCGATGTAAGCTGAATTCTTTATTACATAGAAATGAATATTTTTGATCCAATGTGATTTTTTTCTAAAGAACATCTAAAAATACGATATACCCTAAAGAGATAGGCAAAAAGGCGTCAAAAAAATTTCTTTTTTCCTTTTTTTTTTTTTTTTTTTTTTTTTTTTTTTTAGGAGAAAAAAATCTCTTTCAATAATATTATTTTCTCTCGTGCTTGAGTTGCTTTCTTAAAAAGAAGATATAAGTTAAATATCTTGAAAGAGTGCAGGTGGATAGAGTTGGTATGTTTCGCAAAAAGTGTAAGCGAAGATATGTTTTTTATCGTCTCAAAATGTTCGAACTACGTGTTTTCTATCTACTTTAAACGCCAATCCAATTTTATTTTCCATGGTAATGTTACTGCTCGAAAATAAGATATTAGAGTACAAGTTACGTCTAAAAAGACCATAAATTTCTGACACCAGACAATGGAAGAGTAAAGGCTATTTTAAGTAACAATAAATTTTGTTTTGACATAAAATGTGAGGATAAAAGAAACAAAAATTGGTAAAAAAGAAATTCTAAATTTTAATAATTTATTACTGCATTAAATGTATCAGAATAATATGACTGTATAGCAAACATGATCGAATTTGTATGTTATTAAAATATTTGGTTAGATTTATGTGTTTAAGTTAAACTACGCGAAACCATTTTTTTTTCTAATATATGGCTATTCAAAGTTATTAAAAATGTTTATTATTTAATTTTCACATCAAAGTTTTATTTATTTTCTAATACACAGATTTGAAACCTACATCTTTCTGTAATATAAAAAGGTTTTTTAATTAATAAATCTTTTTTTAGAGGTTCATGTAAGGATAATTCAACATTAGAACGCCGTCCGGTTATGTCATTTCGACACCAAGGCATGTACAAGTACATCTTTTTCAAAAACCAGTAAATTTTGATTTACTATTTTCCTATATATTGATTTTTATCAAATTTGTATGAAGACTTCATGATTTATGTAGGCAGAGTTATTTAAGATGAACTAATATAATGCATACACAGAAGTTCGTCGATTATTAGGATATGGTACTTGTACTTTTTCTTGGATGATCTTTTCGATTACATTTCGATTTTGTATGAATGTGGATCTTCAGTTGCTAGGAATCTAGAACTTCATTCATTAGGGCCTATGGCATAAGGTAAACGTGTATAGAAATAAATTTTGTGAAATATCAAGATTTTTTAGGTTTAATATGAAATCAACGCATCAGAATTGAACAAAAATGTATAAATTGACAATGGTTTCTGACGTATGAAATCCTTTTATTAAAAATAGCATAAGCTACTGTAAGACAGTCCACAGCATAACAATCGAAAAATAATTATTTCCTAGTAAAACTCGCTATTTACTCAGTTTATAGCATCGAAACCCGATCAATAAGAACAGCTTCAGATATAAAAAGTAAATATATTTTAAACACATTTCCTTTCTTAAGAAAAAAGAAATGAAGCATGAGATTAAATCCAGAGACTTTCTAAATGTATAGTTTTAAAACTAATTGAATCATTACAAAATATAGGCAGGCATATCACAATATATATATGTATATATATATATATATATATATATATATATATATATATATATATATATATATATATATATTATTTCTCTTGCTTTTGCTAATTAACTAAAAGAAAAATGAACAATTTTAGTTAGCATGGTAAAAAAGGCCAGAACAGAAATTTCAGATTGTATAACATCAGAAAAAAAAGCATTGTATTTAACAAAAGTATTGAAAAGGAAAAATCGGTCTGAATACTTACAGTTTACCAACAGAAAAGAAATTAAATATTACAGTCCTGAATTCTATGCATTTAAGCGTTGAAATTGAAAATAATGTAAATAAACTGTCAGATTTTATAATGAAAAATGAAATGTGATGGCTGATGTATATTGATGATTGTATGCATTGTTGACCAAATAAAAAATGACCAAAAACCATTCTACAAAACTTTGAACTTTGCTGTCACAAACATTTTTATTATTTTCAAATTTGTAACGGGAAAAGTATATCAGGCCGTATTTTTGTTTAAACATTAGCTGAAGAACTATGAGATAATTATATTGAAAATCTGGTAAAAAAAAAGAAAAAAGGGTGAAAATGAATAGTGAATTAAAAATCTTCCTAACTGTAGGAAATGTACAGTAAATATATATATATATATTACAGAAATGTGACAGGTAAAATTTATTTTTCATATAAAAGAATCAAATGCGACAAGTTTACAACGCCTGTTATCTATATGTGCCTTGTATGTAGCTAATGTAAGTAATTAATTATTTTTTTTATATTTATATAATAATCTTCTAAATTTTTTTTCTAATTTACTGATAAAATATTTTGTGTACGTAACACATATATATCCATAAATAACATAATAACATTTAAGTTAAAGACATTGGTGTTCGTCACTCTTGAAATTTGTAACAGTGTATGCCACCCTCACAAAAGTCATGTTAAAATAACCGTTAATTATCATCTACAGTCTGCAGCAAAATTAGTGAAGCGCTAGCAATAATTCCTTCTTAAAAGATGAGCAACTAATACTGTTTTTTTTTTTTTTTTTTTTTTTTTTTTTTAAGTAAATATTTATCGAGTCGTGATATTAGTCTTATGCTGTTTGTGAAAAAAGTAAGTTGATGATACAAAATAGTGATCAGACTACAAAAAAATTATGAAAAATGTGGCTGTGTGCTTCAGTAATTTTGCTGCCGACTGTATGAATTTGAATCCGCTCGACCTAGATTCTACGGTTCTAGGGAATCTAGCACTGGCGGATTCAAACTCATAGATGTTATTAAACGCTTATTTTAGCAAGTCTTTTCTGAGGGTGACGAACTTTAGTGCTAATTTTAGGAGTGGCGAATGCTGGTGTCTTTACTATAAATATGTGTTTTATTTGAATTTTTCTTTTAATATAGGCCAGTGTTAAATTGACATCTGATTGACGTTTTGGGGGGTGATAAGATTGCCGGCGTTCTAGTATTAAATACACAGGAAAACTTTAAAATATCTCTTAAAATAATTAAAATTACTGAGAATAAATACAAATATTATGCGAAATGCACTTAAAAATTAAAAACTTAACAAGATTTTTATATTTATTTATTTATTGTAAGAAAAAATTTTGAATTTTGTTGATGCTAAAAGTACTTGTACATTCAATAATCTACTTGTATCCTGTTTTCATAATATTAATGTCTGTAAAATGAAGGAAACATCAGATATTTGATAATAAGTTAAGATATTTATTTCGTAAAAGTATTTTAGGAATTAAAAAACTTAATGACATGTAAACTGAATTCATCATTAGATAGAAATGAACATTTTTGACTCAATGTTTTTTTTTTTTTTTTTTTTTTTTTTTTTTTTAAGACCATCTAAAAATACGAAATACAAAAAAAAGATAAGCAGTAAGGTATCAAAAATATTTTCGTAAACTTATTATTATTATTATTACTTTTTAACAGGGAAAAAAATATCGAACATTTCGTCAATAATATTATTTTCCTGCTTGTTTGAGTAGCTTTATTAAATATATATATATATATCTGTGTGTGTGTGTAAGTTAAATATCTAGAAATAGTGCAGGTGGATGTAAAATGAATGTTTCGCTAAAGACGTAAGCAAAGATATTGTTTTTATCATTCCAAAGTGTTCGAACTGCTAGTTTTCAATCTACTTTAAACGCCAGTCCAATTTTATTTTCCATGACAATTTTACTATTCTAAAGTAAGATATTAGAGTACATGTTATGTCTAAAAAGGTCATAAATTTCCGGCACGAGACAAAAGAAAACTAAAGGCTATTTTCGGTAACAATAAATTTTGTTTTGACATAAAATGCTAGAACCAAACAAGCAAACAAAAGATAGAAAGGAATTTCTAAATTTTAAGAATTTATTACTGTATTAAAAGTATCAGACTGATTTAGTTTTATAGCAAACATACACTATAATCGAATTTGTACGTTGTATCTCGTGATATATTTTGTTTAAATTTATTTGTTGGATGTGAAATTTCAAGAAACTTGTTTTTAAACCGAAATATTTCTTTATAACATTTGTTTTATATGCAAAAAAAACAAACGCTAATTTTATAGCTCTAAATAAAAATACTTTAAGTTGGTTAATCGAAAAAAAAATAATAATAATAATTCTTACAAAAAAGCTATGTTAGCCTTTAATACTATTTCTTTTTAAAGTTTATGAAATAGGTATAAATTTTTAGAGTTTTTACTAACATGACATATTAGCTACAATTGTTTCCAAGTATTCAATGAGTTACAGAAATTTAAATAACTCAGAAGTTCAATTTTATTTTTATTTTTTCAGTCTAATAGTACAACGTGTCTATAATATATTCCTATAGTTTCGAATTAATTTGAGTAAAAGTCTAGGAGTGACACTGGTGCTCATTAGGGGTGGCGAACACCGGTGTCTTTACCTTAAATGTCCTTTTTCTTTTAATTTTTTTTAAATATAGGTTAGTGTCAAATTGACAGCTGGCCGACACTTTAGGAGAAGATCGCCGGTGTTCTAGTGTTAAAGACATAGGCAAACTATCTCTTAAAATAATTAAAACTACTGAGAATAAATGCAAATATAATGCGAAATGCATTTAAAAACTAGAAGTATAAAAGGATTTTTTTTTTTTTCTGACACTAAGAGTGCCTGTAAATTGAACAATCTACTTGTATTGCGTTTTCATAATATTATTGTATGCAACCAGAAAGAAACAACAGATAGGAGACAAAAGCTAATTTAAACTTTTGTTTCATAAAACGTTTTTATAAATTTCAAAACTTAATGAAATGTAAACTGAATTCATCATCAGATAGAAATGAACATTTTTGATTCAATGTGATTTTTTAAGACCATCTAAAAATACGAAATACCATAAAGTGATAGGCAGCAAGGTATCAAAAACATTTTCTTAAACTTATTATTATTATTATTAGTTAACAGAGAAAAAAAATCGAACACTTCTTCAATAATATTATTTTCCTGCGTGTTTGAATAGCTTCCTTTAATATATATATTAGGGTGGTTCGAAAAAAACTTTTTTTAAAATTTCAAATCGCTATAGTGCGGAAAAGTTGCCATTGGTATAGACATGAAAAAAGCACTAATTATTATTTTTTTATTAATTTGTCTTCCGGTCGCGCAATGCCATCGAAGTTAGCAAAAAATTGTGAAAAACCTTAATTTTTCATAATTTTTTTAAGCACGCCAGATGGTTTTAATTGCGTTCCTATCCCATGAATTAACTACTAAAAGTATGTAAAATCAATATATATGCACTTGCTATACATTTATTTCATATCTTCCGGTCGCGCAACATAGTACAAAATGAGTAAAATTAGTAGTTTTTTCAAAATTTCAACGTTTGACTGTTTAGTACATTTTAATCATACGACTTCTAGAAACGCTATAGTTTAATTCTATCACAATAATATATTTAAAATCCAAGCATTGTAGATAAATATGGCTATAAGATAGACGTGGCGTACGTGACGAATGCCAGCGATGCGCGCGCAGCGCTGCCAGTCGCAGCCATTATCGTTTCCCGCTATTTCCTTTTGTCTGCTTATGCCACTAGCTCGAATCAGTACTAGATTGTGTTGTACTTAAGTCCTTATTTTTCTGTCTACTTTTGCGTTCAATGTTTGTACTTGAATACGACAGTTATTGATACAATGGATGTGCCAAAGAAAGTTGGTATAGGTACAAAACCTAGAAAAGGTTTTAAGTTCCCTGTTTTTGGTCACCCACGAGACTTGTTACACAACAAGCTTCCTACTCATGAAGATGTCCTTCGCTGCTGCTTTCAACAGAGATTCAACCTAGCTGTGACAATAAACAACAAGAGTGTATCTTTTTTAAGAGAAGCCTCAACAGTGGCAAAGAAAATTATCGGTTTATATGACAAAGCCTCGATCCCAACTGTTACGGAGTACAGAGTCATCCAACTAATTAGTTCTTACTACGAATCATACAGTAAACTCAGAAAGTCGTTTCATCGTGACAAAGATAAACCAGCATTCAAACATAAACTTGACAATTTGAAGAAGAAAGAATGCTCTCTTTTTGATATCGCTGCGTGTAAATGTGTAATTGTTGCTAATGACTGTTCATGTAAGAAATCTTCAGATACATGTGTATGTACTCTAAGTGTGAGCTGCATTTGTGAAAGAGAAAAAAATATTCCACCTTTTGAATTAAGGTTTACGTACTTGCACATTTACACGCCGCGACATCAAAAAGAGAGCATCCTTTCTCCTTGAAATTGTCAAGTTTAAGTTTGAATGCTGGTTTATCTTTGTCAAGATGAGACGACTTTTTGAGTTTACTGTAAGATTCGTAGTAAGAACTAATTAGCTAGATGACTCTGTACTCCGTAACACTTGGGATCGAGGCTTTGTCATACAAACCGATAATTTTATTTGCTACTGTTGAGGCTACTCTTGAAAAAGATACTCTTGTTGCTTATTGTCCCAGCTAGGTTGAATCTCTGTTGAAAGCAGCAGCGAAGGACATTTTCATGAGTAGGAAGCTTGTTGTGCAACAAGTCTCGTGAGCGACCAAAAATAGGGCACTCAAAATCTTTTCTATTTATTGTACCTATACCAACTTTCATTGGTACATCCATTGTATCAATAACTGTCGTATTCAAGTACAAACACTGAACACAAAAGTAGAATACGGACTTAAGCACAACACAATCTAGTACTGACTAGAACTAGCGGCTTGAGCAGACTGAAGAAAATAGCGGGAAACGATAATGGCTGCGACTGGCAGCGCTGCGCGCGCATCGCTGGCATTCGTCACGTACGCCACGTCTATCTTATAGCCATATTTATCTACAATGCTTGGATTTTAAATATATTATTGTGATAGAATTAAACTATAGCGTTTCTAGAAGTCGTATGATTAAAATGTACTAAACAGTCAAACGTTGAAATTTTGAAAAAACTACTAATTTTACTCATTTTGTACTATGTTGCGCGACCGGAAGATATGAAATAAATGTATAGCAAGTGCATATATATTGATTTTACATACTTTTAGTAGTTAATTCATGGGATAGGAACGCAATTAAAACCATCTGGCGTGCTTAAAAAAATTATGAAAAATTAAGGTTTTTCACAATTTTTTGCTAACTTCGATGGCATTGCGCGACCGGAAGACAAATTAATAAAAAAATAATAATTAGTGCTTTTTTCATGTCTATACCAATGGCAACTTTTGCGCACTATAGCGATCTGAAATAAAAAAAAATGTTTTTTTCGAACCACCCTAATATATATATATATATATATATATATATATATATATATATATATATATAAGTTAAATATCTAGAAAGAATGCAGGTGGATAGAAAAACAATGTTTCGCTAAAACTTTAAGTGAAGATGTAGTTTTATCATCTCAAAATCTTCGAGCTGCGAGTTTTCAATCTACTTTAAACGCCAATCCAAATTTTATTTTCCATGACAATTTTACTACTCTAAAGTAAGATATTAGGGTACATGTTATATCTAAAAAGATCATAAATTTCCGACACAATACAATAGAAAACTAAAGGCTATTTTCGGTAACAGTATATTTTGTTTTGACATAAAATGCTAGAATCAAACAAAAAAAAAAACAAAAAAAAGATAGAAAGGAAATTCTATAATTCAATAATTTATTACTGTATTAAAAGTATCAGACAGATTTAGTTTTATAGCAAACATACACTATAATCGAATTTGTATGTTGTTTCTTGTAATGTAATTTACTTAAATTTACTTGCTTGATGTGAAATTTTAAGAAATTTGTTTTTATTAAAAATATTTCTTTATAGCATTTGTCTTATATGCAACAGAAAAATAGTTAATAGGAAAAAATAATACAGTCGAATCTCGTTAACGTGAGTCTCAAGGGGAAAAAAATGTTCATGTTATTTGTAGTTCATGCTATCAGGAACTAATTTTTATATAATTTACCAATCTTCATTTTCGTGGGAATTATGGAAACAGTTCGTTTAAAAAGTACTTTATGTTAAGCTTCACGTTAACGAGGTTCGACTGTAAATATTATTACAAAAAATCTATGGTAGCCTTTAGTATATATATTTAATTTTATGAAATGGGTTCAATTTTTTGTGTTTTTATCAATATGATGTATTAGCTACAATTGTTGCCAAGTTTTCAATGTGTTACATACGTTTTAGCAGTTAAAAAAATCAATTTCATTTATTTATTCTAAACCTAATAGTACAATGTGTTTAGAATATTAGCTCCACACCATACAATAGGTATGGGGAACTTAGGTAATCGTGAAAAATTTTGACCTCTTTTTTTTTTTTTTTTTTTAACTTTTTTACACGTTTTGAGGAGTGAGAAATCCGAAAAAGACAAAATTTGTATGGAGTTCGTCTGTAGGCTGTCTGTTAGTTTGTTAGTCCGTTAGTTAGTTAGATTGTGTACACGATATCAAAAGAAAAATAGTCGCAGAGAAGTCAGATCAGTGTTAAAATATTACGTTCGACACTGACAAGAACCCTATTCATTCGCAACATTCGAATTTAAAAACTTCGTAGATCATTAGAAATTTTCGTTTTTCTTAACGTGGGGGAATAGGGCAAAATTTCACTTAAACGTGCATTTAATGAAACATTTTACTGTAAAAAAAATCGAACCAGATTCAAAATATCAGGTTTGGTGCCGAAATGATCATCATTAACTATAAACATACTACTTTGAAAATTTCGCAAGTTATTGGAAATTTACGAATTTCTTAACATGGCAGAATAGGACAAAATTTCACATAAACGTCAATTTTGAGGGATATTTTCATCGTGAAGAGGTCTGACCACTTTTGAAACATTATTTAGGCTATTGGTACAAATATCATAGAATATTCAAATTAAAAAAATTCGTTAGTTGTAGGAAATGTACGAATTTCTTAACATGGCACAATAGGGCAAAATTTCACATAAGCGTCAATCTTGAGTGATATTTTCATCGTAAAAATGTCAGACAAACTTTTGAAATATTATTTAGGATACTGGCAAGAATATTGTGGGCTATGAGTTTTCCAATTTAAGAAATTCTTAAGTTATTTGGAATTTACGATTTTCTTAAAAGGGCAGAATAGGGCAAAATTGAGCATAAACGTCCATTTTGAAGATCATAAATACATATATCAGACAACTTCAAAATAACATTTATGATACTTGTTTGAACATGATTGACTACAAATATTCTAATAGGAAACTTTCGTATGTTATTCGTAATTCAAGATTTTATCAAAAAGAAAAAATGAAAATTTTGAGGTTTGTTGCAATGGAAATAGTAGCATTAACTAAACTACGAAATTGACATTAATAAAACAAATTAATAGAGTAGAATAAGATAAATATATCGAAGGGAACGGTGGATAGTCTATGAGGCGGGGATTTCTTTTTGCCACTGTGTTAAGCGTTTGGTCAAATTAATTTCTCTTAACATGATTATAATATGTTCTGCACTAGAAATTTATGAAAACATATATATGATGGGGAACACACAAATAACAATTTTATATATTTATGGATCGATTAATATATTTACGAAATTATATATAATTGTATTTATTTTTGTATAAATTCTTTCAAAGAGGCTTTGTTAGTTGATAAAATGTTAATATTGTGCATTTCTCATTTGTTTAAGCGCTAAAATAGCTAATTTTCCCTTAAAAATGAATTAAAAAGCTCCAATAAGTCAGGTAATGGATTTGGCGTCAAATTTGGTGAATTTTCCTCTCCTTGGCGACTTTTTGGCGACCTTGGCGAGAAAATTCTTATTATCGATATCCCAAAAATGA
Source organism: Salticus scenicus (assembly GCA_963930645.1). Taxonomy (NCBI): domain Eukaryota; kingdom Metazoa; phylum Arthropoda; class Arachnida; order Araneae; family Salticidae; genus Salticus; species Salticus scenicus. Next base: position 269,023,796 of record OZ005652.1, on the reverse strand, counting down.
GCGCTCTAACGTGATTGGTTGACCACTTTCTGGATTTTTCTATTTTTCTACAATTATCTACGCGGGTATATAAGGAGCTGTTTTACACCAAGGCAGTCAGACTGAGATTAGCTTCCGCCAATATTGCATTGCTATTGAAAGAGCTTTGAGCCTCTTTGAATGAGCCTTGTTTTATGTGTTATTGCTGTACAGTTTGTACTGTGGATTTGATATTGACAGCTGTTATTTATCCTGTGTTTATTGGTAGAATTGAAGTTGATACCTAGTTTATACGGCTGTTCTGGAACTTTCTATAAATAAAACTCCTGAATTTTTGCAAGTTTCGCCCGAATTTTTGCAATTTTCGCCTCTTATTCTGGGACAACTTACGAACCCTCAAGTACCAATAATAAGCAGAATAAATTATATCGAGATATCAGGATTATTTCGTTATAATAATGAAATTTTTGCGGTACCCTTATGCATGTTGCAAATATATTGTATTAAGATATTGTTATGATTATGAAAAAGAAATAAATAACTTTCAGCATATGAAATCTTATAAACTTTAATAAATTTTAAATCCAACGTTTCGGCTAAATTCCTTCATTAGCCTTCCTCAGGGAAAAATGATGTTAAAACCACATAAACATAGAAAATTTAAGTACATGATACCACAATTACAACTTCAAAACATTTAACAGATGATTACACAAATTGTAAAAATATACTATATACATTTTTAAAAATATGCTAAAACACTCAAAGGAACATGAAACATGATCACCACAAGACAAGGATAAAGAGCTACTAAAGCTAACGTTAAAAATATCAAAATTGTGGGGTTGCCAGAACTAACTTAAATCAGGGTAACCATAAATTAATTTAAGCCCAAGAAATGAAGCCAAATTGAGGGGGGGTTTACGGATAAGGAATCGTTACAAATTTCTGATTTTCTTTTAATAATTTCGAATGATTCCTAAAGAAGTGCTTGGTTTCTATTGTCAGTATTGTAAATTATTTTGGCATTTTCAAAATCGGGGTCAATGGGATTAGTATTATAATTTCTAGAAAAAGCTGTGTTGGGTCTATTATATTTTAAATCTGCAATATGCTCCTTCATTCTATCACAAAAAGGTCTATTAGTCATACCTATATAGTAGTTAGTTTTATTATCAACTTTATATGGGATTTCATAAACACCAGATTTTAATTTGGGGGGAGGAGGATCAAGTTTTTTAGAAATTAATGAACTTAATTTTAAAGGAGCTTTAGCAACCAAATTAACTTTTTTATGTTTAAATAATTTAGAAATTCCTTCATGAAGAGATGGCAAATATTGAATTTTCTTAAACTTACTATTAGAAGATTTATTATCATTAGAAGTTGAAGAAGGGGGAGGAGGGGACATAATTTTATAAATTAATTTATTTATAGTCTTTATTTTATAACCATAATTAATAGCCAAATTATAAATAAAATCGATTTCATGGTCTAAGGCCTCAAGGGTAGAACTATGACTAAAAGCACGTTTAATCAGAAATCTAAAATTAGCTATTTTATAGGACCAGGGTAAAGGATAATTGCTATGAAAAGTATATGGAATAATATTGGGCTTTCTATAAACAGAAGTTTCAACATATTGATTAAATCGTTTAATTTTAATATCCAAAAAGGTTAAAATATTATCGTTATTTTCAGTTTCTAAAGTATATTGAAGGTTAGGTTTTACGTTATTGATTATATCTAAAAAATCCTTAGGGGAACTAGATGGATCTTGCCAAATTATAAAAACATCATCTACAAATCTTTTCCACAATTTAATACAATGCATATTTTTTTGAACAAAATTATTCTCAAAATCTCTTAATTCAAACTCAGCTAAAAGTCCAGATATAGCTGAGCCCATAGGTGCTCCGTTAAGTTGTTTATAGATATTATCGTTAAATTTAAAATAATTATTATATATTACCAATTTCAAGGCTTCTTTAATAGCAGTTTTTTCAGATTGAGAATATTCAGTAGATAAATTGAGTCTATTACTTATTATATGAAAAACACAGTCCAAATCTATTGAGGGAAACAAGTTCACAATATCTAAACTAGCAAGGGAATCATGCAGCTGTATATTCTGTTCAAATAGATCATCTAAAAATTTAGCCGGATCAGAAATTGAATAAGTAGATTCAGGAAGTAAGCTCTTTAGTACAGGAACTAAAGCTTTCTCAATAAAATATGTAGGACTGGAATATTTCGCCACAATGGGTCTAACTGAAGGTATTTCTTTATGATCTTTATATTTACCAATTAGCTGAGGAGGAAAAGCAAAAAGATTTTCTTTAATGACTTTTTTCATATTATCGGGCCAATTATGCTTCTTAATTAAATTTTTAACTTTGTATTTCAAATTAGTAGTAGGATCTTTTTCAATCCGTACACAATCCATCTTTTCTATAGATTCCTTCATAAGATTAATATATTGAGTAGTTTCTAAAACAACAAATTTCTTGGTTTTATCAGATTCAACAATTATTATATCTGGATTATTTTTTAAGTTTTGAATAATTTTAAGGGTATTTTTATCAACTTTGTTAGATGTTTTTTGCTTATTAGAACGATATAATTTACCATAAATTAGAGATCTCAATTCATCACGTTGATTTTCATCAGTGCATAAAATAGCATCTTCCAGTTCGGATATATAACCTTGATAATTAATATTATATTGCGGAACAAACTTCGGGCCTCGTCCCAACAATTCATCTTCTTCTTGTGAAAATTTGTGTTTAGTTAAATTTAAATATGGATAATGAATCGTATCTTGGGTGTGATCAAATCCTTTTTGCTTGCGCTGCAGTATATTATATTTTCGATCTAAATTTTCTTGTTTTAACTCTTTAGTCCTTTGAATATTATATACCAATCTCCCCATTAAAATATCGAAGAATTCATTAGGGATTTGTTTGCTTAATTCCAAGTAGAGATAATGTATTAAGAAAATAATGTCTCTATGTTGAATATCAAAATACTATATTGATAATATATCGTGTACACAATATCCTAAAAATTTTTGAATATTTTTTTAATTAATTAAAATTTTTGCAATTAATTGTCTAAAGCAAAAATTTGTTCAGTGAAGATAATAAACTGTTCGTGAAATGTCTTGTGAAAAAAAACGTCCTTATGGAATAATCATAGCGCACTTATCATTCAAACAATTCCTAAATTGAAATGTCTGATTAAAGCAAAAATGCAGGCAATGGGGACCCACAAATAATATAGCTGGGGGAAAAGCTTCTGAAGGCATAGGCAATCTGCAGTGTATTTTAAAGAAATTTCAATGATTTTTTTCGCGTTTATTTATAAAGTGATTTAAATATAGTAGTTAGTGTTTTATGAAATGCCTTTTTTCCATGAGTTCTACGCCAATTTAGCGTTTTAGGGAAAAAATGTTGGAAAGGATTCAAGGTAGTAAATTTTAAAAATGATTTGAAAATTAAACATGTGTAACGTTCTAATACATCATTTAATACAAAAATAATTTAAGTTACAATTGTTTCGCACATTACTTTATAGATCATTTTTTCATTTTTAAAAATATAGAAATACAGTGACAATTATTTTATGAAATCTAAGGAGTAAAGTGTTTATTTAAATTTATTTATTTTTCTTTTTAAGTTTAAAAATTTAAATATTTAAAAATTTTGTAAAATAGTGAATATTAACGTTCGTTTATAATTTAAATAGAATTTTAATACATATATTTAATATTATACTGCAAAGTTATTTAAATTACATTTACTTAAAATACTATTTTAAAAGGTATAATTTCGTTTTTTAAACTAAAGAACATTACTACAAATTAGTTTATATAAGTAATAAACGCAGTACATCATTTATTTTGATTAAATGTAATTTATCTTTTCTTTTTTTATATTGGTGATTTAGAATTAAAAAAATAAATAAATAAATAAATAAATAAAAATACTCTTCAAGGTAAAGCTGAAATGTAATGTACTTAATTTTAATGTAATTTATATGTTGAATAGAATTTCAATATACATTTATAATATTCAATTAAGTATCTTATATATATATATATGTCTGCGTGTGTGTGTGTGCAGAACGTTACATGTTTCATGGTAAATTGAAGGAAGAAAAAAAAAAGTATTAATTTTAATCCTGTAAGAAATTCTTAGGAAACATCCATCTCGCAGCAAAATATTAAAAAAAAATATTTTAATCGTGCTTAAATATTTATAAAACTTTTTTTCCTCCTCCGAAAATTAAAGTGATGTTTTCAATATAATTAACGTGGAAGTTTTTCTTATAACTAGCCACTCGCCTTCTTTTAATCATCTCCGAAACATGTACTTTAAACATCACTAATTTTAAAAATGTAATTCACGTTTTTAGTATTAAAAAACATGCATGTGTATTTTTTTTTTCGTTATTAAAACATACATTAAAATTTTTAAAAAGTTTCCCGCTTATATCTAGAAAAATTATCTGAGTTTGTTTTTATGCTGTAATTTTTATTAAACTTTAAAGAGATTATCATGTGCGAAAAAATGTTAAGTAGATAAAAAGTTTTTATACATTAAAAAAGCCTTTTTGGAATAAAAATAATAAAAACAGCTTACATTCTGTTAAGATGGGGGCAATTAATTTTACCAGAAAAAAATATTTTCAGGCGCATATATTTAGAAGTTCAATAAACAGTATTTTTGGCATAATATATTCAAAGAAGTTTCTTTCTTTCTATATTTTTTTTTAATAAAAAGTTGAAGGAATTTTGTGCTTTTTCTTTTTTATTTCATTAGTTTATTTCATGCTTTTATCGGCTTTTTAAAAAATGAATGTCACGTAAAAAATGTGTAATCCATATTGTGTTTTATAAAAACATAATGGTGCATTTTCAAATAAGAATAGGATGTGTTAGAAATTGCACTTTTAACAGTTAAATTTGTTATTTAAAAAGAAAAAAGAAAAAAAGAAAGAAAAAAAGAAAAAAAAATGTTTTAAAAACTAAATACATTGTAGTTATTAGAATTTTTATTATTATTATTTTTTTTTTAATAAAAATTTCCGTAAAATTATTGTAATGAATTAAATCTTAATAATTTTTCCTTTTTAGTATTTAAAAAATGAAAACAAATTAAAATTAAATGGCATTACTTGAGCATATTTGTTTACGGACATTCATAGAGAGCTTTGTGCAATATAAAATTTGTTGAATTTTGCTATGTAACACTTGTTTAAATGACTAAATACAGTCAAATTAATTATTGATATCTATAATGAACGGTCATAATAACCAGTTATAAATATTTTTTTTAAATATAACACATAAATTACAGTTTATTTCATTTGATCAATAAAATATTTTCATTACCTATTCTTTTCTTTTGTATTTTTTACTAGAAGATGTACTCATTCTTGGCACGGGAATTTAATTATTATTCACAGTGTATTATTAAATATATATATATATATAAAACTAAAAAAATATATTTTAATATTATATACATATATATATATATATATATATTATAGTTGTAGCTAACCATACTGTTGTAGATAGAGAATGGAATATGATAGTTAATAAGTACAATTTTCACTTCTCACACAGCCACTTACAAGATATCTATAAAAGTTAAAAAATGGTCCATTTTGCATCTGTCAAACAGATATCTATTAGCACAACAAATGTCACTCTTTTTTACGTCCATTAGATGTGTGTTACATATACAATAAGTCTGCAAATATCAAATGATTAGACTTATTAAATCTAATAGATATTAAAATATCTAAATGTTCTTTTGATATAACCTGCTACATCAATAAGACATTGAAAAAGGCACATCTGAATTTTGTGTACATTTAAACATCTAACAGATATCTATAATTAGTACAGTATATCCAAGACTTTTAATGGATATTCTTAAGATATTTTGTAACTTTTATGGATCATTGAATGTAATTTAGATGTCTGATGAATATAAGTGGTTGTGAGGATTATACATACGTGTGTGTTTATATATATTGCTTTTAAATTGCACGGTTATTTGTACACTGATTTTAACATAAATTTCTCCACGCTTAAAAAACATAATTTTTACTGGCATTTACGTTCCGAGAAACGGTTACAAAATCTAGTAAATAAAAAGCCGTCAAGGGGGTCCTATACTAAAGTTGTACTTTTCCTTCAATATCCAACCTTAATTTGATAATCGCAAAAAAATTAAGGTAGGTAAAGCGAATTTCTTCTACATTCGTCATTTTTTTTTTCTTCAAAAGAATGAATTTTTGTTAAAAATACACAAGATTAGTTTAAATGCGTTATAAAATAGAAAAAAATAATTATATTTTGGTACACTTTTAGTAGCCCCAGTTGGCTAAATTTGAAATTTTTCATCTAGGTAGATCGGTCGTTTGTCGCCAAGGTTTTTTTCTAACGTAACTGCGATGACCATTTTTAATTCATCGCCAAAATGGGACAAAAATTTAAATGTAAGAAAAAGGGTACTGTTCTAAAACTGTAAATAAGTCATGTAAAAGAACTCAGTTCTTTGTGTTAAATTAATATTTCTTTACGTACAAATTACTTAAAATTTGCGAAAGTACAAAAGAAAATTGTTTAGTATGTGGAAACAAATGTATAATAATGTATTAACTTTTATGCATAGACCTATTTCACAGTGGACGGAACATTTATTTATTACGGAAATATAAGAATGTGCGCCAAAGATGAGAAAAAAGTTATCTTTTTTTGGCAATTATCATATCATTTATCGATTATTAGTTTTTAAACATTACATTTTCAGTTTTCAGATCTATATTTATTATTCTACTCTATATTTATTATAATATTTACTATTCATCACAATGACTCCACAATATTTGAACATAATGCTTGGAGAGTGAAAATGTTCGTATGAATGAAGAAAAAAGAAATAGTTACATGAAAATTTTTACATTATCTTACTTATATGAAATAATTAATGGAAAATACTGTATTATTCAGAATTTCACATCCTACAAACTGTTCCATTAGAAAAAACTATTGCCGAAGGATATTTAAATGGAAACAATTAATTGGCATTATTTTAACTGACCTCTGATAAAAAAAAGCTTGTACAGCTTGAAAAATATTTTCAATATTATATTCAAGTGTAACTTACCAGTTCCTAATTTCATTACTATATATATATATATATAAGCAAAAATGACACTTTTTTTAATTACAGACTGACAATAAATTTTCCTAAGTTTCTAATTACATATAAAGAATAGGTCTATCGTCTACAGTTTGTTTTATTTATTTATTTATTTATTTATTTATTTTACGATATGCATAAATAACTTACAACATAACCCAACTGTTGTATCATATTTAAACATTATACAGTTACATATAAAAAGAAAAAAAAATCATTATATTTTAACTCAAATAGCTTTTGCCCAATATGGTTCGAGAATTAAAATATAAGGTTAGTTGTTAATATATACATCTTCTGTTTCTTTTATGGATAAAAAGGTTATAAAAAAAATAATTTATAGGCTATGTGAAATTTCGATCAGATCAGTACTCCTAATATTGCGTGGGAGTTAAACATTCAAAACATTAATCTATTTCAAGTGGATAAGCAATAACAGCTGTTTCATAAACTATAAGAGAAACAATTATTAATAAATAACAAATAAATAACATAATGTTCCAAATTATCTGTTTTTGTAATAAAAAAACAAAAAACGAATTTTAGATTTGATAAATACTATGGTTACTTTTTGTGTAAAATGTAGGTCGAAAAGCGACCTATTTTTCATGACAGAATAATTCCTTAACACAAGTTTGATTTTTTTTTCTTTTAATATCCCCTTACAGAAAGTACAGAAAGTATATTTTTTTCTTATACTGTATTGATTGCGTTTTATTTTTGTTTTATATTTCTCGTCTGAGAAAAACCTTTTTGATCTTACGGAAATTCACATATTTTTTATTTGCACGCCATAGTAACCTTAAAAAAGAAATTGTATTGTATTCTTTCTCTAGGTCATAATATTGCCACTGCACACATCAATACATGCGACGCTATATATATATTTGTCAATTTATTTTAACAGAAATTCTAATAATATAAAATTTCATTTCATTGTTTGTAAAATACTTTTTTTTTTACTTTATATGTTGTGTTCTGATTATAACCTGTGTGGTCATAGTCACGTATTTTCCCATAACTTTAATCTTCATTTTTTCCAGAAATTGTGATGAAAATTAAATTAATTAACTAATTAATTTAATTTAAACTAATTAATTTAATTTAATTTTATGATTTTATTTATTGAAATGACATGTCACAAAATAAATGCATAATTAATTTTTTTTAAAAAAAAGGATAAATCTACTTTCTTTTAAATTAACGATTCTTATATAATTACTTATCTCCTATTACAGTAAATGAAAAACAAAATGTACTTTTCTTTGATAGTACTTTTTTTTTTAAATTATATGATTCTTATAGCCACCAAATATTTTTACTAATGCAAATTCCATATCTAGGTTGTAAAATTGGCGCAGAATTCATTCTACAATAAATGAAACAAAATTTTCTTCTTATTAAACAGACGATTTTATAGGGACAGAAATATTTTAATCAAGCACTGGTATGAATTCTGTGCCAGTTTTCCAGCCCTGCATAATATATCATGTCTTATCACATTATTATATGTATATCAGTATTTTTTTTCATTTAAAATACGAATGCATATGTAACTTCTTAAAAGTTTCATTTGGCGACAGCTATGTATTTTTATTCGTTTCATAATTGATAAAGTTTTTATAACAAAATTTTGTGTTCTTTTGTATGTAAGAATATACCCATATTGTTTAAGTCGCATTTTCTTGTCTTCTATAGATAGTATTTAAGTTTAAAGATCACCATCTAAGAAATATTTTTAAAATATATCTTTCTTTTTAGAATTTCTATATCTTGTGACATGTTAATAAAATTGTTCTATGGGTACGAACCACAGTTTCAAATCATCTTAAATTTCATTAAAATGTCATAATTAGAAGTAAATCAATATTTTTCTTAACTGATATTACTTAAAGTACATTAATCGCAATTTTTGTTATTTTAAATTTCATTCACAAAAGCATAAGTTTTCTAGAATTTCGGTATATATTAATATTTTATTATATTTCAATACTAGCTGGTATTGCTTGCTTTGACAGTCACTGTATATATATATATATATATATATATAAATATGTGTGTGTGTGTGTGTGTGTGTGTGTGTGTGTGTTGATATATGAACATTTTTAAAACTTTTAACGTTTCATTTATATTTCTGCGTTTTTTTGTTCGAAAGTTATCGGAAAAATTGTACATGATGACTCTAGAATGAACTTTATATAATTTTCAAACTTTAACGCACTTTAACACAGGCTACATTTTGACAAAAAATTATCATAAAACAAAAAAATAATTGTGACTCTGTATTAAAAAAAAAATCATTGACCTTTTTTTAGCCATTAATTTTCGTTAGTTTAGTGGAATTTTCGTACCTGATTTTGGAAAATAAAGCAAGAAAGAGCTCTTAAAAAATATTTATAATTTTTATCAAAAAGCTAAATTGAAACCATCATTAAGCATTTAAATAATATATGATAAAATTAAAATATAAATTAGTAAAAGTATTACAGATATCTAAATGATTTTTATACTTCGATTCTGAATTTCTAACATTGAAAAACATGCAAAATTTACTAACTGGCTTTGCAAGTCTCACTGGTCACTATATTTACATTTTTTAATGATAAGTCGCCTTTTCTTTTTTTTTTTTTTTTTTAATATCCTGTATTTAATATTTAGCCTCAAACATATTAACAATTATCGTGTGTTACAAGTAAATTTTTGTAATAAATAATTCGTAAGACATAACCCTCGAATACTACACCCTTTATTTTTATTTTATTTTATTTACTTATTTATTTACTTATATTTTTATTTTTATTTTCTAAGAAGAAAGCATGTATTTGCTGTACAAACAAATAAAATATTTATATGTAACGTGGAAAAATTTTCTCATATCTATAGATATAAACGCGAATACCGCTGATTCATTCATTCATATATCAATATCGCGCTCAAATCGCTGAATCTAAAAACATGGCGTTTGGAGTGTACACACTTTTCATGACGCAGAGACTTACTATAAACGGATTTAACGAAATTCAACCTTTAAGCGGTTAAAAAGAAATGTCAAATTCATTTTAAGCTATTGAAAAAATCTCTGCAGTAGTTTCCAATAGAACCTTGAAGTTTAGAAAAATATCTCCTCTAAGGATCTAATTAATAAAAAATATCAGAATTGTGAAATTTAGTATTTAAGAAATGAAAGAGGGCGTCTAAAAAAAAAAAAAAAAACAACGTTTCAAATCGTTCTCTCCACGTGTAAATTCACAGCGGTTTCCAATAAAAGCTTTAAGTTTAGTAAAATGTTTTTTTTTAGTCCCTAATTAAGGTAAAATTTCAGAATTTTCCAAAATTTAGTATTTAAGGAGGAGAAAGGGGATTCCAACATTTCTACCCGTTCTTCGTAGGGTGAAAATTTTGATGGTTTCCTATGGAAGCTTTAAATTAGAAAAATATCTCCTTTTATGCCAGAATATAAGAATCTTCTGAAAGTTAACACTTAATAAAGCATGGAAAGTTGTCTAGCATTTCTATCCATTCTTCAAACAAGGAAAAACGCAATGGTTTCGAATAGAGTTTTGATTTTTCAAAAGATTTGAACAAAGATTGTTCTTCATCAGAATAAAATACCTCTTGCCAACAGATCGAATTAATTGATTTTGATTTCAATTTTAATTTTTTAATTTTCCCCTTACGAAGAACAGTTATAACTGCTAGTTATATTATAATTTATAGATAAGATTATTATTTCTTACTACCTATTCTATCGCTAGTAAAAGCGCCACATAATGATAGTAAAGCATAGCAGTTTTTTCTATTAAAATGTACTTTTCCTATCGCATACTTTCTAAGAAATGACCTCATTTTCAAAGCTAACTGTACTTCATTTGGAAGGTTTTCTGAAAGAGACGTCATTCTAACAATTTATAAGGACTATTTTGATTTTATTTATATTTAGGTACTACGCTTTGTAAAATGTTTAATCACATGCATGAACTTTAGACGAAGGTGTAATTTTAGAATAATATTTCTAATCATTTCACCGAATTTTAATTTCAAATTTTTATAAACTACCTAGGCAGAACTCTATTTATGGAGAATATATACATAACAAGTTATCTACATATCGTTTTTTTAAGTTTCTAGCTAAATAATGATTGCAGAAATCCTTAAAAGGCATGATTTTCAAGAAGGATTTTCAACATCACCTCCCGTTACTCACGGACCAGAAATCTGAAACACTTACAGTACGGCACACTTATCATGTAACTGTGTCAAGTTTGGCTGAAATCAGTTCAGTGGTTTTGGAAGAAATGTAAGGCATATATAGAAGGGCTTATGTTTGTATTAAAATAACCGTGCATTTATTTAATTGGTATTTTTTAAACAGAAGAAATAAAAATATAGTGTTATAAAAATAATATAAATTAAAAGAAGGAGTGCTGGTTTATATTTTGAAAATTTCTACATTTTTGAAATAAAATCGAAATTAAGTATTTTTTTATAAATTGACATGTTTAAACAAAGCAATCATATTGTTAAATTTTTTAATCTAATTTTTATATTTTCGTGGCGTAAATGACGTTTCAGAGAATGGTCTAACAATAACTCATTTCATTAACAGAAGTTTATGGAGGTAATTTTTTTTAATAACATTAAAATTTTTCATAATAATTTATCAGAATTTCAAAATATATTTGTAAAATTGTTTTCAGTGTAAGATATATATTTCTAATTATTAAAGGGGATCATGTGTCGCCAAAGACTTTAGTCCAATCTCGATACGACATTACTTTTCAAATTGTAATTCAATTTTTATTATGACTATCAAAATAATAAAAACAGTTTCGGGCGGGAGCTATTTTTTTCGGGATGGTTGTAGGTTTTTTTTAAAGCGGATTCACTACGCTTGGGTACTAGTGGGGGAGTGCCCACCGTGGAGGTCTTTCTAAGGGGTCCTAGCCCGTATTTACGCTATTCTTTTCGGGACTAATCGAAAAAGAATATTAGCACAGAGAGAAATAATATGTTTGGAAAAGTAATTCATTTGCCATTAGTGTAAAATGCAGTTGAGAAGGTTTTTATTAATAAATGACTGTATTACACGCTAGTCCAATGTTGTAAAAGAGTGCATTTTGTATCTTCTTTTCTCAATATATATTCCCTATCCTCAAAAAAATGGTTGCGTTTTAAAATCTTACATCCCACTAATGCTATATTATAAGCAATTAGTGACAGCCTGGGACTCATTCTTCAGGTTGATTCGAAGACACATTATCACAATTTTTATGAAGTGGAGGAAGACACTTTTCAGCAAAATATCAACTGTCTAAAATAATGTTGATAGGTGCCGAATTGACGGGAATAGGTGCCGAATTGATTAGAATTTTCCAATTATTTGGCACGTGTTACCATTATCTCAGAGTGCTAATATTCTGCTAAAATGTGTTTAGTATCAAATAGAAAAAAAATACAGGTTACGTGCATCGGATTTCAAAAAAATAAAGAAAGAAAAACAAAATTTTCCGCTGATATAAAGGATACCCTGATGTATATATATATCATAAGCATTAGTTACTCTGTGCCTTTTTTATGTATACACTCTGATGTATTATATTTCTAAAATAGTTTCAATTTATTATGTTTATCATAGATTGCGTGAGCTGTATGATACAAAGCCAAACTACGACTGACAGAACTTACATACTAAAAAGCCTTCATCTCTCTCCAAAAAGTTGTATTTTTCTTTAAATTTACTATAAAGTTTAATCGGTGTTACTTTTTTCCCACACTTTCAATGAACACAATAATTTCTTTAATTCTTCTCTGCTGAAAAAAAAATATTTTAACAGAAAGCATCAATTTAAAGAATAAATCAAGTTTAAATGTTTATTTCTACCTTGTAAAACCTATATGTGTGTCTAAAAAATGCTTCTAATTTTCATCATTAAATTGTTTAATATTTTTATTATATAAAGAATTCAATATCCAGTTTTTAAAATTTTGTCTAAAAACGCTGACAACAAAAAATAGAGAAAATGTGATAAAATATAATTAACAAAATAAAAACATCATTACCAAAAAAACTATGAAAATACGTAAATTAAAGTGAACGATTATAAACGTTTTCATTTAAAAAGTTTTAAAGTTGTTTTTTAAAACGTCTCAAGTAATAAAAGTAAAATTTAAATTTCTTTTTTTTCTTTTTTTCTTTTTTTCTTTTTTTTTTTTTTTTTTTTTTTTTTTCAATTATACATTTTTCAAAGTATATGTAAGGAATATATATTAAAATATTTTCTAAAGTAATTGTATAAATTTATTCTTTATTCAAAATTTTTTTTTTCAATAATTAAATTAAACGTTTATGGAAAGATATATTATTATAAGGTTTGTGCAACTCATGTGAGTTTAGTCAAAAAGTTAAAGATGCTATTTTCAGGAATTGTAAAATGTAACATCTACTATTTTAATATTGATATTTTAATGTAAGCACATTATTATAAACATATTACTGATACGTGCCATGTAAAATTATTTACATACTTACGTATTATACACACGTAGTACGTTGAACGCTCAAAATTTCACTATCGATCTTACAGAATATGATGTAATTTGCTTTTTGCGTTTGATAGGTTATCAAGAATGAACTTTTAGTTCACAATATATATATATATATACATATATATATATATATATATATATATATATATATATATATATATATATATATATATATATATATATATATATATATATATATATATATATATATATATATATATATATTGTTTTGTTCTTAGTTAGCAAATATTTGTTATTACTTGTTGTTCATGACGTCGTACAAGTAATATTTCGTATTGAGAAAAATTTATTTCATTAAAAAAAAAGAAGATTACAGAAATGTGCAGAAGAATTACAAAGAAACAGAGTTCCCGAAAACCAGCTATCCGTCAAGAAATTTAAGAATATCTGTATGACCAAAACTTTTTTGTCTAAGACCATGGAAACAATAAAACATATCCAACTGTATGAAGGTTTTGAAGAAAGCTGTAGGTAAATCTAATACTTTTTTTTTTTTTTTTTTTTTTATGTAACAAGTCAGAAAGCAGATGCGGCCTTGTATGATTATCAGGTGGTCTATTTACTTATAATATACATCTAAATGTAGAGGTTTGCATGAGTGGATACACTTTCACATTTGTATGTATCCTTAGTTATATTTCTTGTACTAATACAACGATTTAGGCAATGAAGTTCTCCCTCTTATGATAATCCCGTTATAACTGATCCAAAAATGCAAGACTGAATATTTACTTCTGTTTGCTACTTGTTTTTGCATGCATGTACTTTAAAGCAGAGATAGTAAAGTTTGTTAATTTCATGAAATTTGAGTATCATATTAATATAAGAAATCCTATTATAAATAATAGAAACTACTCTCGCATCATTTATAGAAATGTTAATAGGATACATAAATTTTTTTAATGATTATCGTTTACTTTCGCTGCACGGAATTTCCAAATGTTGTGAAAACACAAATATATTTTTATAACATAAAAATAGTTTAAATATAATACATAGCTATAAAAAGACTCATAAAATATGTTAATCTGTTATCTTTGTAATGCTTTCCGTATAAGCATCAGCTGACCATCAAACTGAAAAGCTTCTACAGTGGTGGACATAATTATAAGACACCTGTCTAATTTGACAAATAGTGAAAGAAAAGAGTCAGAGCTTAAAAATGTTGTATCAAATACGTTGAAAACATAAATTTATTCTGTTATCACACGTAATTTTTTTACTGAAATGATATTTTTATAGAGTTTAATAAAAAAATAAAAAATACCATGGACAAAATTATAAGACACCCTAACATTTTAATTAAAACACCTGCTTTTTTTTCGAAAATAATGTCCAATATGCAAATTTTCTGCACTCTGTTATGACGTCAGAAGTTAACTAAAGCAGACGATAACCCACTTCACGCATTTACAAACATGTCACGAGGTACAGAATTAAAAGAAAGTGAAATTCGCGAAATTTGGAGATTAAATGGAACTGGTGCGTCAATTAATAATATTTCAAAATTTATTAAACGCTCTGGATGTGCAGTTAGAAATGTTTTGAAAAGAGGAATTAATGGATCGGTGATTAAAGGATCTGGACGTACTCCTTGCTTGTCCTCGAGAGACAGACGCCATGTGCTTTCGCTCACAACACAGAATAAGATGACCACTACAGGCATTTAAAATGCTTTTAAATTGAATTGTTCAAGGATAACCATACGCAGGGTGTTGCATAATGCTTCTTATCTGAAATATAAAAAAATTGAAGAAAAAACCACCGCTTCGAAGCCGGCACAAAATGGAGCGTCTAAACTTCGCTAAGCAAACTATGCCCTGACCTCCAAATGGTACTCTGTGTTATTTTCTGATGAGAAAAAGTTTAACCTGGATGGTCCTAACGGTTTTAAATATTATTGGCATGATTTACGGAAGTCTCCTCATGTACTAATGAGCCGCCAAATGGGTGGAGACTCAGTAATGGTTTGGGCTGGTTTTTCGGCTCAAGGGAAAACGGATATTGTTTTTGTGCATTCAAGAATGAATTCTGAAAAGTATAAGAATCTTCTTAAAGATCAACTAGCCATATACGGTGAACTTCTTTGTGGCGAAAACTACACTTTCCAGCAAGATAACGCGCCGATTCATGCATCACACGAAACAAAAAAGTTGCTTTCAGAGCAAAGTATCAATGTTCTCTCGTGGCCTTCTCGCTCGTCAGACTTAAATCCCATCGAAAACTTGTGGGGGATCTTAGCTCGTGCGGTTTACTGAAATGGGAGGCAATTTATATGTGTCGAAGACCTACAGAATGCTATAAAATGTGCTTGGGAAGAACTGTCTTGCGATATTTTGTTAGAATTGATAGATTCTGAATCGATGATGCTTAATCGCATCTTTCATGTTATAAAAAACAATGGCGGCTCCACCAAATATTGTATAACCATGTTAGAGGATTTTCTTTTAGACCATTAGGGTTTGCTAATTATGTTGACCACTGTATTTGGAAAAAATGGTTGGTGTCTTATAATTTTGTCCATAATATTTTTAAGTTTTTTTATTAAATTGTATGAAAATATCAGTATTATAAAATAATTATATATGATAACTGAATAAATTTATGTTTTTGACGTATTTGATAAAACATTTTTAAGTTCTGAATCTTTTCTTTCACTATTTTACAAATTAGATAGGTGTCTTATAATTATGTCCACCACTGTAATACTCAGGGTGTCCAAATACAAATCCCATAACTTCGAAACGCCGCTATACTAATCACAAAGTTTAAAAGTATAAGTAAAGCTTAACAACAGACAACAGGACTCAAAAAGTTTTCAGAAAAAAAAAATCAGTGTATTTGCACATACATTTCTAGTACACATTCTGTACACTCACAGCACACTAGCAGTGTACTTTCTCTATACTTTCAGTATACTTTCTGTTCTATACAAGTACATTTTCTGTTTATTTCCAGTCTTGAGAAAAGTTTTTTTACTTTCTCTTTGATGCTTTAACTTTGGGTGAATTTCTTTTATAAATTGTTTTAAACTTTCTTTGAATTATCATTACGAATTTGAGTTTCTGCATACCAGAAAACAAAATGCCCTTTCTTCTTCAGTAATGTCACGTTTCTATTTGTCGGCTTAGTGTACGTGCTCAATGCATGTGCCGGTGACACATAAGTGGGAAATAAGAATTGTCATCAAAATATAATATATTAACAGCTAATTCTAGCTAATACTTCCAATGTATCAGTGCTATAATTTTTACTTTCCGAACATACGTATGAAAGAAAAGTATTGTAATCATGTTAAAAATCCGAATTTGAGACTTTGATGTTTCTATACGTTTTGAGGTCGTTTGATACGTTTTCACTATTTTTACGATGGTTTATCGTAAAAATATGTGTGTGCCTATGTGTGTGCGTGCGTATGCGTGCGTGTGTGTGAGTGAACACGCTAGCGTCTAAACACTTTGCTTGAATGAGCTGAAAATTAGTACGTATGTTGTAGTCCTCGTAGCACGAACCCTATTGATTTTGAGGGATCTAGCACTTATAGTTTTTCTACAGGGACACAAAGAAAAATTCTTTATCATATTGGCGTATGGGGTCAAATTTTTAAAAGTGTTCTAGCATCTAAACGCCTTATTAAACTGAGCAAAAACATTATACACATGTTATAATTTATACACAGTTGCACGAACTGTATAGAGTTTGGTGAATTTAGCACTTACAATTTTTTTACAGGGACACAAAGAAAAATTCTTTATTATTATGGCCTATGGGACCAAATTTTTAAAAATTCGATAGCGTCCAAACGTCTTATTCAATTGAGCTGAAAATTTATATGAATATTGTAAGTTACTGTTGCACTAACTATAAGAATTTTGGTGAATCTAGCATTTTAATTTTTTTTACAGGGACACAGTAAAATTTCTTTATCATTATGATTTATGGGCTCAAAATTCAATAGCGTTAAATTAAACATCCTGTAGTATTTGGAAAAAAAAACCCTCAAATACTCTATTATAATTTTCTCTATTTTGTTTATTATCAACTCCTCTTATTTTACTTTATCTACAAAACCGTTAATTACTCAATGTTCGGAAAGTCGAGTGGAGGAGTCACTCCAGATTTTTTAATTGACTGTCGAATTTCAGAATATTTGTTTTGGACAATCTGTAAATTTTCAAAATTTTACAAATAATTATTCTAACACACTTTTAATTTCAAGAACGAATTAAAGTTTCAAATACATAATATTCACGAGGATAATTATTTGTATAAAAATTATCTGGTACTGCACTGACACTACTTTTTCTTACTATGCATTTTATCAGAAGATATGTTTATTTACAGACTTAAGTTCTTAATTCAACCTTGTTGTGTATGTAAAAAATATCGTATTCATAATTTTCCAGAACGTGATATGATATAGTAAAGCACTCCTATCAATTTTATCTAATATATGAAAAAAAAAATACATTTCTGATTCAATCTAAGTAGCTACGTTTATTATCAATAAGATGTATACAACCATATTTTGTGCTTAAATTTCGAAGAAAATGTGAAATACAGTTTAAATTTCAGATTGAGAAATCTTCGCATATAGACGCTATACTATCCAAATTTATTTCCGCGGCCATGTAAAAAAATATGAATATTTTTTCTTAAGTTATATTCTATATAATATTTGCTTTTGTGCATATAATAATATATGTTAATTTAGTTATATGTATTGTAGTTTAAAGATGTTAAAGTGCGCCAAGTACACATTCCATAGACAAAATGTATTTGAATTATTCTAAACTTCTTTCTACGAGTACCATTTTTCCTATCTCAATAAAAGTTTTAAGTAATATCCACATCTAATCCAGCCTGATAATATCGAATTTAAGTACAATTTTCCGATCTCAATAAATAGTTTTAAGTAATATTATCAATTGGGATTGAGACGTCAACTTCGAACTTTCTTCTATTATTTAATTTTCAGTAAGTTTGATAACAGACATGCACACCCTCAGAATGAGATACAAACCTACCACTAAAAACCTGACTCATGTGTTAAGGCGATCTGAAACATATCAGTATTTGTAAAAATTTGGTTTCGAAAGCATGACCCTTAAATTGTACCTCTATTGTCTTTTGTGTAATGGGTTATGACAAAATAAAAACTGTTTACTATTTATGTTTCCAAGTGTTTTTTTTTTTTTTTTTTTTACAAATAAAATATGATGATATAAAAATTAAGCTACAGTCGGTAACAAAAGTGTCCGAACACTAGCAAAAATTCCTATGTACAAAAAGTACACTTCATACGGTTTTGTTAAATAAATCCTTGTCGAATCCTGTTCTTAGTCAGTGTAAGAACATGATTCGATAATGATTTATTTAACAAAACCGTATGAAGTGTACTTTTTGTACATAGGAATTTTTGCTAGTGTTCGGACACTTTTGTTACCGACTGTACTTCAAAACCTATTTTGCGGTTATTCTTGTTCAGGCCATCATTACAGTAACACTGGAAAATTTTTATCTATATTTTTACGATTCAGTTTCAATGTGTGTGTATGTTCGAAGCTTATATCTGTGACATAAAAAAATGGATGTATTTGATGGAAAAAATAATAATAATAATAAAAATAAGATCTGAACTTTTAAAGATCGTTCTTTCGTTACTAAAACACAATGTTTTACTAAGCCATGTTGGTATATTTTAATGATTAGTTTTTAAATGTAAATAAATAAGTTTTAACTTTGAAGAATTTACAAAAGTACATTTTTTATAAACATTAAAATATTGTAACATGGTAATATACAAAAACGGCATGTTCAGATTCACGAATTCTGGTACATAAATAAACTCGGAATATATATATATATATATATATATATATCACTTTATGAGGCGGGATTCTTTTATGGTACATAGGCTTTCTTTTTCTTTCTTTCATTCTTTTTTTTTTTTCTTTTCTTTTTTTACTAATAAATATTAGCAAAATTTAATCGTAATATATTAACGCTTTTAATGACCATTGAATACGGACAAATTTTTCTTATCTATTATAGACAATATTATATGTTTTATAGTTTATCACATTTACTGTCTTCTATACATAGTACACTAGAAGTAAGCATTATTGTGTAACGACGTTTCCTACGCCTAGCAGTGAAGACGAGTCGAAAATCTTGGAGGGTTTCCAAGTTTACCAACAGGTTTGAATTTCGTAAACATCCAGTCATTCGGTATTCCCTTATCGCTTATTTTCTCAACAAAAAGCTTGTCTCCCCTATATTACTAGTGGACTCGTTGAATCCGCACTTGCGCAGAGGCTTCCATGGTCGCAAAAAATGTAGTTAAAGAGTAGATTCGTAAAAATTTCCAACTTCCATTTTTGGATGGATTTATTCGTTTCGAAAAGCTAAGATGTTTTCAACTTTTTTTTTTTTTCATTTTATCTGACTGTCTTTCTAGGTATGATAAAAGCACTGTGGTAGCTAAGCTCAAAAACAAATGCACAGAAATTCACAAAAGTTTATATTTAGTTGCGCATTGACATAAATAGATGTCTATAAACGTCTGTTACAAATCACCCAACAGGTGGCACTGCTATGATGCGATTTCTCCAATTTAATTGAAAATTATATATCTTCTGTTGTGTATAATTTATCAAAACTTGATGACTGAGCCGCCCATTTTAAAACTATAGGCTGATTTATTTAAAAGAACACTGTTTTATTGGGAGCGTTACTATGTTTCATTTTCTTCGTGAAAACGAACGCTATATCTCAGCTTCTATGTTGTATGAATGCCCCAAACATCATATAAGGTATGAACACTGCGATAAAATGTACTTACTTAAATTCTACTGTCTATCGGCTGACAGGTGACACTGGTAACCCACAATTTTTCTCGTGATTAGGATGGCTATATCTCACATTCTATGTCATATACAACAAATTTTCTACCTTTAAATCTCCCATTACTAGTTCGACGTTCAGAATGAGAATGAGGAAAATGTATCGAAGTCGGAGGTTGATTTGAGTATCTACTAAATATTTAAAGTAATAACATTTTGCTATGCAAAATTAAATTTACTGTTTAAAATTTATTTTTTATCATAAAAACGAAATAAATTTACTAAATAATAATTAAAAAAAAAAAAAAAAAAAAAATCATAATATTCATCTGTGAGTGTCAATTTTCATTTGATTTTGTTAATTTTTAATTTAATTATCAATATTTTATAAGTTATAATGGACAATAAATTTTTAAATTTTAGTTTTAAAGAAAAATTGGAAATATTATAAATAATTTATGCTTTTTTAGATACACGAAAATATACAAATTCTGTCATACTTTTTCTAGATACTACTAAATTATTTATTTTATTTTACTGGAACCAGAAACTTTTCATGATATATCATCAAAGTAATTTTACGTTAGCATGAGTACCTAATTATTTAAAGCAATAAAATTATGTAATACCAGATTTCACGCAACTTTGATTAGATATATTCCTTCTTAAAATTTTCTTTTTACTATAAAAGCGAATTGGATTTAGAAAAAATAAAATAAAATAAATCTTTCGAAATATTAAATTGCGAGAAGCAACTTTTAGCCGCTCTGATCCAATTCAATTTTCATATTCTTTCCATCGCTCACATATATCAACAAGCTTTCATCTAGCAGAATGTAGGTGGCAACGATAAGCTAACGCGCGCTCTTGAGGGAAGAAATCCAATAAAAGTATAAAATAGATTACACGTGAAACTAAGTTATTTTGGGATGTTCTAAATGAAATACGGAAAAGCAAAGATATTTAGATTTCAGGAAATTTCAAATGAAAATTTAGATTGTCATTTGTTTCCGGCTATGTAAAAATTTCGAAAATTACTTTTATTCGTAGTGATAAGGATAATGAGGCAATTACATGGATAAATCATTCTTATCATTTTCAGTGGGAAATTTGTTTATCTCGCAAATGTATGTAATGGTTAACCAGAATTTTCTAAATTGTTGCAATCGAAATGGTGTTGTTATTAGCAAACAGATAAATTTCGTGTGAACGCGTTACAGAAGATGGGTTAGCATGGATTTTCTTAATCTTTTTCTAAAGTGAATTAAATTTATCGAATAAAATTTATCTAAAAACCTATATTTAGGATTGCATTAAAGGAAATTATGTACGAAATAAGTAAATAAAGATTTTTCTAATAAAATTAAAAAAAAAACACAATGATAATAAATTTTATCCTTACTCAAAAAATAAAATAATGCTTATAAATGCTTAAAATAATATATGGGTTTTGAATGTTTAAAATGCGAAATTATGAAAATGCCTGATAAAACGTACCTGAAAAAATTATATTTAGATTGTCTATATATTAAATATATGCAGAGTAATTAATAAAAAAAAAAGGTATTTACGAAGCAGGTACTCAGATTCTGTACGTATTTCAATAAATTACTTTTTTTTTTTTAAATAATGTTTAAATTAAGTCGTTTTCAAATATACATCAACAATTTATATGAATATATAAACTCATAACACACCATATAGTACCTCAATAAAAAAGCCAAAAATAAATATTAAAAAATACCGGCTTTACTTCGGTTTCTTAAAGTACTTAGAAAATTTTAAAAATTATCCGACAAAAACTCAATTATTTCTGTGTTTCATTATATTTATGTGTTAATAAATACTTATAAATAAATTCAAACACAGTTAAAGGTCAATAAATCTAAATTTCCGGTACCATTGATACGTCTTAGAAGCCTTTAGCTATTAAAATACTGAAATACATAGAGAAATTTATCATAAAAACATATCGTATTTATCGTAAAACGTTTGAAATTGAGTATGGTAGTTAAGTCTGAATTGTTTCGGAAAGAAAGACTTAAAGATGCAGACTCATTTCAAGTGTACAGTATTGATGTACACGGACCTATTTACATTTCAGATGGTGCAAAATCTTGGATATGCTGCTTTGGAGCGATCCACTTTGAAATGATTTCTTTATTGTCAACAGAAATTTTTTATAATCTTTGAATATAGTTATTTCCAGAAATTGGAAACCGGGCGTCATCTACTCCCGTAATGGTACACATTATAGTGGGACTGTTATCATTCTATAAAATTTAGACTGAAATAAAGAAGGTCCATTACCATCTTCTCAATCAATTCTATGGAAGTCAAAACTCTCGCGCAATTTAATGAAGAGAGTAATAAACGCAACTTTTAAGAAAAATGAATTAAATTCCATAAAATATATTTTAAAGCCAGATTTTGTTAATTATGAAGAATAACTACCCAATTTTGTAACTTAAATATGTCATCACATCCATAACAATTACAGATAATAAACCCTTGACACTCATTGGGATTTTCAGGATTTAAAGATATAACGCATGTGTGATATTGGTATGAAAGATATCCGTAATTTAAATCATAGAGCTAAATATAGACAATGGACAAGAGATTATCTAAGTAACGGATTTCGAAATAAAAACTTAAGTGAATGAAAACGATATGTAATAAAAGAAGCAAATTTTTAACAGTTGAAGATAGGTGAAACCGCTATTATAGAAGGAATAAATAATGAATAAAGCATCAGTTTTCAACCGAAGTTTCTTAAAAAAAATATATATATATATATATATATTAGCTAAAATGAAAACAGGAAATTTTATTTATACAGAAAAAAAATATATATATATATATATATATATAGAAATACATTAATATAATCAGTGCAAAAATGTTTTTATGAAATTTAAAGATGACTCAACTTCAGTATCAAAACAATTCCTCGGATCACAAGCTGAGACTACCCATATCAAATCAAAGAATAATTAAAGAAAAATCGAAATAAATATTGGAAATTGGAATGAGAAAAAAAAAAAAAAAAAGAAAGAAAGAAAGCATTATTTGCATTCTAAATTTGTCAAGGGCCTGGTAGAATGCAAATATGCTAAAATATGGATGTTTTTCTGTAACAAAGAAAGCATAAGCTAAGAATTTCTTTGTTCGCAGGCCCGAAACACCCATAGAAAAACCATTAAACGAGAAGATAAAAACAAAACTATAACCTAATATGACAAACCAAAACCATAAAATTAAGATTAAAATAAAAATACAAAAATTCAACTTACTGAATAAAATATTTGATATGAACACAACTCAATAAAGAAATAGACATAGTCAATACAGAAAAACGAAGATTATAATGAAACTATAATAAATCAATAATCATAATAAAACCTTTACCTAAAAATGAAAAACCATAACCATTTAAATATAAGATTAAAATTAATCCCATAAAAGTGTAGAATAATAAGATTACTTTAACCTTTCTAAATGAAATTGAAGCAATGAACGTCGCACACTCGCACATGTAAAAATGTAACAATCAGTTAGCAGTTAGATCCACAGTTAATTAGTTCAAAATAGCATTGACCATAGAGTAATTTTTAGGATTCACAGTGGAATTCATGTAGGATAAGGATTCAAATCCTTGAAAAAAAAAATCAGATGATGAGTCGTAATATTGAATCATGAATAGTGCTGCCATCTGGAGTAATAAGATGAAAATAATGGAAAATTAAAATCAAATAAATTTAGGATGTAAATAATCAATGTATTTGATGAAAACCAAATAATAATACCTAAACGTAAATTTAAATTTGAATAAAATGTATGAAGAGAAAAAAAAAAATAAATAAATAAATAAATAAATAAAAAAAAAATAATAATAATAATTAAATAAATAATTAAAAGAATTTTTTTATTAAGTGTTTGGGATAGCCATTAATTAATGCTAAATTTTTAAAGAATCGAAATTGTAATTTTTGATGTTTATCAGACACTAAATATTTGATCCTTAGAGTAAAATTAAGAAGAATATTGACAAATACAGATTTATGTAAGCATGTTTTAAAGTTAGTGAAAAAATTTACCTTAAAGGGGAAATCTTTCTTTTTATCGTATAAGTCAAATTCTAATTGGCCATTACTATTAAGAATAATTTTTAAATCTAAGAAATTAATGACACTAGAATCCAAATCAGTACTACTTAGAGACAGATTTTCAGGATATTTGACAGGTAAATCTAGTTTGGTGTGATTTTCATCCCAATATAATATAATTATATCATCTATGTATCGTAGTAATTTAAAGTTAGTACACTCAATGTCACGCTCATAATAATATGAGTATAGATCAGCTAATATGCTAGAAGCAATTCCACCTTGTGGCAATCCTAAACGTTGTTTATATAAATATTTATTGAATAAAATATAGTTATGGAAAAGGATAAACCTAGTCAGAGTTTTAAAGGCTGAAGGAGTTATGCATACATTTAGATTTAAATACTGCAAATTTTCTACAAAAAGTTTATTTATAATATCAAACATATCTTTAATATCAATATTATTAAAAAGATCATTGAAATCAAAAGTTTTTATTCCAGTAATATCAGTAAGATTTTTAATTTTATTTTTGAGTTGAAAACTATTTTTTAGAAAAAAATTACACTTGTTAGAAACAATATAACTATGTAATTTTTTAAGGATATTCAATAACATAATATTAGCATTAGAAGTATAGGCATTGCAGGCAACAGTAACAGTACGAAATTTAATAGGATCTTTATGAAATTTTGGAATTACAACTAAATAAGGGTAATTGTAGTTATTACATTTAGTTTTTAACAACTTATAATAATTAAATATATGCCTATTTTTAATTTCGATACTGTCTTTAATCTTAAGAAAAATATTACTAGTATCCATAGTATCAAAAAGAAGTTGTTTATAATACTTTTTGCAAATAATTGCATAGTTATTAGCCGCCTTGTCAACATAAGTAATAATAAATTTAGACTGTAAGTCTAGAATTGCTGAATGAATTTCTTTGAAATCATAGTACTTGATATTAGAAAGATGGTGCATATTATAAACTAAATCAAGTTTAAATTTCTCCAATAACTTAAATTTCCACTCATTAAAAAATTCCACTGGTTTATTATAATCAATAGCTATTTTGTATATAAAGAGATCCAAGTCTAAATTAAATTGAGTAATGATATCAATAAATTTGAATTTTGAGGGCATCCGAAATTTAGTACCATACTTCATCAAAGATCTAAGAGTAAGATTTTCCACAATATTGATATCACCAGTAATAATATGACCATGAGATGTATTGAAAAAAGATTTATATTTGGAATCAGAACAATAGCATGGAGGCTGATCATTAGAAGTAAGAAATTTAGCAAATTTATTGTAGTTAAATATTTTTCTGCCTAAAGTAATATTGTATTTAAAAGTTTTTTGAATGATGAAGTTTTTGATGGGAAAAGGATTGGATGGATCATTAAGCAAATTGTGAATATGAAGTTTATTAAAAACCAGATGAGAAAAATTATATACGTATGTATCTTTTGGAAACGTGTTTTTGAGATCAGCTGCCCTTCCACAAGTACCCTATTTCGACTTAATTCCTAAAAATCTAAGAATTGATAAAGCCTTCAATAATAAAGAAAAGATCACTGAGGCGACAGCTTCGCATACAAAGTTGAGACTTTAAAAACTCCTGTAGTCAGTCACCACAGTAGGAAGACTGAGCAAGTCCTCTCAAGGAATAAAAAATGGCTGCTGTTGAGCTCTTCAAAAAGTTCAGACTGCAAGGTGGGAGCCTATATTGAAAATCTCACACTCTTCTTTCCTTTACCTCGAATTGAAATTTCCATCTGTTGAGAAGAGAAAGCTATTGTATTAGAAAAAAGCAGAAAATTGAACAACGCTATAAAGGCGATCTCCGTGTAAACTATATTAGAAATCACATTATAAATGTTGTGACGTCGAGACTATAGAACGTCTCCACAGTTCGTTTGAATTTCAGCTGAATCCAGCAATCTAAAGTTAGGACGGTTAAAGCACTTCGTCGCCAGTAACTCGGCGAAAGTTGAGGTCGAGTGAGTTTTATGTCGCATGGTGCTGCAGTGAAAGAATGAGGTTCTGAGTGTTTGATGAATGGGAAGTGATTGTAAGTTTTAATTGAAATGAAGGGAAAGGATGTTTGTTAGGATGTAGTATAAGATGGATAGAAAATTGGAGAATGTGAGCTGATTAGTGCGGAGTAAAGAGTTATAGCGAATTGGAGTTGGTGGTGATACTGAGTTGCACCGGATTAAGGTGTGTGTGAAGTGATGGTAGAGAGGTGTAGTATTGTGGCGTAAATTAAGAAAAGAGTCCGTCGCGTATCGGGAATCCGGCCGACACTCTGGAGTGAGAATAGTTGGTAGTAGCAGAGAGCAGTCATCGACAAGATCAGCATTGGTGAGAAGCTACCTTTTATTTTATCTCTTGTTAAAGTTATTTCCTGAAGTCACTTATTTAAATTGAGTTAGCTCAACGCCCTCCTTGAAATTAAGAATTAATAAACTGTGTTATTTTGTATTTAAAACTTTGTCTCGAGCTCTTATTATTATCTAATTAGTAATTAAGTAATTAAGTTAATCTTAAGATTGAGGAATTAAGAATATGGAGAACATGAATTTCTCGCAATGTTTTGGTAATTATGTATGTAGATTAAGTAAATATGTAATATATTTAACGCAATGTGTATAGAATATATTTTAATCACTAAAATATTCAAAACGGTTTTCTTTCTACAAGTATAACGTGTAATATCTCGTAGTATAATATTACGAGTATTATATTTAATAAATACGAATTAAGCATTCATCGCGCTGATTTGTACATAAGTAAAACATTATATCCATCGTGAATCTCCTGCAAATCTTTGAAGCTTAAGTAAGCATATTTACGCATCTGCAAATCAGTATTTTTTTTTTTTTTTTTTTTTAATACATTAGATAATTTTGTCAATAAATGTCACCAGTGTAAAATTATACATAGAACTGCTTGTCACATACGGACGTATGAGTGTTTCTGCTCATTTGTTTTGTCTTGAAGTATGAAAAACAGTGTTCAATGTTTTTTAAATATAGTGACTTCAGCAGTTTGTTTATGTATACTCGTAGTGCATTCATTTAAACTTCATTATATGAGTTAAAATATGATGTAAAAGGATAGCTTTTTCCAATCACTAAATATTTGTCAAAAAAGAATACATACATAAAAAAAGACTTTTCGAATAATTAATAGTATTAATATCATTATTATTTGTGAGTCTTAGGTTCATAAGAAACTACTTTAAAAATTTAAATTTCTTGAATTATGCACACAGTGAAGGTGGGAGGCTTCACAAAACTTTCGTCGGAAATTCATAAATAGGGAAAATGTAAAATTCGTCGGAAATTTGTAAATGGAGTTGCGAAGAAGTCGAGATGGATTAGAAACCTTTACTCTGATTTAAAAAGGTACATTTCGAAGGATAGCTAATTGTTACCAGTTTAAAAACAAAACATTCGGGTTTTTCGAAATTTAGTATTTAATTAGATTAGAGTATGTTGTTATAAAATAGGTGCAGTTTGAATTCAAGTTGGTTCTCCAGTGTATAAAACGGGTGTTAAAAAATATTGGAGGTTCAAATCATTTAATTCAGATTATCTCGAATGCATTATTGAGGAGTGCATCTGATTATCACGGCAGTTACATCATCGACAAGTGCAGTGTCAATACAAAATCGCTTATTACTTTACATGGAAGTGAACACTGCGATCTCACTGATTTTCACAACACAGAGAGAGAATAGTTAACCCCCCCCCCATCCCTCATTTTAAAAAGTTAAATAAACTTATTTGTAAAAATTACTTTGGTCTCTGCATTTTATGACTTCAAAACGTTACAGAAAGCTTACACAAAGAATAGAATTTTCAAGTGTGTAAAATCTTCCTTTCCAAATATTTTTTCATTAATGGAATATATATATATATATATATATATATATATATATATTCGGATAACTTTACTTCAATACATTATTTTAAATTCATTTCTCGTAATACAGTCGAACCTAGTAAACGTGAATCTCAAGGGGGGGGGGGGATGTTCATATTATCAGTAGTTAATGACAGCAGTAACTAATCTTCATATAACTAAACTAATTTTCATTTAGATGGGGATTATGGAAACAGTTTATGTTAAAAGTCACAGTTCATGTTGCAATTCACGTTAACGATGTTCGACTGTATTCAAGCAATAATGCAGATATACTATGATAACTATATTTTATTTTGTTATTGCTTATTTTATTTATTTATTTTTTTTTTAACATTTTTCTCTTAAATTGCTTAGAAAGCTATGTAATTTTGTAGAAACATTTATTTATCGTCAACTTTTCTCTTTATGAGTATGCAAAGATTTCACATAACAACTTAATTTATGATTTTTCTGGAAGTTATTTTAAATTATATTCTCTATCTTTTTAATAAAGTTAATAATTATTATACGCCATGATTGGATGTTATTTCTACACGCAAATACAGAAAATTTAGTGCACAAAAGAAGAACTGTGGATAAGACTTTAATATTTGATGTGTATGTAGGAGTAGCTTTTATTAAATTTTTAAAATGACAATATAAAGTAAAAAGTTCCGTAATTATTAAACTATGCTTATATGTTTTCATAAATTCCACAGATTAATGACTTGGAATTTCATGCAGATTATAAGTTTAAGAAAATTTAAATTTTAATTAATTGTCTGTGTCAATATTTTCCTTCACTTTACATTCTATTATTTCTAGCATAAATGTCTAATACGCATGTAAAATAATATAATTGGGAGAAGGAGAAATATCTTATGAGATAAGATCATTACAATAAAAAGCATCTTTTTATTGTTTAATCTGCGACTATATCCCAAAACAGCGAAGTGTCGCAATAATTCATATGTAATATAAAACATTTGATTTAGAGTTACTTAAAAAAATCTAATATTCAACGTTAAAACTGTTTATTTCATTAAAGTTACAAGTAATTTAGAAATGTTAAGCTCACATTATTAAATGTTTTCCAATAAGTCTGATATAATTCTTTATGTATTCGGAAAATTCTAATTACTGGAATTTCATGCTTGAATTATTCTCATAAATTAATTCAAGCCTTTATGATCGCGTTTGTTGAAGTCAATCACACACATGATACTTTTAAAGGAGGAAATATAAATTTTATTTTATTATTTTATCATTAACTGATATTTATAATAATAGAATGTGTAGAGCATTAAAAAAAAAAAAAAAAAAAAAAAAAAAAAAACTCTAAACTTTCTAAAGGGAAAGAAAAAGAAAACAGCTACCCACAGCCGAAAATTTGGACATTTCAAATGTGCAAAATTTAATTGCTTAAAAATTTATTTTATTTTCGAAAAAAGTATATATTACAAATAGATTCACTTTAATATATAATATTTTTAAATTATTTTTCATAATATTTAATGTTTAGGTGTGGTATTGGAATTTTTTTACAAAAATTCATAACACATTTTTCTAGTAGATTATCTTTCAAATTTATTGTTTTCTTTTTAAACAATAAGCACGAAACAAACAATTTATAGTTTTCACATAAGTTAATAAAGTTCCTGTTTGCTACAACTTTTTATTATTACAATAATCATGGATGGTTTTTTTTCTATGTAACATGAATGAATGGTTATTTTTCTACATGTAATTACGGATACTTAAAAAAAAAAAAAAAAATTAATACGAGACAATCAGTAACTTTATTTAAACATTGAATTTAAAAAGTTGAGATATTAAAATGCTAATTTAAAGTAACTAGTTACATAATTTATAATTTGCTATTGTATGCGTTTATTTATTGATAATTTGTATGCGCTTCTAAAATTATCTATGTATTATAATAATATACAACAGGGCAACATTAATGCAATACCTATATCAAATACTTATCTGTTATTTTCTACAGCTCAAAGCTTATTATCTCTATCATAAATGTACATAACAAATACATAAGAATAATTCCAAAATTAAGAAACCTTTTATATGATGAAGATCATTATAATGAAAAGCATCTAGTTATTTCTGTAACTGTGGATGTATCACAAGTCATTTAAATGAGATTATTTCAACGTAGTCAAATGTCGCAATAATACACACCGAATATAATGTTAGTTGATTTAAAGTTTGTTAAAAACCTATTATGCATCGCCAAACTATTTACTTGTTAAAGTAACAAGTAATTTAAAACTCGCATTATTAAATGATTTCCAATAAATCTTATTTATTTTATTCTATAATCTGGAAATACTTATTACTGTAATATCATGCGGGAATTATTTTCATAAATCTATTCAAATCTTTATGATCGCGTTTGTTGAAATGAATCACATCTATGATATTTTCAAGGTTTCCTGTGAATTATCTATATAATATTTCTCAAACGTGGACCAGTTACGATTAAATTTTGTCGAAACGATACGATAGTGACGTAATTAATAAATATGCGAGGATAAAGAACTTTATTTATACATAAGCTTGCGGACTCAGTTCAATAATTTAATCAGAAAAATGACGACATTTACCTAATGAAATGTTTGCATAGAAAAATGTATTTTAAAAGTTGCATCTTTACAATCTTCTAAATAAGTACTAGTTTTTTTTTTTTTTCAAAAATTTATGCTAAAATAAATAAGTGAAAAAGCATCGCCAACATAGCGACAAAAATTTAAAAATCGCCATGGATGCATTATACTAAAGCTGTTCTTCATAGGAAATATGAAAATTGTGTTGTCAAACATGAATTTTGTTTTGAAACGTTTTGTTTTCTTTACTTTTCATTATTTCTGGCATAAATGTCTATTACACACGTACCATAATATGATTGGGAGAGGAAGAAATATCTTATGAAATGAATATCATTAAAATAAAAAGCATCTTATTATTTTTGAATTAACGATTATATCCCAAAACATTGAAATTAGATCATTATCATATATAGTCCAAATGCAGCAATAATCCATGTATAACATAAAATATTTAATTTAAATTTAGTTAAAAATCTAATGTTAAACTTCAAAACTGTTTATTTCATTAAAGTAACAAGTAATTTAGAAATATTAAGCTCACATTATTAAATGTTTTCCAATAAGTCTAATTTAACTATTTCCATATTCGGAAAATACTAATTACTAGAATTTTATGCTTGAATTACTCTCATAAATTTGTTCAAACTTTTTTTATCACGGTTCTTGAAATCAATCACATGATATTTTCAATGAGTAAAATATACATTCAATTTTATTTTTTTAACCGTGACTGACATTTATAAAAAAAAATATATATATAACAATTAAAAAAAAAAAAAAAAAAAAAGATTTACTATAGTATATTATTTGTAAATTATTTTTCATAATATTTTATTTTTAGGTGGGATTTTGAAATGTTAGTACAATAATTCATAAACCATTTTTACATTTAGGTTATCTTTCAAATTTATTGTTTTTTTTAAGTATGTATGTTTCACGAAACAAACTATTTTATAGTTTTCACATAAGTCAATAAAATTTACGTTTACTAGAATTTATTTATAATTAAAATAATTATGATGATTAATGAATGATTATATTTCTACATGTAATTATATATGTTTTAAAATAAAATTATTATAACATAGCAAAATATCGCAATAATAGATATCGAATATAAAGTTAGTTAAAAACCTAATATGCAAAGCCAAAACTGTTTACTTCATTAAAGTAACAAACAACTTTAAAATGTTAAACTCGCCTTATTAAATGTTTTTCAATAAGTCTAAAGTATTTTATTCTATGATTGGCAAATACTTATTACTGGAATTTCATATGCTTGAATTATTTTTGTAAATTTATTCAAGCCTTTATGATCGCGTTTGTAGAAATCAATCACACATATGATATTTTCAAGGGGAATAAATTCATTTTTCTTAATTTTCCCGTGAATTATCTATACAATATATCTCTATCGTGGGCCAGTTACGATTAAATTTTGTCGAAACAATGCGATTGTGACGTAATTAATAAAATACGCGAGGATAAAGAGTAATATTTTTATATATATGCAATATTTAAGCACGCAGACTCAGTTCAATATTTTAATCAGAAAAATGACGACATTTCTCTGATGAGATCTTTTTATAGAAAAATGTATTTTTGAATGTTACATCTTTACAATCTTTACAAGCGTTATTTTGAAGCTAGCAATATTTTAAAGGTACACTGTAAAAAATATGTCATCTTTGCTGCCAGAAATTCTCTGTAATTTGAGAAAATATGCATAATTTACGAAAAAATTACGTTGTCAGAACGTATTTTTTCAAATTACAGAGAATTTAAGGCAGCAAATATAGGACATATTTTTTACAGTGTATGAACAGAATATGACTTATTGTCATAAATTCAAAGAGAAATGCAATAATAAGACGTATAATCTAAATACGTTCTAGGTTTTTTTTAACAAAAAATTATGCCAAAATAATAAACTAAAAAAGCATCGTCAACATGGCGACAAAAATTTAAAACTCGCCACGGATGTCGTATACTAAAGCTGTATTGCCTAAGAAGTAAGAAAATTGGGTTGCCAAACATGAATTTTACTTTGGAACCTTCCTTTGAATGATTTTCGTTTTACTGTCACACAATATTAATTTGGTTCTAATAATAATTTGGCTTCTGATAAATTACAATTCAAATTGGGTGGGGAAATTGGTATAAGATTTAATACTTTCAAGTTTGAAATTTAAATAAAAAAGAAAGAAAGAAGGTGCTAAAATTTCTCATGGGTTTGCTAGCGCTTATAATAAAGGAGTATAGAACATTTTATTAAGTGATTTATCTTTATGAAATCAAATCTCATTTTAATTAGGTAAAATATAATGTACATCTTCACTTATTATATCTATATAATATCATAAAAAGATTTATTGTAGAAAACCATACAGATCATTAAAACAAAAATCTTTAATGCATTCATGTAATTTCTAATTATATTTAGTTATCTTAAATTATAATTAAATTTAATTTCCAGTTCAAGTTTTGCAATGTTAGTGCCATAATATTAATTCAATTATTTGGTGCTTAATATAGTTTTACTGTTTAATTTTATTTCATATTTATTACTTAAAGTATTTAGTCTTTTCTTAAATTTATTAAATAGTGGTTTATTCAAGTAAGAACTTTTATTTAATGTTAACTTTTCATTTTAAACTGTAGGTACCGAATAACAAAAAATTTTATAGTTTCCATACCATTAAACATATTTTTTTCATTTATTAATATTTTTTATACTTTTTATACTGTCAGTAATCATTAAGATTAACGAATGGATATTATTTCACCATGTAATTATGAATGCTAAAGCATTTTAAAAAGTTTTATTTGTAATACATTAAAGTTTACTATGTAAGCATGTATAGTATATTATGAACAATTACAAAGACAATAAAAAAAAAGTTTCATAATTATTAATCCACTATTGTATACAGTTATAAATTTATAATATAATGTCTATGCTATAAATTCCAATGTACTATGGTTCGGATCAGTAGATTATGAAGGAAATAACAGTCAAATTTTAATCGAATTATTGGGTCAATTATTTATCACTAATTATTTTCAATACATATACTTCTATATGTGCCATCTATCTCTCACACATGCATCATAATAATTTGAAGACGAAGACATAATTTTAAGAGTCCAAGATCTTTATTACGAAAAGTAACGTGTTATTTTTGTATATGAGACTATATCACAAGACTTTTAAATGAGATCATTATCATATAGTTAAATGTCGCAATAATTCATATCGAACATAAAATAGTTGATTAATAGTTAGTTAAAATTTTAATATGGAACGGCAAAGCTGTTTACTTCATTAAAGTAACAAGTAATTTAGAAATATTTAACTCACATTATTAAATGTTTTCCAATAACTCTGATTTATCTCATTCTATATTCGGAAAATACTTATCACTGGAATTTCATGCTTGAATTATTTTCATAAATTTATTCAAACCTTCATGAACGTGTTTGCTGAAATCAATCACACATATGATATTTTCAAGGGGAATAGTATAAATTCATCTTTATTATTTTACCCTTGAATGATATTTATAATAAAGGAGTGTAGAACATTTTATTAAGGGACTTATCTTTAGGAAATTAAAATTGCATTTTAATCAGATAAAATGTACTGAACATTTTCACTCATATGTATATAATATGATAAAATGTTTGGTTGTAATAAGACATGTAGATTGTGAGAAGAATTTATCATTATGGTATTTATGTAATTCATAACGTATGCATTCATTTCTTTTAGAAACGCCTTCTTACACCATGCGACGTAAAATTTTCCTTTATTGTCAACGTAATTGACTTGTAAATGTGGAGTATCATATTAATTTAAATGAATATATGAAAAAAACCTCTTTTTTTTTGTGGTTCCCTTTAAATTAATATATACCAATGATATACGTTTAGACAAACAATGTTAAAATCCATTTCTTATTTTAAATAGTATACAGTCTCATCACCGAAATGAGGTAAACTTCTTGGTACAGTAAAACAAACGAAAAAAAAATGTGGGGAAAAAAAAAGAACGAAAAATCATGCTGTACGCATTGATTATTAACATATTCCAATTGTAGGTACTTATTGTATCGTAAAGCTTTTAATGTTCTTTGTCTACGTTATCTCCCAACGAACACACAGAAGGTCTGAAATGTGTACAGATAGACTAATTAAATCCATAATCATTCTTAAACATCGTTGGAAAGTATTAAATATGCTTAACGCAGACGAAAATGCAGCCCTTAAATTCTAATTGCAGCCCTTAATATATATGAATATTTTAGTGGAAACGTGTAAATTTGAAGGTTAACTAAATCTAATTCTAAGCAAATCATTATTTTAGCATATAGACAATAAATATAAATCTTTTATTAATTTTGCTGTAGAAAATTGTTTAAATGTGACTTTTTTAAATGTATGTCCTAAAACACAATGCAGTTGCATTTTTTGAGTTTGTCTGTCTGTACAGAAACCAGTTAAACGGGATCTATAAATGTTATTTTCAATTGGAAGCACTCCATAGTGTATTTGAATAACATATATCTTTTTCAAAAAATTCTGAAATTATTTAAGGGCGCTGGAGGCGGGCAGACGGGTAGGCAGATGGGTAGTCCTATAGACAAATACACAAATTCAAATCATATTCACAATTAAAAATTGTTAAAAAGTGCTAAAAACGCATAAGGTAAACAAAATGCAATTCCAGCAAATTACCAATTATATCCCTTAATGTAACTGAATATTTTTGTGTGGCCCTGTCAATCTTAAGGTTTATCATACTATATTCTATAGAAAGCTTTCTTTTGTGAATATGAATAACATATTTTAATATCATTAGGATTTGTGGAAAGTAAATTATTAAATTTTGGTTTCTAGAAATATCTCTCATAGAACGCAATACTTTGGAATACTTTCGATTGTTCTGGTACACAAACCAGTGGTGATATTTTCTAGTTTCTAAAGAAAACATCCGATAGTAAACTTAAATAACATACTTCAATTTTATCAAGATTTGTCTAATGTACAGATATAACACGGTTTATAGAAATACATCTCATAGAATATTTTCGGGTATCCCTATACACAAACCAGTAGAGTATTCACTCCATTTTCAATAGTAAACATCCAATAGTAAACTTAAATAACATATACCAGTTTCGAAAAATTACATGAATATTTATGGGAGTTAGAGAGCAGACAGGCAGACAGATGGACAGATAGACAAACCGAAGTCATTAACCATTTTCAACCTTGTTGGAAAGTGTTTAAAAAAGAGTAAAAATTAAAATGAGAGAAACTTGAATTAAATAGCAATAACTGAGTTTCGACGTAGATTAAAAAAATAGCTTGTAAAGTGTAATATACGTGAGTATATTATGTATATATATAGTGCAACACATATAAATCTGTATTAAGTTATATTCATGTGAATTTTTCAGAAAATTTGCTCTAAAACATCTTTAAAAGATGACTATGGTGTCATTCAACACAGGGTATTGTGTGAAATGACATCAAAAATCAATGACTGCGTTTATGTTTAGCATTTAGTCTGACAATCTTCAGTTTTTAGAATATATGGTTAATGTTTGGATTTTTTTTTTTTTTACTTGCTTCTTGATTTGCAAAGTAAAGATTGAAAACAAAAATTGACTTTGATTTATGAATGTTACAATTCGTGTGACATCTTTTATATCTTGTAATTTAGATGTTATTTCTTGTGGACAAATCTTGTTTCAAAATATTGAGGCCATTATAGTCAAGCATAATCGGAAAAGTGTTCTTCAGCATCAGATTGTTACTATGATAACCTTCTGCTGGACGGAAGTTACAATAAGATAGTATTCCTAAAAGTACTAGACTGTTGAGTATCCTGCATGATTCCCCTTCTGGGAATACTTATCCTTGAGTTCCATTATTCTTAAAACCTCTTCCTGAACAGCTCTTCTCTTTTGGTAAAAATAATTAAGTAGACAATAAAATATTATTATAATAATAAATGTGCTTTGGAGTATGCAAATCTGTTTGGCGCTATATTGTAGTTCAAAGTAGATGGGTATTCTTCTATAAAACTTGTATTTTCTAGCGAGTCACAAGTGTTAAAATTTTTATTCATTAGCTATATAAATTACGAATTAAAAAATCACAATTCGCAATACGAGGGTCACACTGAAATTTCTTAGACACAGCTAAACGGTACATATTAAACTCATCAAATCTTAAGTAGTTTCTAAGTAGTCTCCTTCATGATCAAAGTACTTTT
The DNA here is from genome assembly GCA_963930645.1 of Salticus scenicus. Lineage (NCBI taxonomy): Eukaryota > Metazoa > Arthropoda > Arachnida > Araneae > Salticidae > Salticus > Salticus scenicus. The sequence continues at coordinate 268,986,248 of OZ005652.1, read as the reverse complement.
GTAGGCGAATTTTCCAAAAATTAAATGCTTCAAGTCATCCACTTCTTGAAATCGATGAAAAACGCGATTTTATAGCTCTCTATAGAAAGACTATAAAATCGCTATAAAAAGTAAATACCCTTTATTGAGTGAGAAAGCTATAAGAAAAATCTTATTGACAGCATTTTATTATGGAAAAAGACATTTCCTTTTGCATTAGCAATTAAAAAAAAGTACCTTTCTCTGTATAACATAAAATCCGTTTTCCATCTTACAGTAACATATGTGGACATAAAAATCCATGAACTGCTTATAAAACAAGCAAAAACTATGTAAAATTTAAATAAACTTAAAATATTTTGTAGTAATTATCGTACTTTTATTGTTTTGTAACAATAAAGTAAACTTTAAACATGTGTCATAAGATTAAGAATTTTTTTTTACTTTCTTATACAAATAAATGTCCTTAATTAATATGAAATAGGTTTATTTTCTTTTAATAAAATGAATTATCTCTATACTACGATAAACACATGTATTTGCGTTTTTTACTAATCGTTAGTGATCGTAAATATTTTAAATTTTGAACTTAGTGTTCCGCGAGATTTATTATTATGAATATAGATGTTCTTAAAGTCAAACAAGACCTTCCGGCTTATTCGGAAGGGTAGGTTGATTTCTTTTTCTTTTTCAAGTAGCCGTCATTTTGTTTGAAAATGGCGTCTACAAATTATAAATGCACTTGGTAGAAATATTGATGTAGGCTATGCACATATGGATTTTTAAGTAAATCGGTTCATAAATACATTTTTATGTGAATTTAAAAATTTCAAGTGGCCGGCGCTTGGAAGCAAAATGGTGAGATACGTTGACAAATATAGGAAATGTATTTGTGAGATAAGTCTACTGTACACATATAGTTCGAATTAATTCAAAATCTCAAAAGTCATCGTGTTGAAAAATTAAGTGGCTGGCACTTCGATCAAACTGGCAGAGAAAGTTCCTCATCTAAAATATAGTTTCAAATTTGAAAATAATTTTTTTTGTAGAAATTCTTTCAATTAGTAAGTTGATAAAATGTTAGTTTTCTGCATTTCTACCTTGTTTTAGCACTAAAATAGCCTAATTTTTCCTTAAAAACGCATTAAAAAGATCCAGCAACGCAGGTAATGGATTTGGCGCCAAATTTGGCGATTTTTCCCCTATGGCGACTTTTTTGGCGACTTTTGGCGAGAAAATACTTATAATCTATATACCAAAGATGGACGCAATAACTTGATTGGTTCACGAGTTACGTGAATTTTCTAGATTTTTGTTGTTTGAAAGATAAATCCATTTTTCAACTTTCATTTGAATTGATTAAGTATTTCTAAAGTTACCGTGATAATAAATTTTCCAGTGGCCGCCAGCTGGAAACAATACAGCGGAACAAGTTGCCCAGCAAACATATCCAAGGTATTTGATGCATAGGTTCACTGTCCAACTGTGGTTTAAATCAGTGCCGTGTTTCAAAAGTTAATTTTATGGCAAATTTTCATGTGGCAGTCTAAGTGGTTGCAACTTGGAAACATAATGGCAAAACAACTTGCCCAGTGAAATCATCCAGTTTACTTGTATAAGTTCCTTTTCCAGTTCTAGTTCAAATTAAATCAGTATTTCAAAAAATTATCATCATAAGAAATTTTCAGGTGGCACCACTTGGAAAAAAAAATCGGTGTGAGATGCCCAGCGAACTTATCTGAGATATTTGAAGGATAAATCCACTACCCAAATTTGATGCGAATCGATTCTGTATTACTAAAGTTACTATATTGACAAATTTTCAAGTGGCAGCCACTTGGACATAAAATTGCGGATCTAGTCACCAAGTGAACTTATCCTAGATATTTGAACCATAAGTTCACTATCCAACTTTTATTTGAATCTGTTTAGTATTTTAAAAGTTATCGTGATGGCATATTTTCAAGTGGCAGTGTGATTTCAAGTGGCTGGAACTTAGAAACAAGATGTCCGGACAAGTTGCCCAGTGAAAACATTCAAGATAATTATATGATAATATCACTGTCCAAATTTGGTTCGATTTGGAGTATTATTTCAAATGTTATCGTGATTTTAAATTTTCAAGTGGGAGCCTGATTTCAAGTGGTCCCTCTTAACTTAAGATATCTGCCACTTTATTAAAAATGGCGGATATAGTTTACTAATTAATTTCATCGAGATCTTTATGTGGTCTGTATTTACATCAAAATTCAAACAATTTCGGAATACACTTTTTACAATTTAAATTTGAAATTTTCAAGTGGTCTCTACTTGAAAACAAAGTGGCGGAGCAACTTGGTTAACAAACTCATCTAAGATATTTAAAAGATAAGTTAAGACACTGTTCAAATTTGGTTCCATTTGGATTATTATTTCGGAAGTTATCATGGTTTAAAATTTTCAAGTGGTATCCTGATTTCAAGTGGTCCCGCTTAAGTTAAGATATCCGCCACTTTATTAAAAAAGGCGAATAAAGTTCATTAATAAAGTTATTTGAGACACTTGTATAATCTATGTATGCATTAAAATTAAAAAAAATTCGGAATATGCTTTTTACAATTTGAATTTGAAATTTTCAAGTGGTCTTCACTTGAAAACAAAATGGCGGAGCAACTTGGTTAACAAATTCATCTGAGTTATTTATAAGATAACTTAAGACACTATCCAAATTTGGTTCGATTTGGAGTATTATTTCAGAAGTTATTCTGATTTTAAATTTTCAAGTGGTAGAGTGATTTCAAGTGGCCCCGCTTAAATTAAGATATCTACCGCACTTTATTAAAAATGACGGATAAATTTCATTAATAAACTTCATTGAGACCCTTATGTGGTCTATATTTACATCAAATTTCAAACAAATTCGGAATACGCTTTTTACAATTTGAATTTGAAATTTTCAAGTGGTCTCCACTTGAAAACAAAATGGCGGAGCAACTTGGTTAATAAACTCATCTAAGATATTTATAAGATAAGTTAAGACACTGTCTAAATTTGAATCGATTTGGAGTATTATTTCGGAAGTTATAGTGATTTTAAATTTTCAAGTGGTAGCCTGATTTCAAGTGGTCCCACTTAACTTAAAATATCTGCCGCTTTATTAAAAATGGCGGATAAACTTCATTAATAAACTTCATTGAGAACCTCATGTGGCCTGTATTTACAACAAAATTCAAGCAAATCTTGCTTTAAATATGCTTTTTACAATGTCGGTTTGAAAATTTCAAGTGGCTGCCACTTGAAAACAAAAAGTCGGAGCAACTTGGTTAACGAACTCATCCAAGATATTTATAATATCAGTTCACTGTCCGAATTTGGTTCCATTTCGAGTATTATTTCGGGAGTTATCGTGATGACAAAATTTTCATTATAGATAGATAGATAGATAGATAGATAAACGAAGTGATTGCAATAGGTCAATTTCTAAAGAAATCAACCTAAAAGGTGCGTGATTGCTGTTCTGCAGGACAACTTGTCCACCGTGAATAAGCCTTAAGTCTTAGGGGTGTTTTTGCAAAATTTTATCTTCAAAATTTTATTTTCGAAGACTATATAGCTTTTAAAGAACGACTTACTATTCATAAAAACTGTAACATAAAGAAATGCTAGATTTTTTTTTTTTTTCTGTGTGTTTATACTATGTTAATTTGTTTCAAATCCACTGGATTTCCTCGGTTCAGTACTGCTTTAAAAGTAGCAAAGAAGAAAAATGTTGAAGGGTAAAAAATAATCGTCGTGGTTAAAAACAATGGAAAAAAAAAATTTGTAAATATTATTAGATATATGTGGATTTTTGATCTTGTTCTATGACCAAGAGAATAAGTATCTATAAGTATCTATAAGTATATATATATATATATTATATATCTTTAAATTGATTATCAAGAAAACTAAAATGTTATATAAGTTTTAAAAAATTCATTTTTGCTTTCTTATATACATCTTTATGGTCATTAAATACAAAACTGTAAAATAAATAAAATATTTATTTCCATGGGAACAATCAATATAACTGTTCATTTGAATAATTTTAAGA